>SJYQ01015112.1:0-32389 GCA_006410935.1 Redunca redunca
CTGTAGCCTGCCCCCCCCCCGCCCCCCGCCAAGCCTCAGGAGCTGAGAGACTGGCGGGAGGCGTGACTGCCTTAGGAGCAGCGTGTGGTCCCCCTGCTGACTCATCTGACATTAACATAATTATGTTTCAGGAGTCAAAGTGATTTTCAATCTATGAGTAATGCGCGGTATTAGAGAGAATGTTTACAAGGCAGCATTTCAGCACGCTGAGGGCACCAGCTGCTGCTAACAGCTGAAAGGAGTAAAGGAATAAGGAAAATGCTCTCAGGAAAGAGAACCTTTCTTTCTGGGTTCCTCTTCCTTGGAAAGGATTCAGATTTCTTGAAAGGCAGGTGAATGCAGAGTTCCCGGAAGAAGGGTCCAGATGGAGCATTTTTTAGCGGAATACCTGAATGCCTGATCATTTTGTATTGAAAAAAAAAATTGTTAAGCTTTTTCACAGTCTTAGTTTTCATATGACCAACTCTAGGGAAAGATGGATTTAAAGATTTCAGCAAATTATTTCTTAAAGCTGATTACCAGCATTAATAATAATAACAATTCTTAAATTGTGTGAAAAATAGGCTAGTTCTTCTAAGAAAGGAATAGGGGCACAAATCATTTCCTGAATATTAAAGAAGAAGCCCGCGGTGAAGTGAATACTTTCTTAAAGCAGCTCTGTGTAATTAGTAAGAGAAAAGTTTGACAGCCAGTTGAGTTCCATTAGCCAGCTGTTTAGGCCTCCGGAGAGAAAAGCTGCGCTCCAGTTGTGATCCAGGGCTATGTCTGTCCTCTGCCTCAGTTTCCTGGTCTCATAATGGGAAAGTTAATAACACTTGTTCTGCCTGCCAGAGAGGATGAACCTTGAGCTCTGGGAGGGCCGGATCAGCGTCGGTCTACTGTACCCCCCCACCCCGTGTCTGACCTGGAACTTGCCCATAGTAAGTGCTCAGTAAGTGTTTGCAGAATTAGTGAATAAGAGCTTTCAACTTCAGAGCTCTGCTCTTCTGTTTATTTGGTCTTCTTGCCTTGATCCTCCGGCCCTTAGTTCCTTCTGCCCAGGGCTGGGGGCTCAGCAAATAGACTCATCTACCGAGGCACAAGCACTACTAAGGAAAAGTAACCGCTAACGTCCCCTGGGCCGCCCACTAAAACCAGATGGAAGTGCAACACTGCACTCAGAAACTCTTGGAAAAGGCTCTCCAAAACACGGCCGTCACTTTGTTTCTGTGTTAGAGGTGCATCAGAACTGTTAGGTTTATTTTCGCTTGCTGAATCTTGAACTGAGGTCATCACTGCAGGTGTAAGAACAATGGAGCGAACTTAGGCTGAGGCATTGTGATGGCAGGTGAAAGATACATAGTTGGACTGGATAAACTCTTGGAAAACATAAGTTCCACTCAGATACATGCTTGAAGGTATAAAAGAAGAAATTTTTAGGAAAGATTAATTCTGCTATCTCCCCCCTCCATCCCCAATGGGAAAAACACTCACTTTCCTGCTCATACAGGCAAGAGCAGATTTCCAGATTCTCTTAGGGCTTCAAGGATAGCGCGTTCTCTTGGTCTTTCCACTCCTGCTTCAGCTTCTCGGCCTTGTCTCTTTCTTTTCCCCCTTGCCGCCATCCCTCAATAAACTATTTCCTTCTGTTCTGGCTCCCATGTTGCTTTCTCTCCAAAACATTTCATCTCATCCTTTAAAATGTCTAAGGGTTTCTAACCAATTGTCAAACACATAGTGAGTAGTCAATAAAAGTTGTTGTTGTTTTTAATGTAAAAAAGAACATGTCTTTAATCATAAGCTCACATATAAATAAATTGTTTGCAAATAAATTGTTAATTATTTTTAAGCTAGCAAGCTTAGTCATACACAGAAATGCTCCTGTTCACTTTGGAATGTCTTTGATGAAGCAGTAAAAATCAATTCTATCAAATCTCATCCCTTGACTACCCTACCTTTGAATATTCTATATTTGCATCATGGAAAAAAAGGGAGTGGGCCCCAGCAAAGAACTCACACTAAGAACCCTAACCTGCCCTCAACTGAGAGGCCCAGCTGTGTTTTTTGTGGACTATCTGCATTAACTGATTTCTCCTCTCCCCACCCATGGAAATAATATTCTTAGGCTTACTTCAAGCAGTAAATATAAACCAGTTTATTCATGACTAATCAATCCAAAAATGGTTGTAAAAGAGGGTCAGGACGTATGGTCCTATCCCAAACATCTGAAGATGATGCCAGGAAAGAAAACCTGTGGGCTCCTAGTGGCTGTCATTTGGTGCTTGCTGCCCTAGGCATGCTCTCCAACAGGGCAAACCCAGGTTGCCCGGTGCTTCTAAGGTTCTGAACCCCGACTGGTGTTTCAATCAGAGCCACATGTCCAGGACAGTCTTGATTTCACACCTCCTACTCCATTGTTTGGTACACTAATGCTTGCCAGGCTGGGAACCCTAATGTGGGGTTGGATGACACAGTCCCTGCACATTAAGGCTTCTTAAGTAAAAAGACTCTTCACTTTTCATCTTGATATATTTTATAAATATTTGTCAATGATTTAATGCTCATGTGTGTTTAGTCGCTCAGTCGTGCCCGACTCTTTGTGACCCCATGGACTGTAGCCCACCAGGCTTCTCTGTCCATGGGATTCTCCAGGCAAGAGTACTGGAGTGGGGTGCCATTTCCTTCTCCAAATGTTCATGTAGTAATGTTGTTAAGGTAGTAGCAAGTTGTGAACATTTGAGGTCCAAATGTTTAACATATATTCTAAAATAAACTTGGGCTGTTTAGACCCCTCATAGACTAAACTCATTCTAATTTCCCCCCATATTCTCCCTTTATATCTTTTCCCCTTCTTTCCTTCCCTCCCTTCCTTCTTTTCTCTTTCTTATGTTTTGTTTATTCCTTTTAGTAGATGTCTTCCTAAAAATATATATCTAGAAGAAGATAAGAAAAGCTAATTAAGTCACCTGGGTCTGGATGGATTATTTTCATCATGCATTTTTTGACTGTTTCAATTTCTGATCATGTGCCTATATACTTTTTCCCAATTTAAAAAAAAAAACGGTTAACCAAAACAGTTTTTTACACTTTCTCTTTTTATTTTTTTACATGTCTTTTCCCCTCCCAGTTTTGAGGCTAGCCTATTTGTTCTTCCCAGAACAGCTTCCAAAGGGAAATGGGGAACAAGGAAAGTTGATAGGAGCCAAATGCCCGTGTGTCCACAGCATGGATACAAGAGAATGGGTTAGCCTAACAGGATCAAGGAATTTTGGGCCTTTTTTCCTTTTTTTTCTAACTCAAGATGTAAACATATTTCCACACCATTAAGTATATTACGATATCATTTCACGTGGTTGTGCAGGAGTGCTGTTATATTAATGTCTTGTGCTGTAAGTTATTTAATTAACACTCTGTATTAAACATTTGTGTAACACCAGATTTGTCAGTGTTATAAATGATGCTGCAATAAACATTTTTGTAGCTAAATCCTTGTGCATAACTGTACTTGTTCATATTAAATATCTCTTCTCAAAGGAGAATAAATATATTTCTCAAAGGAAAATAAATCAAAAGGCATACAAGTCCTAAGGCCTTTGATGTGTATATTGCTCCTGATATAAGTTAAAATTTCTGTAAACAAGAGGAAATTTCCTTCATGTTTGTTAAGTTTTATTTACAATTTGTGAACTTTGTGTTCAGAGTCTTTGCCCTCATATCTGTTGGTAGCTTAATATTTGCAATAATTTAGAATGTTTTACACATATAACAAATATATAGACAAAACCCTCCTTTTCTAATATTTTTTAAAAACATAATTAATCTCTGGCTTGGTATTTGCATTTAGTGTTGGTTATATTTATATGTTTTTGACACACAAAGATTTTTGGGTTTAAAGTAATCAGGGCTTCCCTAGTGGCTTAGATCTATCAATATTTTCTTTTCTGAAGAATGATCCTTTCCACATAGAACTTTGAAATTTATTTCATATTTCCCTCTAATAAAAAAGTTTTAAAGATAAAATTTACATACATATCTACAGTGAAATTCTCAAATCTCAAGTCAATTATTCATTGAGTTTTGATAAATGGAAATGCATAAATCTACAAAGATTTAAAAATTCAAAGGGTACGATTTCTCTTTAAGCTGGTGGTTGCACATATTGAAGAATAGATGTTAATCATTAATATATTCACATAATATATTTAATCAGTGGATTGTACACTTTAAATGGGTGAATTGTATGACATGTGAATTTTATCCAAATAAAACTATTAAAATATGTGTATAAAGACATTACTATCATCCCAGAAATTTCCCCAGTGTCCTTCCCCCATAGATCCTTACTCTCACTTTACACCAAAGGCAACCGCAGCTTTTAGTTTCTTCTCTGTCTGTTAGTTTTGCCTGGTTTAGAACTTTATATGAGTGGAATCATGCAGCATGAACTCTTTTGTGTAAAGTTTGTTTCACTCAACATGATATTTTAAAATTCATCTGCGTTGGTGTGTTCCAAGAGTTTCTTTTGATTGTCAAGAGTAATATTTCATTATGTGTCTTTATTACAGTTGCGTGTCCGTCCTCTACTGATGGACATCTGAACTATTTCCAGTTTGGGGCCATTATGAACATTCTTGTCCATACACTTTTATGGGCATTTGCTTTCCTTTCCTTTGGGGAAATATCTAGAGGTGGAATTGCTGAGTCATAGTGTGAATATGCGGAGAAGGCAATGGCACCCCCCTCCAGTACTCTTGCCTGGAAAATCCCATGGATGGAGGAGCCTGGTGGGCTGCAGTCCATGGGGTCGCTAGGAGTTGGACACGACTGAGCAACTTCACATTCACTTTTCACTTTCATGCATTGGAGAAGGAAATAGCGACCCACTCCAGTGTTCTTGCCTGGAGAATCCCAGGGATGGGGGAGGCTGGTGGGGTTGCACAGAGTCAGACACGACTGAAGCGACTTAGCAACAGCAGCAGCAGCAGCACCAGTGTGAATATGGGCTTCCCTGATAGCTCAGACGGTAAAGCCTGTGATGTGGGAGACCTGGGTTCAATTCCTGGGTTGGGAAGATCCCCTGGAGGAGGGCATGGCAACCCACTCTAGTATCTTGCCTGGAGAATTCCATGGACAGAGGAGCCTGGCAGATTACAATCAATGGGGTCACAGAGAGTCAGACACAATTGAGTGACTAAATACAGCACACGGTGTGAATATATGCTTTCATTTCTTTGGGGAAAATACCTAGGGGTGGCACTGCTGAGTCAGAGGACGTATATATAGACTTAGTTTTATAAGAAACTGCCAGACTTTTTTCCAAAGTAGTTGTATCATTTTATACTCCCACCAACAATGCATCAGAGTTTCAGTTGCTCCGTATTCTCGTCAACTTTTGATGTTGTCAGTCTTTTTCATTTTAGCCATTTTCTGTTGGGTGTGCCGTGGTGGTGTATTATAGTTATAATTTACATTCCCTTGATGACTTAAACTACTAAACTTTTATTTAGTTATTTATTTTACTAAACTTTAAAAAATGTATTTCTAGTCTTTTTAGTTTTAATGGTTTTGTATTTATATATTTACACCTATTTATCCATCTAATGTTATTTGTATTATATGCTCAGTTGCTAAGTTGTGCCCTACTCTTTGAAGCTGCATGGACTGTAGCCCACCAGACTCCCCTGTCCATGGGATTTCCCAGGCAAGAATACAGGAGTGGGTTGCTATTACCTTCTTCAGAGTGTCTTCCTGATCCAGGGGTCAAACCCATGACTTCTGCCATGTCTCCTGCTTTGCAGGTGGATTCTTAACCACTGAGCCATTTGAATCTCCAAATTTATATTTTCTTAATAGTTAACCCAGCATAGTTTATTAAATAATCATTTTTCCCTACTGACTTGCGATGCTATGTTTATTGTAGATTAAGCTCTTGTGGTTAATATAGTTTCAGAATATCTAGTCTGTGCAACTGATTTGTACATTTATATCTTTGTTCTTTTGTCAGTTCCACACCATTTTATTTACACCTGCTTTCTAAACTTGTTTAATACATGGCAGGGCCACTTTCTCATCATTCCTTTCCATGTTCAACATTTTCTTTGCTATTTATACCTAGTTATTCTTTCAGTAAACATTATCGTGATAATATCAAATTCTGAAAAGAATCTTATGAAATTTTTATTGAAAGTATATTGAGATACAAACTAATTTGAAACCGACATTGTTGCCATGGAACAATATCCAAATTCTCTTCTGTATTTGTCAGTAATATTTTGTAGTTTTTATTATACAGATCCTTTACTTTCTCATTAAAACTATCCCAAGGAATTTAATAGATGTTTTCAATGTCATCATTGCTCATTTTTACTACTGTAGTTTGAGTTTTTAAAGTTATACCTTCTAACTGGATAGTATTTCTGTGTAGAAAATCTACTGGCTTTCATGTCTCTTTTGTACATTTAGCAGTTTTCTGCTAGGATGTATACTGTTTAATTGGTGAAAACTTCCTTCTGGTTAAAAATCAAATAAAATTGGCAATGAACTGTATCCCTGCTTTGTTCCTGATTTTAATACTATTACCTTAATATTTTATTCTCACAGGTGGTTTTGAAATAAATATTTTGTTATTGTTAAGGAGTTCTTAAATTTCTGGTCATTTAAAAATAAGGACTAGTTGACTTTTCTTCATCTGTTGAGAATCTCATTTGGATTTTCTTTTTAAACTGGTGGATGCAATATATTATACTGTTCGATTTTTCAAATATTAAGACATAAAACCTTTTCACTCTAGGTTAAATCCTTTTGGGGTTATTCTCTTGATATCTGTTATCTGTGTTTGGATTTGTTCTCTATGTTCATAATTTAGATAGATTCATTATTTTCTTTTTTTGAGCTATCTTTTTTAGGTTTTGACATCAGGG
Organism: Redunca redunca; assembly: GCA_006410935.1. Classification (NCBI taxonomy): domain Eukaryota; kingdom Metazoa; phylum Chordata; class Mammalia; order Artiodactyla; family Bovidae; genus Redunca; species Redunca redunca. The sequence goes on from SJYQ01015112.1 coordinate 6,900, forward strand.
TTATCTTTGTGAAGTAAATTAGATACACGTTCCAAGTCTTTCAGTGTTTTTAAATAATTATTGAAGCACAGTAATTACCTAATTCTAAAGATCTGAAAAATTTTCCCTATACAGTTTTCTAGGCCTAGACATTTTTTTCCCAGGAGGGAATTCTCTCCATCTTTTCTTCCCTTAGTTTATTCAGTGTGATTAATGTATTTAAGCTTAATACTTCCAATTTTTGCAATATGTGTATTTACAGAAGATTATTTCATCTAAGTTAAAATTCATAACTTACAATTTTGCTAAGTGTTATCTTATGTTTAAACTATATCATCATCTGACGTTGAATCCCTTCTTTATATTTTCATTTTATTATTTGCAAGTTTTTCCTTTCTTTACTTTCTCTAAAGTTTGTCTATCTTATTGCTTTTAAATAAGCCCTCAAATTAATTTTATAAATTGTCCTATATTCTAACTCATTTAATCCTGTTGTTGCCTTTATTTTTTTCTTTCTCTTGACTTTTGAGGGATTTTATTTTTGTTGTTTTTGTTATTAAATCCTTGGACTGAAAGCTTTCATTTTACCTTGCCTGAAAGATAATGAAAACTTGAAGACCATGATTTCATCTTTTAGGATACTTTAATAGTATTTCATAAATTTTGATATGGTGTGTTCTTATTTTAGTTATCTTCTAACTGCCATGATCTTATACTTTAATTGTTATTTTGTTTTAATTTCTATTTATTAATAGTGTTATGGCCCTGTGATCAAAGAATTCAGCTTGTGTAATTACTGCTTCTTAGATTATCTCCTATTTATGGTTGTATGCATTGCAAATACCTTCTCCTGTTTTATAATTTCTTTCTATTGTGTTTATATGTCTTTTTTTCTTGTGCATAATCTTTTGATTTCATGTAATCAAATATATCTCTCTTATTTGGTTTTTTGTATGTTTGTATATTATATAAGAAATCTTTCCCTTCTTGGTGATAATAAATGTATTTTCCTATATTTTCTTCTCAAAGTTGCAAGCTTGCTTTCACATTTAGGTCTTTAGTCTTTATGGCTGGGTGAGTAGGAGTCTGTTTTCTCCTTTCTCCCACATGGGTAACCAGTTTTCTCAGTCCCTCTGTTTCCCCACATTGTTTGGTGATGTACAGAGAGTTTCCTCATGTGTATAGGTCATTCCTGGGATTTTGTTCTGTTTCATTCATCTATCTATCTGTCCCCTGAGTCAATACCATCACGGTCTTTTAAAATATCAAAATACCTAATAAGACAAATCTACCTTCTTCTTCAAAGCTGTCTTGACTCTTCTTGTCCCTTTCACAAGAATTTCAGAATTATCTTATTAAGAATCACACACAAATGCACACACATTTTGGGGATTTTTAAAATTAAAATTGCTGTAAGCTCATAAATCTATAGGGAGAAAATTGACATTTTTATGTTACTGAATACTCTAAACAATGAACATGGTATTTCTCTAAATTTATTTAGGTCTTTATATTGTTCGATAATGCTTTTATAATTTTTTTCACAGAGGTCTTGCACTTGTTTTAATAAATTTAATACTAAGTGTCACGTAATTTCTACTATGGTGGATAGAATTCTTTTTTTCCTATTATATTTTCTAATTAGTGACTACTGCTAAGAATGATATTAATTTTGTGTGATCTTTTTATCTAGCATCCTCACTGAACACCTTTTAACTCTAAGAATTTCTCTGTGAATCTTCTTGAATTCTTTATGTAGACAATTACATTTTCTACAAACAAGAACAATTTTCTTTCTCTTTTGGTCTCTGTCTCCCTCTTTTCTTTGCTATTGCAAAGAAGACCAGTCAAGACCCTTAGTACTATGCTGAATACAGGCTTATAACTGGTATCCTTATGTTATTCCTGACCTAGTGGACATGCCTCTAAAACATAACTAGTTGGTATAATATTTGTAAAATTTTCATATATAGCCTTTGTCAGGTAAAGAAAGTTAACTTCTATACCTAGTTTGCAAACATTTTTCTTTAACCACAAATGAATTCTGCATTCCATGAAATGTCTTTTCTGCATTTATCAAAATGACACTAAAATATAAAAAATAAAGGAAAAGGCTTTTTGTCTCTTAACCTTTAGTAGGGTTTGTAACTTCAAATTATACTTTCAATTTCAGACTAAGTCCTATTTGGTCATGATGTTTTCCTTAAGATTTTATATATACATGAAAAGTGAGAGTAAATAAATTTTTCTTTACTTGTACTTGTCTGACTTTAGTATCTCAAAAAATAAGTTAAATAATGCTCTTCCTTTTTCTCCCTCATTCTCTGAAATGAGGGTTTTTTTGCTTGTTTGTTTCTAAACAGTGTTTATATTTTTGAAGATCTAGTAAAACTATTTGGGCCTTGTTTCTTTGAAAGATGGAGACCTTTTGATTAACAATTTTTTTTATTAGCTAAAGCTTTATTCTGATTTCCTCTGAATAAATTACCAAAATTTATTTGTTCTTTCTTAAAAATTACCCATTTCTTCCACATTTCCATATTTATTGACATTAAGTTTTTAATAGCATTCTTTTAGATATTTCTCTACCTCCATTGAATCTATTTCTAACCTCTTTTTATTCCAATTTTCTGTTTGTGGGGTTTGATTCCCCCCCCCCGCCCATTTTTCAGTTTTGCTCAAGGTTTGTCTATTTCTGTAAGTTGTTTCAAGAAATCAACTTTGGGTTTTATTCATTCTCCCTAAATAATATGTATTTAATTTTTCCTCTTATATTTATGATTTTCATATTTCTGTTTAGGTTTTTCTGCTGTTCCTGTTTTCTTAAGTTGATCACTTTATTTACTGAATATATTTTTAAGGTATTATGTATCCATTGTTCTTTTGACTACAACAAAGGCCCCAGCACTTTTTTTTTTCCTCTTTCTTATTTTATTGGAGGACAATTGCTTTACAATAGTGTGTTAGTTTCTGCTGCACAACAACAGGAATCAGCTGTATGTATACACACAGCCCCTCCCTTTGAACCCATCCCCACACCATCCTACCCCTATAGGTGGGACGAGCTGAGCTCCTGTGCTATACAGCAGCTTGCCACTATTTTGCACATGGTAGTGTATATATGTCAATCCTATCCTCCCAGTTTGTCTCACCCTCCTGTTCCCTCTCTGTGTCCACATGTCACTTCTCTGAGTCTGTGTCTCTTTTCCTGCCCAGCAAACAGGCTCATCTATGCCATCTTTCTAGATTTCCATTCATATCCCAGCACTTTTTAGTAAACTGGTGAATCCTGTTTCCCATCTTGTTATTTTTGTTTCAGAGTTGTAATTTCACTCTTTTTAAATATTAAAAAAAGCTTTTGGGTGCTTTTGTTTGTTTGTTTGTTTGCAGTCAATAGCTGGCTATATTTACTAAAGTTTAGTTTAGTAGTTCTTTTAGTGACGGTCAGTAATTGGTAAACCCTTTGTCTTGGCATGTCTGAAATGTCTTTCTCAGGATATTGAGTTCTGGATTGACAATTACTTTCTCTCTTCACTTGGAACATATCCCTTGTCTTCTAGTATCTATTGTTGTCATGAGAAGGCTGCCATCAAACTAATTTTCATCCCTTTGCAGGTAGTTCATCTTTAATCTCGATTAACTTCAGACTATCTTTTTCCTTAATGTTCTGAAATTTTGCTACCATGTGTTTAGGTATGAATTTATTCTTATTTCCATGCTTGGTACTCAAATGTAATTTTGATTTGAAATCTTCAAGTCTGAAAATGTCTCAGAACGATCTCTTTAAATACTGCTTGAGTGTCCTCTCCTCTCCCTTCAGAATTCCCCTTAGATAATGGTCAGTGCGTGTCTCTGAATCAGCCCTCCACGCCTCTGAATACTTTCTCTTTCTCTGCCTGGGCTCTGGATGTGTTCCTGGCACCTCTCCACCTTACTATTGCGCTCTTCAACTTTACTCAGACCATAAATTTTCTCATCCAGGGCATCTTAAATTTCAGTGATTGCATTATACATTTCTGAGATTTCTAGTTGAGTCTTTAAAAATAATAATAAACCTGGTATTGTTTTGATCTAGTTTGTTTTATAATTTCCTAATATTTTTTTATCCCTCTCTTTAGATACCTTAGATGTACTTATTCTAATGTCTTTGTTAGGCTGATTTATAGTTAGTTTCAATGTGGAATAAAATCTTGTCCTGATTATTGACTTCATAAAGTCTCTCTTTCTGAGTATTAAGTTTCTCCATGTATTTTGGAATTGAATGTGCAGGCTCATTTCAGGTGGAAGTCATATTTGATTTGTTTCCATTTTCTTTCTCTCTCTTCTTCACTCATCTTTCCCTTTTCCTCCACCATCTCAGTTCTCCCACTCAGTCCTCCACTTCTCAACTTTAAACCAGAGTTTCTGATGGCATTTCAGGGTCGCTGCTGTATGGCAATGACAAGGACACCGCAGATCCAATCACTGACTCATTCCCAAGCAGCAGGCCATGTCTGCCTCCTCCTACACTCCTAGGCCTGCAGCTTCTAGCAGTTAGAGCCCAGGCAACTCCCTGCAACCTCAGCCTCTCTTCCCAGGTTTGGGAAACTGAATTCCATGTACTTGTTGTTGTTCAGTTGCCAGTTGTGTCCAGCTCTTTGCAACCTCATGTATACCAGGTCTCCTTGTCTCTCACCATCTCTGGGTGTTTGCCCAAGTTCATGGCCATTGCATCAGTGATGCCATCCAGTCATCTCATCCTCTGACACCCTCTTCTCCTTCTGCCTTCAATCTTTCCCAGCATCAGGGACTCCATGTATTTCTCATCATAAAAGCATAAGCTCCATAAGGAGAGGGACTGTATATATTTTGATCACCACTGTATACCCAGTGAATGAGATAATGCCAAAATATAGTAAGTTGAATGAATGAATGATGACTAACATGTCATGCATGTGTGCATGCTAACTCACTTCAGAAGTGTCCCATTCTTTGCGACCCTATGCACTGTAGCTGCCAAGCTCCTCTGTCCATGGGATTCTTCCAGCAAGAATACTCCAGTGGATTGTTGTGTCCTTCTCCAAGGGAACTTCCCAACCCAGGGATTGAACCCACGTATGCCTTGGCTCCTGCATTACAGACAGATTCTTTACCCCTTAGCCACTGGGGAAGCCCCAGTATACTGTAAACATGACTAAAATTTTGGAGTTGAACCTGGGACTTTGTTTACTCCCGGTCCCCCCGGAGCACGGTCAGTCTAATGCAGAGGATAACTGGCATCTGTAGAAAAGAAGGGACATTGGTGCAAGAGTTTAAAGACCTTGGTTTCAGGATGCCTCTGCTCCTTGCCTAGCTAAATCAGTTAATCATCCTAAGGCCAGAATTGCTCTTTTATAAAATGAACAACCATGGTTGGACAGCCGCAGTCTATGCAGATGGTGTCCAGCTTTGTCAGCCTGGATTTCAGGGTGAAGATAATAGAGCAGATCTGCAGCTGAAGGATATTAATTGTTTTTAAGGCACCAAGATGTTTAGAACTGTTTGTTACCTACGTAACCCAGGCTATCCCAATGACACAATTACTTACCTGCATCCCTCCTCTCCACAGAGTTTGAACTATTGGGGGGAGGATCCTCTTTTTTGCCCTACTGTTTCCCAATATTCAGTTTAGTATGTAAATATGATCATTGTACTTTATTTTCACTACTAAGGACAGGCACATTAAAAGCCAGTAATTATCCCACAGTTGCAGTCTTCCAACATTCTGAGAAAACTGTGACATTTGTCTAGAATCCTTAGGACACTAATACTATTTTCAGAAGTGTCATGGTGCTCTTCATGGAAACGGGAAGACAAAACTTTTGACCTGAACATAATTTAATTTTTGCATGATGACATGCAACATCATCACATGCCTCGGTGACTCAGTGATGCCCCGACAGGAAATGCCCTCGGAGGGTGATGCTTGGTCCTGGGTTTCTTGGGAGCTGACCTGCTGATGGTGGTGTGCGGCCTGGGGTGGAGAACCCAGCCACCTTCCTAACTTGTTCCCCAATGTTCCCTCAAGGTGGAAAACAAGAAAACTAAGAATGCAGAAGGACAATGACTACACAATTCAGTTCTGAGCTGATATCTACAAAATGTTTAGCAGTGCCCTGAGAAAAGTGCTTCCCTGGTGGCTCAGACGGTAAAGTGTCTGCCTGCAGTGCAGGAGACCCCGGTTCGATCCCTGGGTTGGGAAGATCCCCTGGAGAAGGAAATGGCAACCCACTCTAGTACTCTTGCCTGGAAAATTCCATGGACTGAGGAGCCTGAAAGAGAAGGACATGACTGAGCAACTTCAGTTTCAGTTTGAGAAAAGTGCATATGGCCCAGGGCATCTCTTCTGGGTGTGGTGGACTTTTGTTTCTTTTTTGTTATCGCTATTGTTGTTTTTACCAATGGAAGCATTCTTCATTGAATTTAAAAGGCAAAAAGTACTTGTGATTCCATAGATGTTTGCCCTGCTATAAATATTGAACTTCATGATATAATTGTTAATGATTTAAGGGAAATAACCAACATAAACAAAATATGGCCTGCTTTCCTGTTCAAGTCACAAAAGTCTTCCTCACTGTGATTCTCTGCTTATATGGGCTTCCTACATAGCTCAGTGGTAAACAATCTGCCTGCTAATGCAGAAGACACCAGAGATGGGGGTTCCATCCCTGAGTTGGAAAGATTCCCTGGAGAAGGAAATGGCAACTCACTCCAGTATTCTTGCCTGGGAAATTCTATGGAATTCTGAGATACTCAAGTGGGAATTTGAGATACTCAGCTAATAAAATGTTATATAGAGTTATCTTTCAATGGAGCAAGTTATAAAAAGCACAATGATTTTTGAATAAAAGAGAGCTTCTAGAATGTGTATGAGAAGCCAGAAAATACTGTTCTCTTAGGCCAGTGAAACATCTCTCTTCCCCACCCCATAGGGCTTCCTGACTTAGTGAATAAAAATACACAACACCCACGTAAATGGGAATTTGAGATACAAATGAAGACTTTTTAGTGTATCCCACATAGCGCAGGCGTGCGTGCTGAGTTGCTTAGTCATATCCGACTCTTTGCAACCCCATGGACTGCAGCCCGCCAGGCTCCTGTGTCCATGGGGATTATCCAGGCAAGAATACTGGAGTGGGTTGCCATAGCATATCAGATATACTTATACTAAAAACTTTCTGCTGTCTATCTGAAATTCAGGTTTACCTGGGCATCCTATACTTTACCTGGCAGCCCTTACCCACCTCACTTCATCTCACTTTTTTTAAGCCTCACTTTGCACTGGAAAGAAGTTGGCCAGCCTCTGCCCCAAACTCGATACTAGTAAGCTTGCATGAATGTGTTTTCAATTACACATTGTGAGGCTTATAAAGAGGACAGGATCATCAACCAATGGGTCTCAAACCCACTGCACCCTTGTAAAGCAACGCAGCCTCTAGAACTTCTCCAGGGGGAGGGCTGTGTGGGCTGGCCCCATAACACCCTATTTTAGTCACTGTCATTAGCGCTGGAGAAGAAACACACTGGTCATGAGATTCACCTTAGGCCATGTCACAAGAGAGTCAAAACTAAATGCCTGAAAGAAAGTTTGGGAGAAAAGATCTGTCTCCTGAGCCGGAGTCTCTGGACTCCTCCTTCTGAAACAGGCCCGTATTTTGTTAGCAGTCAAAACCCCTGACAGCTTCCCTGCACAGAGATTGAACAGCATTTTTTTTTTTTTTGACCTAAAAAAAGAGACTGAGTGATTGCAGGGACGTGTTCAGGCACAGCCACAAGACCAGGACTGCGGAGAGGTAGGAGACACCTACTTCACTGAGCTGCTGGTATAAACACACAGGTCGGTTCACTCCTCACTCCCTCCTGCTGTGCATGGCCCCACTTTGCAAATCGGGAAACAGAGGCTCAGAGAATGGAAGCCCCCATGCTCAGAGTCACATAGCTCCTAGCAGAGCTTGGATTCAAATTCAGGCTTCTGGGGCCACAGAAGGCTAAGCCCTACTTCCACACCACCAGTATTCCTCTCTGGGAAGAGGGAGGTCTAAAGAATGCCAGGTTCGTAGACTGTTCTACAAGAGATTACAGGATGTCATGGGGTAGGCTCATCCCTAAACCATTTCTGAGAGGGCAGTAGAGGTTGTGAGGTGAAACAAAATGAAAACAGACTTCTGAACTAGACACACTGGGTTCAAATCCCGCCTCCACCGCCTTTTGTTACCTAAGTTTTCTTCCTCAGTCAGGATCCCAGCAGGAAAATGAATGCACAGAGCAGGGATTTAACTGAGGAGAGTTTAATGGAGGGAATGTTGCCTGAGGCACTGGCAGTATTAAAGCAGCCAACAGGGGAGGCGAAGGACAGACACACGGTGCCAGCAGGAAGCCGACCGGCCCTCCCCTACCCAGGCCTGCAGGGCAAGGGAGGGAAGACTTTATTGGATCCTGCTGAAAGTCGAGACCATAAAACAGGGGGGCTGCCTGACGAGCCACAGCCCCGGAGGACACGGTTGTCGGAACCATATGCTGGAACAGAGGTCTTAACCTTGGCCTCTCCTTCTCTGGCCAGAAGCCCAGGTTATCTCTCTGTAGAGGTCATCTTCGCTGGGCCCAGAGCAGGCGGACATGGACGGAAGGGGTGGGGGTGGGGTGCTGTAATCAGAGAGCTCAAGCTGAGCATCGGTTTGCTTTTTTTAAAAATGGAAATCGCAGTCCTGAGCATGTGGCGTTGTGAAGATGAGGAATAAATTGACTGACAGAGTCAACAAGTATTTAGCAAGCACCTACTGTGTGCCAGGGTCTCTCTCGCAGAGGCGGTGGTGACCGAAACAGTATCTCTGCCCTCGTGGCGATTATACATACAAGAAAGGCAGACGTTACATAAGTACAAGGGGAAGGAGATAAAACACTACCAGAGGGTACTCATAAATAGTAGCTGTAATTATTTTTCAAGTCTCATTCACGTTATACTTTTCAATTTTGCACAACAAAATTTATTAACAACTTCTATCATCAGGCTAGTTTTCCCCACTGTATTACAAAGTTCTGAGCACCCTGAAAAGAGAAAACAGCTGTTACTATCTGTATTAGTTGGGGTTCTCTAGTGAAACAGAACCTATAGGAGGGAGAGAGAGGGAGCAAGAGCAAAAGATTTATTATAAGGAATTGACTCGTGCAGTCATGGACACTGGCAAGTTCTTAGATCAGCAGGCAACAAGCTGAAGACCGAGGAAAGCTGATGGTATGGGTCCAGTCTGAAGGCCAACAGGCTTGAGACCCAGGAAGAGCTGATGTTTCTGTTCAAGTCTTAACGCAAAGGACTTCAACTGATTGGATAAGGCCCACCCGAGTTAGTAGAGCAATCTGCTTTACTCAGTCTGTTGATTAAAATGTTAAGTTCATCCAACAACATCCAGAATAATGTTTTGACCAAATATCTGGGCAGTGTATAGCCCAGTCATGTTGACACAGAAAATTAACTATCTCACTGCTCTAGAGTCAAAAATTCTTTAAGTTGCCCCTCTGTCTTCTTCCTGCCTAAATCTGACCTCTGTCTTTCTCTTGGAGTTTCTCCAGTTGCAGCTTCCAGGTCACCTGCCTCAAACTCTTGTAGGAGTTTGTTAATTGTACAGATTGCAGGGCCCAGCCAGGCCTCCCGCATGAGAATGCCTGGGAAGTCGACTGAGGAATCGGCCCATTTTTAAGCCCTTTGACCATCCAATAGTGTCCCCTCTCTGACCTGCCAGATACCAAGAAGAGGAGGTGAAGAAAACTCTCCAGGGGAAGGTCTGTTCTGAGGACCAGGGAGGCCTCCAAAGGCATAGGGGAGAAGGGCCTCCGTAGTGAGGCAGAACCGCAAGCAGAGTGGGGAAAGAAGGAGGCTTCTGAATGAAGCCCTGGATTGAAGAAGGACTTCCATTTGTGGTGGCTTTGGGGCTGCTAACGACAGAAGTACTTGAAGGCCCAGCTGGACCCGCCTACTTCACCACTCCAAACCCACCTTGCTCCCTCCCTTGCTCACCATGCTGGTCACACTGAACTTCCTGCGGTTCCTAAAATAGCCAACCTCTTTCCTGCCTCAGGACCTTGGCTTGTGCTTTTCCCTCTGCCTAGAGCACTCTTACACCTTTCTGTGTGGCTGGCTTGTTCTCACCCTTCACTCTTCACCTTAAGGAGAGCCTTCTTTAAAGGGCCCTCAGCATCCCACCCCGTTCCACACGGATGCTCCCTCTCAGCCTCTGTTGTTCCACCTGCTTGTTTCCCCCAGAGAATCTGTGAAGATGCGTGAATTTTAAAATGTTAAGTGAAGCAGGAGCAAATTTTATAGGCTACATACTTATAGGTGTAAAATGTAGTCAATTATATTTCATAATTATTCTTTGTCATAAGAAAAACAATCTAGTCTTCTTGGGATAAAGTTGCTCAGCTCAATGATTATGGAATAACTTCAGATTATCCATTCAGTCAAATTTTGCATTCTGCCCTTGTGTCTCTTTCTCAAAATACTGATCACTGACATTCATCGCCCTGGCTTCCTCGCAAATGATCCAGGTCTTGTTGTGGCCTCCCATGGTCTCTGGCATCTTCCTTTCCCCAAACTTCCTGGTTCTCCAGCCTCTCTCAACTCTCCTGGGTCCTGCCTGTGGGCGGNATGCATCACTCAGCCACACCTCTTTACCCTCACTCATAGGCTTCTCAGGGAAGTCACTTATGGTAGGGGGTACAAGTCTCCTCTCTTCTGAGGTTACCCAGTTTTTCATCGGTTTTCTCTGATTTGCTGAGTCTGGAACCTGACTGGAGATAGAGGGAGACCCACAAGGCAGGATCCCCTCTTCTGCCTCTCCTGATTCTTCTGTCCCAAGCCAGCAGAGTTTTATCCGGGGTAGCGGGAGGTCAGTGGGTGGGAATACTCTTCTGGGACCACGGTACATAGTTGATGGTGCAGAGTTGATGATACAGAGTTGGTACAGGGTTTCAGATGGTACTCATATCAGTATGAGTTTTCTATCTTGGAGGATAACTCCTGCCCAGAATAACCTTGGAGAAAGTGCCAAAGAACTTAGTTTGGTGAGAGTTTCAAATGTCCCCTGCGAAGTAGTCGTCCCCTCTCCTCCTGAGTGAGAGCGCTGCTCTCTGTGAGCCAGGAGTGAAATAAACACACAAAGTGTCCCACTGGCCACAAGCTCCAATCACCTTTGAATTTTATGGGAAGGCAAAAAATAACCATCGGTTATCAGCCATAAGCCTTTAAAAAACGGACTCTTTGTTCATGTCAATGCTAAAGACTCAGAAATCTCAAAGATAGCTGATAAAAAGCTTATTCCCAGTTTCACCCAAGTCCCTGCAATACCCTGGAGAAAGCATGATGATTACTTTCTGGAAGGGCCCTCCCTGGGCACAGGAGCCCTCTGGGTGTAGCGAGAATTGCTGGGGACCTTCCGTCTGACAAATGGACATTTGCACTGACTCTGACTCCAGCTTCGCTTCTTTCTCTTAAGGTGAGCTGGGTGAGTTGGGGGAAGGACAGAGGAAGAGGGTTATGTTTAGGAAAGGGGTGACCATTTGGAAGTTAAAAACAGTGACAGCCAAAAATTGAGCAAAGTTATATATTTAAAAGACTATGTTTGACAAAATCTTATGATAATAATATAGTTCTCAAATCACACATAACTGGTGTTCAATAAATTTGGGGCATGAGTATATTAATAAATAATGAATATTCATATCTATGAGCTTAAGAAAGCTGGCCTGGGAGCTAGAATATTCCTTTATTATATTGTTTCTATAGAAAAATATGTTTTGCATTCCAAACAACTGACTTTAACTGGATTTTTGCAGAAGTTGGGGTTGCTGCCATGGGGGTGGGTTACATGACACAAACCACAGTCTCTAGCCTGGGCCTCTTGTGACCAACCCACACATTTAGAAGCCTACGGGGTCGGCTCAGGGAAGTAGCCATTGGCTGAGGGACAAAGTATTGCTTACAGGGTGATACCCTAGGATGTAAACTCACAACAGAGAGCAGGAAAATGGTAAATAAAACCCAGCCTTTCTGCTTTAAAGTCAATTGCAAATTAGTTAACCATTAACCATTCATTCATTCATTGCTCATTCAAAAATAACTGGGTAATCTCCATTCTCTCCACAGATGCTCTGAAAATAACACCAAAGGGATTTTTTAAAATTGCATTAACTTATAAGGACAGAAAGGACAGGATAATAGATAACAACAGAAATATCAGCAGAATTGTGGAAGACAAAAAGTGGGCATGGGATGGGGCACATGTAATTAGCAGAGCAGAAGGAGCCCAAGTGAGGTGCTTATTGTAGAGGGTGACGGCGGGGGTGGGGGGGTTGGCAGGTGTGGGGGTGGAGGTCTCTCTACAGACCTCTGTGAGGCTCAGCATCTGGGGGCACCAGTTAGCTGGAGTAAGAGTGAGGGGTGAGGCTGAAACCAGGGAGATAACTTACAAATCTGAATCAAGAGGATCACCCCTTAAGTAGCTTATCCGACCCCCAACAGCCAGGTGGCTACCCTCCCACCCGGAGAAGCTTCTTTTAAAGGAAAATTGAAACTGGGGAGGTTCAGGACATGAAGATTCAAGGTAGGGCATGGACTTGGATGAAAACTAGCAGCTTCAATGAGGCTCTGCACATTCTAAACTTTGGGATGCTCAGTACCAGTTCCTACCTTACTCACAGAGAGCCCCCAACAGAGGGAAATTGGAGAAAACACAGGAATGCTAACATCGAGGTCTTCCAGTGAATAATCCATCACATCACCCTGGGCCATCACTACCAGGCCATGCGGCTCAGTTCAGTTCAGTTCAGTTGCTCAGTCGTGTCCAACTCTTTGTGACCCCATGAATCACAGCACACCAGGCCTCCCTGTCCATCACCAACTCCCGGAGTTCACTCAGACTCACGTCCATCAACTCAATGATGCCATCCAGCCATCTCAGCCTCTGTCATCCCCTTCTCCTCCTGCCCCCAATCCCTCCCAGAGTCAGGGTCTTTTCCAGTGAGTCAACTCTTCACTTGAGGTGGCCAAAGTACTGGAGTTTCAGCTTTAGCATCAGTCCTTCCAAGGAACACCCAGGACTGATCTCCTTTAGAATGGACTGGTTGGATCTCCTTGCAGTCCAAGGGACTCTCACAAGTCTTCTCCAATACCACAGTTCAAAAGCATCAATTCTTCAACGCTCAGCTTTCTTCACAGTCCAACTCTCACATCCATACATGACTACTGGAAAAACCATAGCCTTGACTAGATGGACCTTTCTTGGCAAAGTAATGTCTCTGCTTTTTAATATGCTATCTAGGTTGGTCATAACTTTCCTTCCAAGGAGTAAGCATCTTTTAATTTCATGGCTGCAATCATCATCTGCAGTGATTTTGGAGCCCGAAAAAATAAAGTCTGACACTGTTTCCACTGTTTCCCCATCTATTTGCCATGAAGTGATGGGACCAGATGCCATGATCTTCCTTTTCTGAATGTTGAGCTTTAAGCCAACTTTTTCACTCTCCTCTTTCACTTTCATCAAGAGGCCTTTTAGTTCCTTTTCACTTTCTGCCATAAGGGTGGTGTCATCTGCATATCTGAGGTTATTGATAGTTCTCCCAGCAATCTTGATTCCAGCTTGTGCTTCCTCCAGCCCAGCGTTTCTCATGATGTACTCTGCATAGAAGTTAAATAAGCAGGGTGACAATATACAGCCTTGACGTACTCTTTTTCCTACTTGGACCAGTCTGTTGTTCCATGTCCAGTTCTAACTGTTGCTTCCTGACCTGCATATAGGTTTCTCAAGAGGCAGGTCAGGTGGTCTGGTTCTTTCAGAATTTTTTTACAGTTTGTTGTGATCCACACAGTCAAAGGCTTTGGCATAGTCAATGAAGCAGAAGTAGATGTTTTTCTGGAACTCTCTTCCTTTTTCCATGATCCAGTGGATGTTGGTAATTTGATCTCTGGTTCTCTGCCTTTTCTAAAACCAGCTTGAACATCTGGAAGCTCATGGTTCATGTATTGCTGAAGCCTGGCTTGGAGAATTTTGAGCATTACTTTACTAGTGTGTAAACAGTGTCAGACTTTATTTTGGGGGGCTCCAAAATCACTGCAGATGGTGACTGCTGCCATGAAATTAAAAGATGCTTACTCCTTGGAAGGAAAGTTATGACCAACCTAGATAGCATATTCAAAAGCAGAGACATTACTTTGCCAACAAAGATCTGTCAGTCAAGGCTATGGTTTTTCCAGTAGTCATGTATGGATGTAAGAGTTGGACTGTGAAGAAAGCTGAGCGTTGAAGAATTGATGCTTTTGAACTGTGGTATTGGAGAAGACTTGTGAGAGTTCCTTGGACTGCAAGGAGATCCAACCAGTCCATTCTAAAGGAGATTGGTCCTGGGTGTTCTTTGGAAGGACTGATGCTAAAGCTGAAACTCCTGTACTTTGGCCACCTCATGTGAAGAGTTGACTCATTGGAAAAGACTCTGATGCTGGGAGGGATTGGGGGCAGGAGGAGAAGGGGACGACAGAGGATGAGATGGTTGGATGGCATCACTGAGTCAATGGACATGAGTCTGAGTGAACTCTGGGAGTTGGTGATGGACAGGGAGGCCTGGTTTGCTGCCTTTCATGGGTTCGAAAAGAGTAAGACACGACTGAGCGACTGAACTCAACTGAACTGAACTGAGATGAGTGCAATTGTGTGATAGTTTGAACATTCTTTGGCATTGCCTTTCTTTGGGATTGGAAATAAAACTGACCTTTTCCGGTCCTGTGGCCACTGCTGAGTTTTCCAAATTTGCTGGCATACTGAGTGCAGCACTTTCACAGCATCATCTTTCAGGATTTGAAATAGCTCAACTGGAAATCCATCACCTCCACTAGCTTTGTTCGTAGTGATGCTTTCATGAGGCTCACCCCCACGCAAAAGAGCCCCTACATCCTTTTTTTAGCACCTCACTCTCACCTGCTAGATTGGGTCAGTGGTGAGTAACTTGAAAGTGAGATGAGAGGGATAATTACTCTTTTTTCAAATTTAATTGTAATTCTTATCGAAGTAATACATGTACAAAGTTTTAAAAGTCCAACAAGACTATAAGGCTCCTAAATGAAAAATGCAAGTCTCCCAGCTCCGGCAGCCCCATTCCTGACTTCTATCCCCCAAAGGCAATTATTTTCCATTCTTTTAGCCATTTCTTCTCTGTGTTTATAAATAATATGCTTATTCTGCTGACTTCCCTATTTTTCCATTTTTTGAACGCTATGTATTGATTCCAGCTATGGACATTTTGGATGTGGCTCTCTTCTTCCACCATCCACATAATCCCTCCTTACAATGTTCAAAATAATGCCACACTTTAGTTGTCTTCAAAGTTGATCGATAGCTTCCTTTTAAAAAACATGTAGACATAGTTATATTTCTTAAAAAAGAAAGTGATTGTCTGAACTTGAAGCCAGATAAACATAGCATCACTTTGAGCAAAAGAAACAATCCAGTTGACTGGTTTGACTGCGTATCTTTTCCATTTAGTGGCAGAGAGGTGGTGATTCTGAGCTAGCAGAGAAGGAAATATAATACTAGCCAGTCCCAGGGAACAGTACAGACAGTATCGGCTTATGATGCTTCTGTGTAACAACTGTTCAACTTGATGATGGTTTGACAGTAATATGCATTCCATAGAAACCATACTTCAAAGTTTAAACTGTGATCTTTTCTCCGGCTAGTGATACACAGCGTATACTATGTCCGAATGCTGGGGAGGGGCATTGAGCTGCAGCTCCTATTCAGCCATGTGATCACTGGGGTAAAGGGCTGATAACACTTAAAACCATTCCGTTTTTCACTTTCAGTGCGGTGTTCACTGTATTACATGAGATATTCAACCCTTAATTATAAAATTGGCTTTGTGTTGGATGATTTTGCCCAGCTGAAAGCTAATGTATGTGTTCTGATCATGTTTAAGGGTGGCGAGGCTAAGCTACGATGTTTGGTAGGTTAGGTATATTAAATGCATTTTTAACTTAGGATATTTTCAACTAATGATGGGGTTTATTGGGATGTAACCCCAGCATAAATTGAGGAAGATCTGTAATCCCAATTTACGTAGTTGCAATGATGCAAACCCTGTCTATTAGCTTTTCACCCTTTAAGTCAAACTACCCACAAGGCAAGGACAACTTATGGTAGTGACAGAGCTGACTAAAGATGCTTTCCTTCCGGATATAAAAGTAAAGGCACAGATAGCAGATAATGGGAAGGAAAAGAGAGACTGAAAGAAGGGAACTGGGCTAATATCCTCGGCTTACGCTGCAGAGCGTTCAAAGGTACTGCATAGGTGGGAGAGAAACTGGAGGAGTAAGCATGTATCAGTGTGCAAAGGGGACCAATAGAATTAAATTATAAATCAGAAAGCTGGGGGCAGGGAGTAGGAAGCTTATTCCTCATATTTTATGGAGATGAATCAACAAGAGTCAGTGTCTTAAACTGACCAAGAAATTGGCTTTTTAAAAAATCTGAATGATTTTTTAAAATGATTTTTAAGACAGGCAAGTGAAAATAGTAGTCTCTGAAAAATGGCATGAGTATCGGGGTGAATACTGTTGCTTTTCTTTAAAGACACTCCCAAACTATCGGAAAAAATTTTCATCTTGTGCATATGTTACTTCAATGTTAAAAATGTAAAAGAGGGAAATGCTTTAAAGAAGCACAGCTTTTCTAAGGTTTTTAAACTTTTTCTTTTATATTGGGGTATAGCTGATTAACAATGTTGTAACAGGTTCGCTGTTGAACAGCTGAAGGGACTCAGCCATACATTTACATGTATCTATTCTCCTCCAAACTCCCCTCCCAGCCAGGCTACCACATAATATCTAGCAGAGTTCCACGTGCTGCACAGTAGGTTCTCGACGGTTATGTATTTTAAATACGCAGTGTGTACAGATCCATCCCAAACTCCCTATCCCTTCCCTCCATCCTTTCCCTTCAGGCAACTGTAAGTTCCTTCTCTAAGCCTGTGAGTCTGTTTCTGTTTTGTAAGTTCATTTGTATCATTTCTTTTTGGATTCCACCTATCAGGGATGTCATGCGATATTTCTTCTTCTCCGTCTCACTTCCTTCATTCAGCATGACACAGCATGGCTTTCCATCCGTGTTGCTGCAAACGGCATTATTTCATTCTTTTTAATGGAAGAAGCATACACTTTTAAAAGTTGAATTCAGTGTGAATACAGGACCCCAAATTACAAATGTTTATTTTGCAATGGTCATGTGTCACTATTCCTTCAAAAACCACACACTTTCCAGGCACTTCTTTAAATGGTAATAAAAGCTTAATGGGTCTCTTGTTGAGAGATGTAGGGAAGTTGCCATTGGCTACGGGCAGCATTGAGGGAGCAGGATAATGATTTTCGTTGCTCTTACTTCTGGCTACAGGAGCTGACCACTTATATAAGGAGGAAAGGCTGCACGGAGTGAGAAACTTCTCTTTATTATGAACCTGGTTCCTTGTATCAAGCTCTATTTATAGTCTGGAATCTTCTTTTAATTCCTAACCAGGTGTCTCTTACTTGCCCTGGTCCCACTGCATACCTGCACAGTTGGGTGGAGGAGGATTAGAGAGTCAGTGTGTAACATATCACTCTGGACCCTACAGCCACGTGTCCCAGGTGGTACAGTGGGTGATCACTTCCCTTCATCATCTTTCTTCTTAAACTTCTTAGGAGGAAAGGGGCACTGCTCATCTTTTCGAAGAATATGCCCCTTAGCAGGCTCAGTTTATGGAAAGGATGAAATTCTTAGCAAGACATATCAAAGCATCCACCACCTGATGCCAGCTAGCTTTTCCAGCCTCTTCTTTTCTCCTGGGTCCCTGCACCTGGAGACATTCTCCTTTGGGCCCCAGGCCTTGGTAGATCCTGATTCCTCTATCGGGAATGCCTTTCTCCATTGTCTTAAGGGTATGTCTACAAGACTCACTTTCTTTAAGGCAACCTCTCCCGTGAAGCCTCTTCAGGGACCTTAGGCAACAAGGGTTCCTCCCAAGTGTTTTTAACAACTGGTATCATCCTGTTGCTCAAAAGAGGTTCTTTATACTCAGCAATTATCACCAGACCACTATGGCAAGGAAAAATCTAAAGCAATATCTTGGCTTATGCTTGTGGAAAAAATATAATCTAGAAGCTCATCAGTCTGGTTGAGAAAGGTATTAGGTGTTCCCCCAAGGGCAAAGGTCAGGAAAACACTGTCACTGAGGGATGCAGCCTTGAAAAAGCCAGCACTCCTGAGACACTGATGGCCCAGGAGCATCACAGGGGATTCTGCAGAAGAGGGTCTCCACAGCCCTGCTCCCGGTCCATGGCGGGGCCTTTCCAATCAAGCTGGGCCCAGTTACATTTGCTGACAGACTTGCACTGTATATTTTTACTCTTGAGAGCTAGATATTAAAAAAAAAATTTAATGGTGGGATTTTTTCAAACAGGTACTTACAGATCCTCATACATCCCATTACCCAGCCTTAACAATGATTAATATTTTGCCAGTGTTATTTATCTGTCCTTCCACATGTTTTTTTTTTTTTTTTAAATGGGGGAAGGGAAGGGAGAGTAGGAGCATCTTAAAGCAAATCATGGGTATCTCAGGGTACATGTATATATATTTTAATATTTTAGCCATGCTACATGGCATGTGGGATCTTGGTTCCCTGACCAGGGATCAAACCCACGGCCCCTGCAGCAGAAGCACTGGGTCTTAAACATTAGACCACTAAGGAAATCCCTCAGGATATATATCTTTAATAAATAAGTACTTTTATAAGAATGTGTAAAGTACACAAACATAACTTTGCCATTTTATCCATTTTAAGCATACAATCCACTGGCATTCACATTGCTGTGGAAACATCATCACCATCCATCTGCAGAACACTGTCATCCTACACTGAAATTTCACACCCATTAAACAACAGCTCATCCTCCCGTCTCCAGAGCCTCTGGTAACTTCTGTTCTACTTTTTGTCCCTGTGAATTTACCCATGCTACACAGCTCATATGATTGAAGTCAAACAATATTTGTCCTTCTGTGTCTGGCTCATTTCACTTAGCATAATGTTTTCAGGGTTCATCCATGCTGTAACGCGTATCAGAATTTCATTACTTTTTCAGACTGATGAGAACTTTTAAAATAATAATCACAACATACCTAACAGAATGAACACTGATTTTAACAGTCATCTGATGAGCTAGGCTGTGCTGTGTTCCTGGTTCCAAAATTATTGCTTGAACAGTTACTTACAGTTTGAATCAGGTGTCAAAAATCAATGTGTTGCTGGTAAGTCTTTTCAGTCTCTTTTAATCTATGATAATTCCTCCTTCGGTTTTTTTTTTTTTTTCATGCTATTTATTTGTTGAAGAAACAAGGTCATTTGACTCACAGAATTTCCTCCATTCTCAATTTTGCTGATTGCATCCTCATAGCATCATTTAATCATTTCCTCTGTCCCCAATCCTGAAAACCAGTGGTCAGATCTAGGGTATTATTAGATTCCGGTTCAGTTCCCTTGATGTGGTGTTTGCTTCCTAGTGCGGTCCCACTTCTAGGGATACCCCTAAGATCAGTGGGTTCAGGTGCTGCCAGCCTGACCCACTCATTGATAATAGGGCATTTAAAAATTAGTGTTTCCCCCTCAAAAAAGTTAATGCTCTCAAGTCTTTGTAAGTGATCTTAAGCATGCGTATTTATGTCTCTCCAAGTATGTGGTTTTAGTCACCAGGCTTAGCCTGGAGCTGTCATTTATTTGTTCCGTAGATTCTGAAAGCTCCCCATAGCCCTGCTCACTCTATGATACCTAATAGCCACTCCTGGAACTCTTGAGCTCTCTGATTACACCCAAGACAGCTTTCTGTTTCCCGTCAGTCCTTGAATTGCCTACAAACGGGTACCCACTCAGAGCCACACAGACCTACCTGAAAGAAGTCCTCTCTCAACCGTCTTGATAGCCTGTTCTAATGGCTAAGCTCTCATGAGAGTAAATGTTCCTTCTGTCTATTCTAGCCCTCTTCCCGGAGTTGAATCCTGTTTCCTCTAGTTTAGGGCTCAGTGGCACTGAAGAGCAGGTGGCCAGCAGACCTTGCAGACGGGAGCTGGGGAAATGATGCCCTGGGCTAAGACCCATCCCAGGCACATGAAGCATCTACACGGTTCACAAATTTAAGGAAAGAATGGCAAGGATTAGAATACGTTTTATTGTAACTTTCCAGCTTGCATTTGTTATTTTTCTTTTAAAATTAAATACAGGTTAAGTTATTTTTTCAAAGTAAATATCCAGAGAATATTCTTAAACTAAAAAAAAAGAACAAAAAAAAACCTTGATAACTTTTCAAAGTTGATGTAGTGCTTATTCTGTGCCCTTAAAAATTAGTAGAAAGCAACAAGCGTCAGGCTTAAAAGTCAGTCTGCCTCTTACACATTCTGTCCCATTAGGGAGAAAGGATGAAAGATCAAGGAGGGAGAACACAGAGCAGAGACAGTGGAGCAGACACGCCTCAGATGAGGGTGGCCAGAGGAAGAGAAGAGCTTGAGTCTATAGATAGAAACAGAGCAGGAGCCAGGATCTAGCTCTAGATCAGCTATCCAAAAGAAATAAAATACAAACCATGAATGTGAGCCACATAGATGATTTTTAATTTTTTAGTAGCCACATTAATAAAAGTAAATTAGATGAGTGACATTCATTTCAACAATGCATCTTATTTCACTCATGTATTTAAAGTATCATTTTGACATGCAATTAACATAAAAATTAATGTGGTGTTCCACATTATTTTTTTTTGTCCTAAGTCCTCAAAACCCGGTGTGCATTTTACACTTTCAGCACATCTTTATTTGAATTAGTGGCCACTGGCCACCTGCAGCAGGCGGCTATCATATTGGACAGTGGTGCTCTAGATTTTGAAAAAACTGCCCAGACTCTTCCTTCAACTTCTAGTCTGTACAACAGAGATAACTCTCCCTGTCCAGATCCCTTCCCAGGGTTGTATGGGACACACAGGGGCTAATGGGTGTAGGTCCTTCACAGGCCCCCACCTGAGGAAAGAGAAGACAGTGTTGTTGGCCCCTGTGAGCAGAATTATGGACCCATCAACTTATCACTGGGTCATCTGGACTCAGCATGCACTAAACGAAGTGGAGGTACGGCAGCGCCACAGACCTGGGCCTCCCTGGTGGCTCAGCTGGTAGAGAATCTGCCTGCAGTGCAGGAGACCCTGGTTCAATTTCTGGGTCGGGAAGATGCCCTGGAGAAGGGATAGGCTACCCACTCCAGTATTCTTGGGCTTCCTTTGTGGCTCAGCTGGTGAAAAATTGGCCTGCAATGCAGGAGACCTTGATTCAATCCCTGGGTTGGGAAGATCCCCTGGACAAGGGAATGGCTACTCACTCCAGTATCTGGCCTGGAGAATTCCTTGGACTGTACGGTCCATGGAGTCGAAAAGAGTCGGACACAACCAAGCAACTTTCACTTCACTTAGATTTCACACACACAAAAAGAATCAGAGTGATAAAGATGAGGTGACCAACTGTGGTTTCTCCATCCACTATCACAGTCGTTCTTTTTGTTTTCAAGTTGAAAGGATATTTCAATACTATCCCAAGCATCCAGGGATGGTAAGAGGAAACAAACGAGCTTCTTGCTCCCAAGGAACTCATAAACAGTGAGGGAACACATGCAAGAATGTGTAAGAACTAAGTAGAGACGTGTTTCCCTGGGATTCTTGTTTGCAGGTGTCAGAAAACCCAATTCCAAATGGCTTAGGCAAAAAGGAGGGATTTACTGGCTCGGATAACTGAAAAGTGCTCGGTACCTGTGCCTGGGGGCCCGCCTTGCTGCAGAGCTTCTCACATTCTCCTGCTCCATGTGACAACCCGAGCAGCCCCTGGCTCACAGCAGTCCCCCACGCCCCTCACTGACACATTCAAGTCTGGCAGGAAAGGGAGTGAGTTGCCTCTGTCAACCGTTCCAACAGCTCCTTAGCTCTGATTGGGTCCTGAGCGGGTTCCTGGATCAATCACCGTGGCCCTTGGCAAGGGGCGTGGCTTTCCCAGAGGAAAACTGGGAAACCTAAATTGGGGTGGATGGATGTTGAATGGCCACGAAACAACAATATCGACTAAGAATTATGGGAACACAGAATAAATGTTACCGGGGCTGGCTCGGTGAATATGTGATCAGCCATCCCACTCTTTAAAGGTCCCACGCTTAAAGCTCCGCTGTCACAGTTTGAAATTCTTGATCATTTTTGAACAGAGATTCATGCTTTCATTTAAATTACAAATTCATAGCTCATCCCGGTTGGGACTAAAAATGCATACATGAGAAAGTGACTCTGGAACTGGATTTTGAAAGATAAAACACAATAGCAATTTTCCAGGCAGAGGGGGCTGGGTTGTGGGAAAAAGGAGGAAATTTCAGGCAGAAGGGTCAGCATAACGTAGTGATGTGAAAGTCTCAATGAAAAGCTGGAACTACTAGCACCTCAAGTGGTTGGGACGGATAGTGCTGGTGGGAGGGACCCCAGCTGAGCTGGAAAGAGGGGCAGGGAAGGACCTGGAGTGGCAAGTCAGGAGGTTGGCACTCAGTAAGTATTCCTTAAATGAATTAATAGATACAAGCCAAGTGAACTGCAACCTTAGAGAAAAAGTATTTTTAGAACCTATATTATTCCAAATGATCCTTACAAAATAACTGCCCAATTTTCCACCTTTTTCTTCTACTCCAGACTAAAGCTAACTTTTCACTGTGTAATATTAGCATCTACTGATCCTTATCATCAGCCTGTGAGCAAGGTTAGCATTCCACCTCTGTGACTTCACGATCCAAGTATTTATGAATCAGAGAGATGTTTCTAAGAACGTGTTTTCCAATTGTTTACTTTATAGCAATAATAGTGTGCTTTAATTACAAAGATGACGTTTTAAAATCTAAATAGAACCAGTCTCAATTGTGTGGGAGTGCATTGCTTTGGTGATAAAGGAGAAACACAGACAGTGACTCAGGTAGAACACTGTTTCGTTTTCATTTCGTGTTTCCCTTAGTTCTACATGTCAGGACATGTAGCAGAGCCAAAGCAGCGGTGCGCTCTGGGGAATGTGAAAACTAAAACTAAAGCTTTCTGCGGAAGAATGAAAGTACATGGTCCCCATTCGCCCAGCCTCTCCCTTTTTGAGGCTGAAATGAAAGGGGGAAAAAAAGGTGTTGGCTTCCTTCCAGCACATAGACAATGAGCTGGTAAAGGTCAGTATTTTGTTGCCTAATTCTTTTTTAAAAAAGTGTGATGGAGACAACATTGGTTCTTCTGAATTGAGAATCCTTTTGAGTTTCCACACCAGCTTTATTTTAATTTAAATTAAACATAAGAAGATCAATCAATGTTCAGGTATCTGCTAAGTGCCAAATATGGTGCCTTTGTCTGCCTTGTTCTTTCTTGTCTTCCTAGCACCTAGCGTATGGTAGAAGCAGGCATTTAAGAAATATTTGATGGATAAGTCAATGAATTTATTGCCCACAGTAATCTTATGTGGCTGTGGCAACTTTTCAGATCAGAAAACGGAGGCCAAGACTATGAGCTAGAAATTGAGGGAAAGAGATAATCTGTCTGGGCAGGGGGTGTTTCCCAGGCTGGCAGAGATAACATGGGGCTTCCTTGATGATTAACTTTTATGCAACCAGGTAGGTATCTCTTCTGTAGAATCCTCGGTCAACAGAAAATGACATCAAGAGAAAAGGGGCTTTTAAAGTGTCACATCCTCTTCGTGGTCATCATCATCATCATTGACTGTAAACATAGAGCTTAAGATCAGGGAATTGAAGAATAGTTTAAAAACTTCAAAATTTATACCACTATATTTATATAAGTGAGGTAAGAGACCTGGGTTCAGTCCCTGGGTGGGGAAGATCCCCTGGAGAGGGAAATGGCAACTCCCTCCAGTATTTTTGCCTGGAGAGTCCCCTGGACAAAGGAGCCTGGCAGCTACATGTAGTCCATGAGTTCGCAAAGAGCTGGACACAAGCAAGAGAGGGACAGCCCTCCAGATGGGATAAGTTCCGCATTTATGAAGGAACTTCAACTTTGCAATGGAAAGAGGGGACAAGCAGTGACTTCACTTTCAGTACACATAAGAGCAAATGGTTCATGGATAATTTTTAGTTCGGATGAACAGTACATGAGAGTGGGGTACCGCCATCTCCTCAGTTCATCTGGTCTTCCATCCTGACCAGTTGCGGCTTTCTGACGCCTCCGCCTGCAGCCTCGTCTCCCATCCAGTCCTCCCTCAGTCCTGTACCAGCAGTTTTCCTAAACAGCATTCGCCACGTCCATGGACTGCCGAAAGACCCTGTGACCCACCGCGCCCCCTTTGTCCTGGGACACAATCCGAACTGATTATTACAACCTTCAAGGCCGGTCACAGTCTCTTCCCCACCCACTAGCTCCCAATCCTTTTCCCTTCCACGCACATGCCTGCTCAACAGCTGCTTCACCATTCTCCAGACCTGCTGTGGGCTTTCACAATTCTGTGTTCTCACTCATGGCATGCACATCTACTGTGTGCCGAGTCCGTGTCTGCAACAGTGCAAGGAGCTGGGGATGAATAGACAGATGAGCAGGGCACAGTCTCTGACTTCCTGGCACACGCTGCCTCTGCCTCTGCTTCTCTCTATGCCTGGAATGCTGCCCTCCTCCTCTGCCCAGAAAATGCTCAACTTCAACATCTGAGCTCAAAAGTCACTTTGTCCATCAGCTTTTGCCAGCTCTCCCAGGCAGAGCTTTCCTGCCCCACTTTAGCCCTTATGACATCAGCTTTACCTGTTGTCAAAGTCTGTCTCTCCATGAGCTGTGAGCATCTTCCACGGAGGGCAGCAGCACCGTGTATCTGCAGCTCTCATCATACCACCCAGCACATCGTTAAGTACCCATTAAACGTCTGCTGAAATAGACAACCGCTATGTGCTGGATACTGTTTCAGGCATCTTCATTTGCCACCTAAACAAGATTTTAAACTCTTCAAGGGCAAAGGATACTCTGGCATTGCCCTTGTAATCCCAAGATGTCTAAACATACGGCCGAGCACATGATCTGGCAATGGCCCAGAATCTGAAGGATTGACTGGTAGGTATACAACTCACCGGAGTGACTCACTCCACCCTCAGCCACTCGAGTTTCAAGTACAAGTTCATCATCAGATGATTTCAGTTCATCATATTTTGGGAAACTGAACAAAAGTCCGAAAAGCCCTACTCAGTTTACTCAGTCAATAGCCGGGCTTATGTTTGTGGTTAAAGCAAATTATGGAATAATTGCAAATTTGGCAGACAGGATGGTATCACGAGGGCACAGGGATCTGGAATTTGTCACATGGGAGACTTCTGAGACTTTAGGAGTACAGTAAGGTCAACACTAGAAGGTTCCAGGCATTCAGAAAGACTTGGGTGGGTGGGTAGGGGGG
>SJYQ01015124.1:0-26732 GCA_006410935.1 Redunca redunca
GGCCTACATCATGGGCGGGACAGCTAACGCCTAGGAGTACCGGACCAGGCCACCCCTCGGAAGAGCCTCAGAACTCTCTCTGCCTGGCCTGTTCCAAAGCAGAAAGACCAGGAGAAAGCCATCTGTGCATGGACAAAACTGAGAAGAAGCGCTACCTACCCACTACTAGGATGTACCTGAGCCCCATGCCTGACACAATCACCCCGTCACCTCAGGCCCCATTGTTCCAATTCCCCACTCCTAGATCAGAGCGAGACGCAGGGGGCACAGACCGGGGACTTTGAGTCTCTCTCCTGAGTGTGGTGATGAAGCAGGTTGAATCCAGGCCAAGCGGCCCCTGTGTCAGGTGCCGGCCCAGTCGGAAGACTGCTGCCCCGGAGGAGGCCAAAGGCGAGGCAGGGAAGAGTCGGTGGAAGGAAACCATGGGAGAGGCAGTCCCCAGGGGCGTCGAGTACAGAGGGATGTCGTGTCCTGGGCATGGAGGGGGAGCTTTTAGTCACTCACAAGAGGATTACGGTCATCTGGTTGACTCTGACACTTGAGCTTCTTCTTAAAGATGGAAATCGAAGTAGAAGGCTCGTAAAAAATGCTCCAAATTTCCCCCGACGTCCCTGGTTGATGACAATCCCTAAGGTCCCCTGAGGCAGGAACGCGATGGGATCTGTCCAACAAAAATATCTTAATTTTTCAAGTAGAACAGAACTAAGCATCCAAAGCAACCTACCATTTCATGAGATACCTGCACTTGTACAATGGGATACTTGGTGAGGAGGCCTGGGGAAACCTAATAGCTGCCTTTAGAGACAGGAGGGATCACCAGGCTGACCCAAATCCCATGGCATGGCACTGCAGTGGGGCAGGTCCCAGCTCAGAGTAACGAAGAACCTTCTAGCTGGTAGGATTATTCCAATCTGGAAAGGGCTGGCCTGAGAGATCATGAGTTTTCAAAAATCTTCTCTTTTTAAGCAGACGAACTTTTTTTGAATGACACTTATTCACAAGCTTACCTACCTAAACAGGATGAAGGCAAACCCGCTCTGCCGGGAGTGGGCCCTGCCTTTCTCCCCACCTGCCCCGCTCCCTGTGTCAGCCCCTCGGGCTGCTGGGCGGGGAGAGTGCAGAGGGACTGGGTGTCAGATGGGAGACGCACACGAGCTTTGGGGTCTCGGTGCATGGTGAGGTGCTGGGCCCCAGAGAGCACCCCGCCCCCTCCCTGCCGTCGGGGACACACAGACGGGACTATGCCTGAGAGGCTTCCCTGGAGTGTGTGAACTGTGACTCAAAAAAAAAGAAAGAAAAACATATATATATATGCATCCAAAGCAACCTACCATTTCATGAGATACCTGCACCTGTACAATGGGATGCTCAGTGAGGAGGCCTGGGGAAACCTAATAGCTGCCTTTAGAGACTGGAGGGATCAGTACACAATAACAAGGACATTGTTTTCCCTGAAAAA
Source organism: Redunca redunca (assembly GCA_006410935.1). Lineage (NCBI taxonomy): Eukaryota > Metazoa > Chordata > Mammalia > Artiodactyla > Bovidae > Redunca > Redunca redunca. Next base: position 1,460 of record SJYQ01015124.1, read on the forward strand.
TGTACAGTGCAGGGTGGCGAGGCCTATGAGTAGTGCCCAAGTGGCCAAGGGCAGCCTTTACACGGCAATAGAGGAGCCGGCATTTAATGTATGAAAGTCTGTGGCAGCCTCAGGGCAACTAAGCTCACGCATCACAACCACCTAGCCTGTGGGCTGGAGCCCTCGAGCCACACAGCTGAGCCCACGTGCCGCAGGTACTGAAGCCCTCACACCTAGACCCTGTGCTCCGCAACGAGACAAGCCACCACAGTGAGAAGCCTGCGCACTGCAGCAAAGAGTAGCCCCCACTCAAAGACCCAGGACAACGGAAAACAAAAAACAAAAAACCCCGAGTCAGAGCACAAGCCAGAAAGTTGGGGAAAAGGTAGCTTTTACACCAACGCCCCTCCTTGAAATGGAGACTTTATGTTAATTATCTCAATAAAACTGGCGGGAAAAGAGAAATGGAGAGAGCCTGGACTGGGAACCACAGGAAAGACAGAGCAGAGGTCCCGGCAGATGAGCAAGCCCTTCTGTAGGTGCACAGGCTCCTGTGCAAGAACAACCGCCCCTTTCCTGAAAGGCAGGACAGTTAAACCTGAATAGTGGAAGTAAGAGAAGGAAACAAATGTTTTTCCCAAATTGGTCAGAATTGAAGGGTGAAGCTATTATGAGCTTCCTAAATAACTGCTTTAAAATAATTATTAAACAATAGTTAATAAAACTTCTCTTCCTAAGACTATCTCACAGATTCTAGATGGCATCAGGAAATACACCTGGTATTATCCTAGGAATCTTTGCTCTTACGTAAATCACAAATCAGAACAATGGAAATTGTCGTTTTATGCCCGGACTATTTCAGTCCTCCTTGAAATGATATCCTCTAGACAGGGGAGCAAACACAATCCCTCAAACCTTAGTGAGATTTGTTCAGCTGGACAATTCACTCTACTGAGAATGAGGGATGTCTACGGCTGTACACTGCCCCGTGTTGAGCACTTTAGAATTGTGTTCTGATGTTACAAGTGTTTTCAGACAACTGAAACGAAGTAGGAAATTACCTTCCCTTCCTGGGGCCGGGCAGCTCCCGTACTCACCTGAACGTGATGTGCAGAAGTATCTTTGCTACAATGGCTGTGACCGTGAGGATGAGGAGTGTTGCCAGGCCATACACGGTCCATCCTGCAAGTGTAAAACACAGGGGTGAGTTTGCACAAGGGGTGAATTTCAGACTGGGTATGAGTTCAGTTTTCAGGAAGAGGTCTTTGTGGAGCCCTGAGGGAGCCCTGGCAGCTCGGGATCGGGGGGCAGGCTGGCTGAGGTGGGCGTGGCCACAGGATGCAGCTGGAGAAGGGCTGGCATGGAGACCCAGTCCTTCTGAGCACCTCGCCTGGTTCCTGACTCCCCTGTGGAGAGAGGCAGGCAGTGTGGTCCAAAGCACACTCAACTCAGAGTCAAAAGGGGTGGTACACATTCCATCTCCACTGCTGGGACCACTGTGTGACTGCAGACGAGTTACATAACCTCTCTGGGCCTTGGTTTCCTCATCTGAGGAATGGGATGTGTCAACTGTGGAATGCTACAGATACGCAAAGGACAGGACACACAGGGAGGGGGTCTCCTGCCTGACTTCCTGATGCGAGTCCTGCAGGGGAACACCTTTAGAGCGGGGAATCACTAATGCTATCTGTAGCTCTACCAGCTCCTAAAGACTGCAATTTCCTCGGCAGAAAAGAGGGAGCAACAGTCTGTGTCCAATCAAGTCACCAAGCTCAGACCACAAGACTACTTGCTCCCTCTCTGCCCTACTCCTGTGGGGGCTGCCTTCACAGCTCATGTCACTATCTGACTTCACATTTTGCTTCTTGTCTTTCTCCTCCCACCTACAAGTGGCAGGAGGGCAGGGATTTTGTGTGGTTCTCTGTACAGTCCAGCACCTACAACAGAGCCTAGCATCATTAAAGCATTTACAGATATGCCCAATGACTGAGGAAAGAGCTCTGGCAACTGCTGATGCATTTAGCGAACTACAAGTTGGGGCTGTGGAAAACAGTGGATAAGCTTATTACATACCATGTCCTAAAGGAGGTGAGCACTTTGCCTAAGGACTAAGGAATCAAGCCAGAGAGAAGATGCCTGTCCAAGGCCAGGACAAAGAGAGTCATGGAGCCAGGACCCCCAAGCCACCTCAGAAAGGGAAACACCCAAGAGCACCCTGTTTCTGTAATTGCCTAGGGTGCTGCTGCCAAGCTCTGTGGCTCCCACCCCTTTGATGGTGTCTGGGAACGGCTACCTGGCACAGTCTGGCGTGGGTGGCTGGGGCTGGTGGTGATGACGTAGAGGACTTTGGAGGACCGGGCAGCGCTCACACTGAAGTTGGCCTGCTCCGTGATCACCTCGGCCAGCATCTGGTTGTCAGTGGGCTTCTCTTGTGGTGGGTCTTCCTTGATGGCTGGAGGATCAAAAGGAATTAGCTGAGGGAAAGCAGGTGGAGATGCCAAAGAGGAGGTGGCACTGGTTACGAAGAGGGGGCCGTTTTCTCTGGTTCAGTCCTGGGGGCAATTCTCTGCCCTGGCCCCAAAGCAGAACCTGCCAGGCTCTGGCTCTGAAGGAGCCATCTGATGTCTCTGTGTGGACGCCCGGACATGCTTTAGGGTGGTCCTTCCCTTGTGCCTCTGTAGCTACGGTCCCTCAGCCTGAAAGGCCCTCTTGTTTCCTATCTGTCTGCCCCAATCCTACATGTCCTTCCAGCCTGTCCCACTGTACACTGGAGCCACACACTGACTGAACTCTTCTCTAGGCTCCTGACGTCCAGGGCAGAGACTAGGTCACGGATGCCCTCTGTATACCCAGCACACGTATCCACAGTACAGGAGCATAGCTCCATGGTAGGATGGTCTGAGGACAGTGAACCAGGCTTTGGTGATTGGCAAGGGTGTTCAGAGAAAGGAGGATGAACCAAATGACCTCTTTGGAACCTTCTGATTCTACCAATCTCAGCTCTTTTAGTTATTCTTTTAGTGTTCCCATAAAAACTGTCATGAGAATGATTAAAACAGCAAAACTCACAGGTGGCATCTCTTTTATGTAGCATGCAGCATGTACAAGTTATAAAACAGGAAGTGGGAAAACCTGCAAGTTGATTGGGCAGCTCCTGACATGCAAGAACCACCTGAGGTCCGCACATCATAACGAGGTGCAAGGGGGGGTCCAAGGAGGCCGGGGCCTTACCTTGGTATAAGACGGCAAATCCCTGGGCCTGATTGATGCGATCAGAGAAGAAATACAAAATGATGAAATCCAGAGAGATGTTAAAGGACAAAGGTGGGCGGTTTCTCCCATTGAAACGGACCAGGACGCGGTGGGTGTAGCCATCCAGCAGCTCCACCATGTCTGCGGAATCCCGGATGTCAAACAAGGTGAAGTTGAAGTGGATGTGCGAGGCTCCTGGGACCCGGATGGTCCAGTAGCAGACCCTCCCCGCAGCATAGGCATCGGGAAAGTCAGGGGAATACACCACAGAGGTCATGGCCGAGTAATTCCCACCACAGGCGCCAACCAGAGCTGCAGGAGACAAAAGACACCAGCCCTCAATCGGGGGCTTGGCCATGGGGTTTGCTTTCCAACCTGTTACAAACAAAACTTGTGAGCTGATGGGATCCAGTCTAGTATGTTGCTTTTTGTCTGCAAAACCAGACCATCTTATGTTTCAGGATCGAATCACAGAATGAATAGCTTAAACCCTGAACAAATGACTGGAAGCTTTTTTTTTCTCCCAGGAGACCTTAGAGTAAGCACACAGCGTGGCAGTACAGCCCAGGCAGGGGCCGGGCTGGAGTCAGAGAGTCTGGGTTCGGGACCAGCTGGGCCGTGTGATCCCAGGGGCTCACTTCACATCCAGACCTCTCGCTTCTCTCGGCTTTGAGGGTGGAGAGACCACCACCTGCTCCTGTATTATATGAACGTGTGAGGACAGATGAGACAAAGCACATGAGAACACAGACCTCTCTGCAGGGGGCACTCAGTGAAGTGAGGGTCTCCCGGGTACCTTAGGGGTGCAAGGCTCATGGGAGGGGCCACACTGGTTTTTAAGTGGGACACTGTGGCACAAGAAATGACCTTCTGAAGACAGGAAGTTCCCTCATTACTCTGCACCAGCATATCTAACGTCTGAACCCCCATTTCTGAGCGGCAGGTTCAGGGAAGGGGACACACCACTTCACAGTCTTATGCAGTGAGGTGAAGACAAGAGCCTAGAAATCAAAGTCCTCAAGAGGAAGGGCAGGCCCAGGATTTACAAAGCAGGCCAGGTTGCAGGGGGCATCCACTTCCATTTAGGATGTAGAAAGCTGCTTCCATCCTAACACTGAGAAGAAGCTCAGAACTTTTTCTTCAACCCATCAGAAAGCTGAGGTCTCAAGACAACCAAGGGATTTTAATTCTAAAAAGAAGCTCCTCTGAGGAGAGTCAGACCACACAAAGTGCTTCATCCTTGACAGAGCACAAGAAGGAGAGCAGGCCACCATGAAAGCAAGGAAGAAGAAAGCAGCTAAAATTTTAACTAATGTCTAAAGGCTGAATGTGGACCAGCCTCTCAGTCCAGGATGCCCGGAAGCCCCAGACACAACAGTCTGCACTCACTTGCATGCACTTCTGTGCAGGCCTCCATCCAGTGCCCATGAGAATGACCGGGGTGGGGCAGGAGACCAAAGGGTCCCCATTGGTGGGACCAGTGGGCAGGAGGTGATGAGCTGCTGCTGGGGGACTGATAACCTGCTCTCTTCCAGAACCCTCCTGGAGCAAAAGCCTGAAGTTGAGAGGAAGGGGCCACACACCCTTCTGCTCCCAGGCCCCTGTCTATCCCTGGGAGCTGCTGTTACTTTTGTCAGAGTAACCAGGAGAAGACTCATTGCCTTTGGAGGAATAGCAGAGGCAAAAGGCACTTGCCCCTGGCCTGCAGTAGGTGCTTAGTAAGGACTGCAGGTGAATGAATGCATAGCAGGGAGGCGGGGTCAGACAATGGGCAGGCCGGCTCCCCTGGCCCAGGGTTCCCAAGCCTTGGACAGCGCAGGGCCCAGAGCATACTCACTGTCGAAGATGATGACCCTGCCATCACCCCCACAGGGCTGGGTGTGGTCCCCAAAGCAGACGCTGCTGCACTCAGTACTGGCTGCCTCCCCGTACTTCCAGTAATCAGGGTCGTTTCCACAGAAGCAAGCGTAGCCCGACTCTATCCCGGCAAACTGCCACGACAGAGAAGCAGCACTTGGTAAGCGTCAGTCGGGGTGTCAGGGGGCCTGGCCGGGTCAGCCCCTCGGCAAGCAAGCACCTTGTCTTCCCAGCCCACCTTCCCTGGGTCCTCTGCCTTGGTCCTGCCCCACTCTCACTGCACTTCACTACATGCTGACTTGTAACTGTGTGACTGTGTACCACCACGGGTGCTTCCCCTCCTGAGCATTCCTTACTTACGCTTGCAGTTCTACTGTGTTTAACTCAGTTAAAGGCAGGGATCCCATTAACTTGAAACATTAATAACAGCTAAACATTTTATTGAATGTTTACTATGTGACAGATGGTAAATGCTTTGAAGTTAGTGCTTATTACAAACTTGTTGTAGGCCCTATGAAATACATTTTTTAAATTAATTGATTTACTTATGGCTACCCCAGATCTTTGTTCCTGTGCACATGTCTCTCTAGCTGCGGTAAGCAGGCTTCTCACTGCAGTGGCTTCGGAGCGCAGCCTCTACACCGCATGGCTTAGTTGCCCTGTGGCATGTGTGACCTTCCCGGACTAGAGGTCAAACCTCTGCTCCCTGCGTTGGCAGGTGGATTTTTTCTTTCCTTTCTTCTGTTTTTTACTTTTCTTTTGGCAGGTAGATTTTTAAACCACTGGACCACCAGGGAAATCCCCTATTTAACATTTTTATTTTTATATTACCATACAATACAACTATTTGTATGGTGTACAGGCCTAAGGATTTTAACCCATGAATAAATTTGTACAACCACCACTACAATCAGGACACAGAACATGTGCAGTAACCTTTCTTGTACTGTTGCTCTATAGCTCCCCTCTATGACCCCTCAGTTCAGTCGCTCAGTCATGTCTGACTCCTTGCGACCCATGGACTGCAACATGCCAGGCTTCCCTGTCCATCACCAACTCGCAGAGCTTGCTTAAACTCATGTACATTGAGTCAGTGACGCCATCAAACCATCTTATCCCCTGTCATCCCCTTCTCCTTCTGCCTTCAATCTTTCCCAGCATCAGGGTCTTTTCCAGTGAGTCAGTTCTTCCCATCAGGTGGCCAAAGCAATGGAGTTTCAGCTTCAGCATCAGTCCTTCCAATAAATATTTAGGACTGATTTCCTTTAGGATTGACTGGTTTGATATTCCTGCTGTCCAAGGGACTCTCAAGAGTCTTCTCCAATACCATAGTTCAAAAGCATCAATTCCTCGGTGCTCAGCTTTCTTTATGGTCCAACTCTCACATCTATACAGGACTACATAGCTTTCACTAGACGGACCTTTGTCAGCAAAGTAATGTCTTTGCTTTTTAATATGCTGTCTAGGTTGGTCATAGTTTTTCTTCCAAGGAGCAAGCGTCTTTTAATTTCATGGCTGCAGTCACGATCTGTAGTGATTTTGGAGCCCAAGAAAATAAAGTCTCTTACTGTTTCCATTTTTTCCCCATCTATTGGCTATGAAGTGATGGGAATGGATGCCATGATCTTCGTTTTTTGAATGTTGAGTTTTAAGACAGCTTTTTCACTCTCCTCTTTCATTTTCATCAAGAGGTTCTTCAGTTCTTCTTCACTTTCTGCCATAAGGGTGGTGTCATCTGCATATATGAGGTTGTTGCTATTTGTCCCGGCAATCTTGATTCCAGGGTGTGCCTCATCCAGCCCCGCATTTCGCATGATGTACTCTGCACATAAGTTAAATAAACAGGGTGACAATATACAGCCTTGACTTACTCCTTTCCCAATGTGGAAGTAGTCCGTTGCTCCACATACGGTTCTAACTGTTGCTTCTTGACCTGCATACAGATTTCTCAGGAGACAGGTAAGGTGGTCTGGTATTCCCATCTCTTTAAGAATTTTCCACAGTTTGTTGTGATCAACACAGTGTAAAGGCTTTGGCATAGTCAATAAAGCACAAGTAGATGTTTTTCTGGAACTCTTACTTTCTCTAGGATCCAATGATATTGGCAATTTGATCTCTGCTTCCTCTGCCTTTCCTAATCCACCTTGAACATCTGAAAGTTCTTGGTTCTTATACTGTTGAAGGCTGGCTTGGAGAATTTTGAGCATTACTTTACTAGTGTGTGAGATGAGTGCAATTGTGCAGTAGTTTGAATTCTTTGGCATTGCCTTTCTTTGGGATTGGAATGAAAACTGACCTTTTCCAGTCCTGTGGCCACTGCTGAGTTTTTCAAATTTGCTGGCACATTGAGTGCAGCACTTTACAGCATCATCTTTTAGCATTAGAAATAGCTCAGCTGGAATTCCATCACCTCCACTAGCTTTGTTCATAGTGATGCTTTCTAAGGCCCACTAGACTTTGCACTCCAGGATATCTGGCTCCAGGTAAGTGATCACACCATCGCGGTTATCCGGGTCATTAACATCTTTTTTGTACAGTTCTTCTGTGTATTCTTGCCGCCTCTTCTTAATACCTCTGCTTCTGTTAGGGCCATACTGTTTCTGTCCTTTATTGTGCCCATCTTTGCATGAAATGTTCCCTTGGCATCTCCAATTTTCTTGACGAGGTCTCTAGTCTTTCCCATTCTATTGTTCGCTGCTGTTTCTTTGCAGTGATCACTTAGGAAGGCTATCTTATCTCTCCTTGCTATTCTTTGGAACTCTGCATTCAGATGGGTATATCTTTCCTTTTCTCCTTTGCTTTTCGCTTGTCTTCTTTCCTCAGCTACTTGTAAGGCCTCCTCAGATAACCATTTTGCCATTTTGCATTTCTTTTTCTTGGGGATGATTTTGATCACAGCCTCCTGTACAATGTTACAAACCTCCATCCATAGTTCTTCAGGCACTCTGTCAGATCAAATCCCTTGAATCTATTTGTCACTTCCACTGTATAATCCTAAGGGATCTGATTGAGGTCATACACTAATTAGTTTTCATACTATAGTTTTAACTTTTTAAGACTGTCATATGCTAGAGACCAAATGTCCATGTCTGCCCCTCCCCTGCAAATTTATATGTTGAAAGCTAATTCCCAATGTGATGGTACCTAGTGGTGGAATCTTTGGGAAGTGATTCATGAAGGCTTGCGCTCATGAATGCGATTAGAGCCTTTATAAAAGAGACCCCCTTTCCCCTTCTGCCATGTGAGGACACAGTGAGGAGACAGCCATCTATGAACCAGGAAACAAGCCATTACCAGACACCAAATCTGCCAAAGCCTTGATCTTGGACTTCGCAGCCTTCAGGACTTTGAGAAATGAATTCTTGTTGTCTTTTTTAAAATTGGAATATAGTTGCTTTACAATGTTGTGTTAGTGAATGCTGGTTTAGACCAAGTACTCTGCACAGCAGTCAGAACAGACTCAGACACACTATACGCAGAATCGTATTCTGAGGCCGGCTCCTTTCCCTCAGCATAGTCTCTCTGAGGCTCCTCTGAACTGACCTAGAGTTTGCTGAGTGGCAGTTTATTGCATGAGTGTACTGTAGGTTGCTAATCCATTCAGTTGTTTTGTTTTTCATGATTATAAAACAGAGCTGCTATAAACATTTGTGTATATTTCTGTGTGAACATAGGCTTTCCTTTCTCTAGGGTAAATATCTAGAAATGGGATTTCTGGGTTGTAATTTCTCTACCTTATTAACATTTGCTTTTGTCCTTAAAAAAAAAATCACAGCCATCCTAGGTTATTTATTGTATGAAATGCTATCTCATTGATTTTGATTTGGATTTCCCTAAGACTAGTAATACTGAGCATCTTTACTGCACAAAGAGTAAAAAAATTTTTTGATTGACCAACCTAGATAGAATATTGAAAAGCAGACATTACTTTGCCAACAAAGGTCCATCTAGTCAAGGCTATGGTTTTTCCTGTGGTCATGTATGGATGTGAGAGTTGGACTGTGAAGAAGGCTGAGCACCAAAGAATTGATGCTTTCGAACTGTGGTGCTGGAGAAGACTCTTGAGAGTGCCTTGGACTGCAAGGAGATCCAACCAGTCCATTCTGAAGGAAATCAGCCCTGGGTGTTCTTTGGAAGGAATGATGCTGAAGCTGAAACTCCAGTACTCTGGCCACCTCATGCAAAGAGTTGACTCATTGGAAAAGACTCTGATGCTGGGAGGGATTGGGGGCAGGAGGAGAAGGGGACGACCGAGGATGAGATGGCTGGATGGCATCACTGATTCGATGGACGTGAGTCTGAGTGAACTCCGGGAGTTGGTGATGGACAGGGAGGCCTGGTGTGCTGTGATTCATGGGGTCGCAAACAGTCGGACACAACTGAGCGACTGAACTGACTGAACTGCACGTAGGTAGAATACTGAGCACATTTTCATGTGCTTATTGGCCATTTGTACATCTTCTATGAAGAAACATGTATTCAATCTTTTGCTCATTTTTTAATTGGGCTGTTTATCTTTCTATTGTCACACTGTTAGAGTTCTTTATATATTTTGGGCATTAGATCTTTATTCAGATATATGTTTTGCAAATATTTGCTCTATTCTGTGAGTTGCCTTTTCATTTTCTTAATAGTGTCCTTGATACACAGAGATTTTAAATTTTGATGAAGTCCAATTTATTTTTTCTTTGATTGTCTGTGCTTTTGGTATCCTAACTGAAAAAATCACTGCCTCATCCAAGGTCATGTATATCTGTACCCATATTTCTTCCTAAACCTTTATAGTTTTAGCTGCTACATATAGGTCTGTGGTCCATTTTAAATTAATTTTCATATATGAGGTAGGGGTCCAGTTTCATTTTTTTCCATGTGGATATCCAGTTGTCCCAGAATTGTTTGCTGAAAACACTGGTTTTTTTTCCCATTGAATGATATGGCGCCCTTGACAAATATCAATCAGCCATAAATAATACTATCAATCAAGCGATTGGTTGTTTGCAAAAGATTGAGTATGTAAGTAAATGTATGGAGGATAATGGGAACCAGGTTTCTTACTATTAGAGAAGGAGGCCAGAGAAAACTGGAATGAAGCCTGCAGTGTTGGACAGGGATTGATGTTACTAGTATAGGGCATGGTTTCTGACATATGTAATAATAACATAGATAACATATACTTATTATATATTATGTATACTATGTAGCATATCTTTATATATAAAGACATATAATAAATTATTATTCATTAATATAAATAATAATATGGCCATAAATGATGTCTGGACTCTAAATTCTATTTCCTTCAGCTTCTATGTCCATCTTTATGCCAGTACTGTAGCTCTTTTTTCAGTATGTCACTGTTCCCAGGCCCTCTTAGTGGAAAGAGCTAGGAAATACATATGTATATACAAACACACATACACACACTTTTATATTTATGTTTCTTTCCTTTTTGTTTTCTTTCGCTGCATCATGTGGCATGTGGGATATTATTTCCCCAACCAGGGATGAAACCTGTGCCTCCTGCAGCGGAGGTGTGGAGTCTTAATCACTAGACAACTACCACAGTCCTATGTTTATTTCTGTATATCTCTCTCTACATATATATCAGAAACCATGCACTATACTAATAACGTCAATCCCTGTCCAACACTGCAGGCTTCATTCCAGTTTTCTCTGGCCCCCTTCTCTAATAGTGAGAAACCTGGTTCCCATTATCCTCCATAGATTTATCTAACATGCTCAATCTTTTGCAAGCAACCAATCACTTGATCATGTTGGGCCAACTGCCTTGCTCAGCCCCTGCCTCAGACAGGCCTTGAGCACTGCCAGTCTATTCTCCTTGCTTGGGCCTGATTAATGGCCTTTTGATGAAATTATTAAGGAAGGAATGAAGGATGGAAGGAAAGGAGGGAGGAAAAGACTTCTTTTTTTGATATAACAAACAATAGCATTATTGAACCTTAATGACTGACGAATGACTTTAAGATAGAAGAATGGACAGGATGGAAAGAAAATATTTTGGACTGGTATCCAGGCAAGGGCCCCGTAATGTATCAAAGTAGTAACCACTACCTTGGCTTATTCTCAGATCCACCCCCCCGGAGCCAGAGACCTCTCTGCTCATAACACACAGGGGCTGGAGGAAACACATGACTCTGCTGGAGGTCAAGCTGGATGCAGGTACTGGGGCATTTCCTTTTTTCTCCCAGTCTTTGGACAGAGTCCTGCCTCACGCCCCAGAATCCCAAGCTCCACTCTTCCTCCAACTTCTCTTTGGCAGAAAAGTACAGTTGTAACGGCTTCACAGGTTGTTGTTGTGTTTAACAATTCAAATAATTTAAATACATTTTAAATGATATCTCAGCAGAATGCATTTAGACCTTTATCTTTTTCCATAGATATAAAGCCACAGAACCATTACCTTGAACCTTTGACTCCGACAAAAACTGATGCAGTTTTGTATGGTGAGTTTGTTAGACGTTTTACTGGTGCCAGTTAGAGGAGGTGGGTTTCCATGATCCTTGTAGCAGCCAAGGTTTCCAGGCACTGGAGAAAAAAGAAAAACAAAAGAACTTCACAACATCTGGCTGTGAAACACCAAGAAGGAAAGGCGTGTTCTGCCAGGTACTTTCATCTCAGCCCATATTTCCATTCCTAAAGTGCAAATAAATAGGAAGCAGCAAGTGTTAAAAATGGAAGTCTTGGTGTCCTCTGCTAACTGCTACATCTTTATTTTGATGAGTGTGTGAAGCCCATAAAACCGACCCTAAAATTTTTTTGTTTGTTGATAAATATTGATAGAATTTAGTATTGACAAGAACTAGGCATAGATTCTTAAAAACAGAGAAGCTACAATATATAAATTATGTCTCAGAGTCACTGGGGGACAAAAAAAATAAGCACTTGGAAGCCACCATCCTATGCCTTGTGTCTCCCTAGTCCCCTCAAAAAGCCCCACAAGTTGGTTTTACCAGGTCATTTCGTGAATTTAATAGTTTCCTATTGCCGCTGCAATAAATGACCACAAACCTAGTGCCTTAAAGTAGCATAGATCCATCATCTTACAGTTGCAGAGGTCAGAAGTACTAAATGGATCTAATGGGACTAAAATCAAGGTGTCAACAGAACTCTGGCTCCTCCTGAGGCTCCAGGGCACAGCCTGCCCCTTGCTGTCTCCTGAAGAAGCTGCCCCCATTCCTCAGCTGTGGCTGCACCACTCCAGCCTCTGCCTTCCCCCTCTGCTTCTGTCATCACACCACCTTCTCTGCCTCTCATCCCCCTGCCTCTCTGTTACATGTCCTGTGTGATGACACTGGCCCACCAGGGTACTTCAGGATAATCTCCCCATGTCAAAATTCTCATCTGTATCCTGTGTGCCACATAAGGTAACATGTTTGAAGGTTCTGGGGGTTACAACGTAGACTTTTGGGGGAGGGGGATTATTCTGTTTACCACAGTGGACGTATTAGCGTTTCACAACTACAAAAGTCAGATGGTCTGGTCTAGTAGAAAAAGCTGCAACTGAGAATAAAGAAACCTAAATATATGTGCCCCCACCTCCTGGTGTTTGTGCCCCTGTGTGATTCCCTCCCCTGGGGTGTGGGCTGGACAAGGGATTTGTTTTTGCCCAACAGAATGTGGTAGAGTTGAGGGGAGTTATTTCTGTGACTGGACTACAAGAGCTCTGACTTTGGTCTTGCCAGTCGACTCTCTCTACTGCCTTCTTGGCTTATATATTCTAATAAAGCAATGTATTACATCAGAGGTCAGAAGAATGGCCTTCAGCCAATAGCCAGCAAGGAGCTGAGACTTCCAGTTTCTGCAGAGACTGAATCCCACCAAAAGCTATGTGTGCTTGAAGGAGATCCTCCCCAGCAGAACCTTCAGAGGAGACCCCGGCCCTGGCAGATGCCTCACCAGAGAGCTTGAGGCAGAGGACCCGCCTCAACCATCTCCAGATTTCCTGACCTACAGAAAGTGTGAGGTGATAAATCTGTGTTCTCATTAAATTTTAGAGTAATCTGTTACAGCAGCAGATGACTAACACACCATATAACATGCATCTAAATATATGCTCACTGAATAAAGGAATGTATTGTGAGCCCCGGACAAATTATGGCTTCCTAGGTGGCTCAGCGGTAAAGAATCTGCCTGCCAATGCAGGACACACAGGGTCAATCCCTGGGTCGGGAAGATCCCTTGGAGAAGGAAATGGCAATCCACTCCAGTATTCTCGCCTGGGAAATCCCATGGACAGAAGCCTGGTGGGCTACAGTCCATGGGATCACAAAGAGTCAGACACAACTTAGCAACTAAATGACAATGGACAAATGGACCTCTCTGCCCCTTAGTTTTTCATCTGTGTTATTAATTTATGAAATCACTCCACCATCAAATGAAGCCCTTTCCCTATGGTCTCTATTTGGCTCCTTACAGTTCACATCACTCAAGATATAAGACACGAATGAGGTCTGGTCCTAGAAGCACTTCTAAGCCAGTCAGAGTTACATCTTATCCAATTCCAAAGTGAGATATATAGATTCTTAGAAAGCACTTTTTGTTTAAGACTAGAAAGCAGCATGGTCCAATTGAGTAAACTTTACACCCATACTAGTTTTTGGCCCATAAGAATACACACACGTGCACACATACATACACACATACACTTTTCAATTTCTGCCACCATCTACATCTAACCAGCTCATTTTAAACTGGCAGGAAGCTAACCCAAAGAGTCACCCTCCCCCGCTCTAAGCCAAGTGGTTACCCTTCTCCCTTGCGTCACACATGGGTCAAATATAACAAATGTGGCTCACCACACAAATGTTAAAATGCATCTTTCGGAAACAAACCAAATCTCTATAGTAGCAAATGTAAACAGAAAAGATCTAGGCAGTAGGAGTTCAGCATTCAGTGGGGGCCTGGCTTGGGAATGGCTGGGCTTTAGAGTTTAAACAAATGCAGTGAGCTAAGCATCTCTAGTTAGGGGTGTATCATATAAGCTTGTTAAAGGGGCCTTACACATGGAAACCTGAAGCATGCATTTAATGGTTTTTAATAAGAGCTACTTGATTGTGATCATCTTGGTCATTTACTCTGATTTCTGTCTCATTTATTCCATTCCATGCTCACAAATAGGCATGTTATTATGTATTCATTTATAGACAGCCCAAGGCACAGAATCATAAATGTTAACATTAGACATAAACAAGGTCATGGTTTGCATGGATGCAGCTGGAACCTATCAGGTTTATTCACAACAATTCGGTAAGCAAATTCAGGGAGCTAATGTTCAGTTCCAGGAGGGCAGTGAGGCTCCAGAACACCCTAGGGAAATGGAACCTGGAAACCAGCCCACACCATGCTGCTGCTCCCTCCATCTGGACAACAGTGGCCTTAGTATCGTCCTTGACAACATGACAACTGCCTGCCAGACACTGTTCATTCTACCTCCTAAAATACTTCAGACACCTGTCCATCTCTCTATCCAGGCTGCTATTTCCCTGGTTTAGGCCACTGTCCCCTCCCATCCAGGGCTTCCCAGGTGGTGCTAGTGGTAAACAATCTGCCTGCCAATACAGGAGACACAAGAGATGGGGGTTCAATCCTAGGGCCAGGAAGATCCCCTAAATAGGAAGTAGCAACCTGCTCCAGTATTCTTGCCTGGAAAATTCAATGGACAGAGGAACCTGGTGGGCTACAATCCTTGGGGTTGCAAAGAGTCAGACATGACTGAGAACACACACCTCTCCCACTCAGACTATTCTATTAGCCTCCTGTTCCATCTCCCTGTTTCTAGGCTTACCCTACTCTAATCTAGTTCAGTCAGTTCAGTCGCTCAGTCGTGTCCGACTCTTTGCGATCCCACGCCAGGCCTCCCTGTCCATCACCAACTCCCAGAGTTCACTCAGACTCATGTCCATCAAGTCAGTGATGCCATCCAGCCATCTCACCCTCTGTCGTCCCCTTCTCCTCCTGCCCCCAATCCCTCCCAGCATCAGAGTCTTTTCCAATGAGTCAACTCTTCACATGAGGTGGCCAAAGTACTGGAGTTTCAGCTTCAGCATCATTCCTTCCAAAGAAATCCCAGGGCTGATTTCCTTCAGAATGGACTGGTTGGATCACCTTGCAGTCCAAGGCACTCTCAAGAGTCTTCTCCAACACCACAGTTCAAAAGCATCAATTCTTCGGCGTTCAACCTTCTTCACAGTTCAACTCTCACATCCATACATGACTACTGGACAAAGGCTTAAGGCAAGAATGACCCTGGTTTTTGTAGCAACACAAAGAAGTGAGTGTGACCAGTGAAAGAGAGACAGGAAGGCACCAGGAGCTACAGAGGTACGCAGGGGCCGTGCCTGAAACCCTCAGAGCTCCCGGGGTTGTCCTCTAGGATCAAGTCCAAACTCATACGTGGGAGCCAAGGCCCCACTTGATCTGTGCTGCTCCTCTATCCCAGCCCCTCAGCATGACCCCTCTCGCTGTCCCTCAGCCCACATTCTATATAAAGCCCAAGATACATTATAGTGTATCTGTAAGTTGCCCACATACACACGGCTCTCTGGCCTCTGGCCTTTCTTACAACCTGTTCCTTCTGCTTAGAACACTCTCCTCTGCCAAGGATGGCAGCTTGAGCTTCACTCCCCTTGGGAAGCCCCATGGGCCTCCTGTCATCCTCCCATTCCACAGAGAAGGTTGCACGCCCCTGTGGTGTGCTCCTGTAGCAGCCTGTGCGAAACCTGACTCTAAACACCTGTTTACGTCTCATTCGTTGACTAACCATGAACTTAAGGGCCAGACTGTATCTTCTGCATGCCACTGTATTCCCCGGGCCTGGGATGGTCCCAGCCATACAGTGGGTGCCCCAAAACTGGGTGCTCAATGAACAAACGTGTCCCACGTTGCCAGCTAAACTCGTGGAGAGTGTGGGTTAAGGTACTTGTCAGGCAGCAGGGAGTCAAGAGTGCAGAGCAGAGTGAGAGGAGAGCTGACCTGCATCTTGACGTCCACTTAGGTTTTGACTCCTCACTGTCCTCTTTGGCTAGCGAGAAGCACCACTCTAGATAACCAGGTTCTCCATTAGAGGTTAACTTTAAAAGGTAATATTCTATCTTCATCATTTTGGATGAAACTTTTCTAAAATGCATTAGATAATTAAAAAAACACAAACAACTTAGTTTAACCTACGTACTTTGTTTCTTGGTGGCTTGAGGTCACCAGATGTATGTCACCAAATGGCCCCAGACTGTGTGCTTTCCTGTGTTCTTGTGGCTGACTCTAACAGTTAATCAGTCTCCATGGCTACAGCTGGGGCTGCTGAACCCTCAGAATATTAGCACTGGAAGGAGTCTTAGTGTCTACTTGCTACTGTCAGTGCCTGTGGTCTTGACTTATCTTCTTAATTTGCTGCTTCTTAGGCTTAGGCTTATGAACTTCACTGGTGGCTCAGAAGGCAAAGAATCTGCCTGCAATGCAGGAGACCCAGGTTTGATCCTGGGGTTCGATCCTCAGGAAGATCCCCTGGAGAAGGAAATGGCAACCCATTCCAGTATTCTTGTCTGGAGAGTTCTATGGACAGCAGAGCCTGGCGGGCTACAGTCCATGGGGTCGCAAAGAGTCAGACACAACTGAGCGATTAACACTAAAAACTAAGTAGGCTTAGAACAAAACTATCGAGCTTATTAGAACTGTGTGGAAAATAAGAATAGTTTCTGAAAGAGGGGGGGCCTCTATGTTTCCTTCTCGATTTCAGCTGTCCATACAGTAGCTCAGAGCTTCTGTTTGTTTGCCTACTTCCCAGTTCTTGGCAATGTTCTGAAGGGCACTGGTGCTACCATCACCGGTCCAGAAGCAACCAGCATTTTGCAACAATCACAAATGTGGGCTTTTGACAGACGGACCCCAGGGTGAACTTGGGTCCCTCTGCCACGGCCTTTCTAAGCTCGGGTTCATCCACAGTGGATGATACGGGCCTCAAAGGGTTCTTGTGAGAATTAAAATTAGATAATGTAAATAAAGTAACCACCACAAGGCCTGGCAATATAGTATGTGCTGAATAAACAGTTTGCTATCATTACACACAAAAAGGCTTTCACCATTTCCCACACAAACCAGAATAACCTGCTGGGTTGATAGAAGAGTAAAGCAGCACTGAATTAAAAGATAAGATCAAAGGCAGTTATCTTGGAAAACTGGATTTGATTCCAGATATTAAAATGTTAACCTCTACATCTAGGTAGATCCAGTGCACTGCCATGCAAGCCTTTCCCATGAAACCCAGAGCCCTTTCAGGAAGGCAGACAGGAGATGGGTTTCCTAGGTGACCGAGAAGAAGCCACAGTTCGGCCAGGCTAAAGGCCCTGAGTGGGGGATACATGAAAGGCTGTTCTCCCTGGAGAGCAGAGGTCAGCTCCAGAGTGCTCGCTCCACGGCTTTTCCCTTGGCGTCCCTCTCCTGATAAGGCCAGTCTGGGAGCTAAATGAAAGTGACTCCTTAAGATGAAGGGCTAAGTCTGCAGACACGTTAGCCCCTTGGCGCTCTGTGCACCGCAAGGCCAGCCTTTGAGGGCTGTCGCTGCTGCTGACTCTCACTGGAAAGTGTGGCTCTAAGTCTCGCCAGAGAAGACACGTCATTGTCGTCTTCAAAAGCATGACTGGTCAGCTGAGTGGATTTCCAGACCGTGTCCCACCCTGAGTTCTTCCCAGAAGCAGGGAGGGAAAGTCAATTTGTAAAAGGATATTTGTTCTCAAATTCCTTTTTTACTTTCAAGACCACTTTAAAGTCCTGTGGCTTGGTCATGCATTTTTTTTCTCTTACCAAAGAGGCTTCCACATTTTCAATTTTTAAAAATCATCTGAAAATATAAATGGACCCCTTGTTTACCACATTTGGTGCTTTAAATGTGACAGTTAATTACCAACAACCTTTTCAGAGATTCAGGGTTCTTGACAGAGGTAAAAGTTTTAGAGGTAGCTGAGGGAAGATGGTTCTCTCTTCAGATTAACCCAGGAACTACTGTCTTCTCATTGCCACAAGCAACTGCTGGGAAGCAACCATGCAGACTTGCCAAATAGCCTTCACAACTGGATATAACGTGGTCTCACTTTGAAGGTGCACCTCGCACCTCCACAGGGCCTCCATGGCCAACAGCCCTTCTCTGAGCACCATCGTCTTGGAGGACCTACTGTTGGCTGGGGGCAGGCCTACGAGCCCCATCCTTGGCCACTGCTGACCCCCACTGGGGTCACCAGACTCCCTCTCCCAGGAAGTTGGAACTAGGATTCTAGGTATTGAACTGCAGGCACAGGATTTGTGGGATTTGGTCAAGCCTGTATTAAGGCAACAAGCCACATCTGGGCCACGTGAGTGGATAAGTGAGCGGATTCTGTTGGTCCACAAAGAGGAAGAAGAATGGACTCCATACTGAGAGAGAGGGGCAGAGAGTGAGACCGTGTGGCCCCATAGACAGATGGTAAGTGTGGGCACCTCCTTCCCAGGTTCTGGGACACAGGGATGGATTCTGTGATATTCTCCCAACACCCTTCCAATAAATCTCTTGCGCTCAAGTTAGCTTGAGTGAGTTCTGTTCCTTGCAGACAATTCCTGACAAAGAAGAAAGCCTGCCCTTTATTGTAAAAGTTCAATCTGAATAAAAATCTTCAGCTGGTAATTTGCATAAGAAGTCCTGATCCATCATTGTGTTGTCTACTGCCAAATCTGAGAGATCTGTTTAAGAAACCGGAAGCAAAGTTTCTCTCTTGCATTTTAGAAAACTCTGCCCTGGCTCTGGGGAACATCTTTTACATTTTCTTACAAATAAAATCTGGCTCTTAGGAAACTATGCAGCGATTGCTTGTTTTGCTTTTTTATACTAAAAAATAAAGATTTTTTATTAAGCACTGTAAGTTACATTCAATAGCCTTCAGATACACCACACCACAACCCATCTACAATCAATCAAACCCAACAGCAGTTCATTCTCACACGATCCATGAGTTAGGGCGAATCTTCCTTCAACTCACAGTCAGGTCCTACTCAGGTCTTGTGGGCAGGGACTGGGAAATTACATCTCATTTCTGATCACTAATGTGTGATGAAACGCATCAGGAGAATTTTATGAAAATGAATAAATGATTCTGTTTTCAACGTACACTGAAAGTATTAACAAAACACCAAAAGGATATATGTATACTGGCTCCTACTAACTCCTCTATGGGAAAGTTCCCAAGAACAAGCAACAAGTTTCCTGCTACAGAAGGCGGGGTGGGGCGGGGCAGGGGGTGGGGTGGGTAAAGCTGATTATTATAAACATCATAATGTCATTCACTATCTTCTGCCTTCACACTGGTGCCTCAGGAGCTGAATTCTTTCTTCTGGAGGAGAGGGAAATAAGGAACTAAGCATACATGAGATGATGCCATTGATGACCTAGTCATTTCAAAGACTTCCCTCAGAGCATCAATAGGTTAGGTGTGGATTATTCCATACTCTCAGCCCATGACCATGAGCACCCTGTATTCCATCCTGTCCAACTACAACTTCCGTTAAAAGCCTGAGAGTTGCCAGCTTGGTCCAAGTCCTACATAACATGGCCCCATTCTAACTCTGCAACTTTTTTTTTTTGGCCATGCCATGCAACATGCAGGATCTTAGTTCTCTGACCAGGGATCCAAACCAAGCCCCAGGCAAGTGAAAGCATGGAGTCATAACCACTGGACCTCAAGGGAAGTCCCTCTACCTCTGTAACTTCATTTCTAAATATCAGTTCTCATTTTCAGTCACTCTGATTCTTCTACTCCTGTCTCTGGATCTCATAGTGACTCACCCAAATAAGTAAACAAGGCCTTGTTTTCCCCTAAGAAATTTCACCCTTGGAGAAGGCAGGAAAAGTTCCTAAGGCTTCTGACCCCCATAACGACCCTGATGTATCACAGAGACAGTTCTCCTCTGGCAGAAGTTCCTTCTTTGAAAGTTAATTTCTGGGGATAGAACATGGTAGACTGTCTCCAAGGAGGCTCTAATCATTTCCTCCCTCCCCATACATGTGTGCAACTCCCCACTTTCAACTTGGAACCAATTTCCTCTCCTCTTGAATCAGTACTGACCTTGTGACTTGCTTTGATTAATAGAATATGGTGGACTTCTGAGTTCACCCCCTAAGAGGACTGGCAGCTTCTCTTGGAAGCCAGCCACCCTATAAGAGGTCTAAGTATGCTGCTGGAAAGAGAGGCTGCCCAGGTAGGGGGCTGAGGCCATCCTGGACATCCCGTAGGTATCCCAGCCCCAGCAGAGGCCCGATGGATGCAGACACCTGACTGAGCCCAGATGAGAGCAGGAGGAACACAGCCAAGCTAAAACTCGGCCAATCCACAGAGTGAGGAGGTATGACAAGCTGTTGTTATTTTGAGACACCAGGGCTTTGGGGTTGCCCGTAATGCAGTAACACACAACCAAAACACCTTACTCGACAGAAGGTCCGTCCAAGTTCAGGAGGAATGGTACGGTACTATTGTGTCTCTGGGAAGAAGAGCTCAGTTTGTTGACTCGAACTTTTTTTCTGGACACCACGAACATCCCAGGCAAAGAACCACAGAGGCATCCTTTATTCGTCCTGCTGTTTCATGCCGTATGTATTTCACTTGTCATCAAGTTCTGACTCCTTCTAAACACGTCTTGGATGAACCCTTCCTGCATGATCTCGCTGCTAACACCACAGCCCAGACCCTCATCCCTCGTTTAGCAATCTACGCCTATCCTCCCCTCCCCAAACATCCCTCCTCCACCCACCCTATAACAGACACTGGGCTCATCTTCCTGAATGAGGAGGGCTTTCCCTGTATGTGAGCCTCAATCTAATCAGCCCTGGTTTTCAAGGTTCCCCCTCAGTTCCTCTCTGTCCACTCCTTTCCTTGGGCAGCGTAACTCCCACCGACATGCAAAGCAGTCCTGTGTCCCTCCTCTAAGTCTCTGTCTGTTCCCTGACCTGTGGGGCCCTGACCCCTCCAGCCCCTCTGGCCTTTTTCCCTAATGATGCCTCCCAACCTTCACCGAGCCCTCTCAACTTCAAAAACTCAACAGTTCTCTACCATATAACTCAATCTTATTTATATAATCGGTGGCTGGTCTCCAATTTTCTCCTGTGTTTATAGCTTAGATTCCTAATTACATCATCAGATTGAGGGTGGGACTATTCCTTATGTTTATGTGTATTTTTTACAGGCCAGTGCTGGTATAAAGATTATCAGTAAAATTGTCCTTACTGATCTAAATGATTTTCCCTTTTTAACCTATTAATATGCTTTAGAACATTTTAAAAATGCAACATATATAACTGTCGCTGAGGAAAATGTCCACTTGGTTCAGAAATTCTCAATTTAATGAGAAATTAAATAACACCCACTGCCAAAAACAATGAGTAATCGAGATATGCCTGTTCTGAAACCATAAAACTGCACTGTCAGAGGAATGCAGGGCATCCGGTGTTCCCTGAACACAGGGTCACAATAGGCCCCAGGGGAACAGCCTCCAGGCAAGCAGTTGAGGCACACTCCAGGGCCCTGGGGCCAATCAGATAACACAGGAACAGATGGCAATAAAGTGAAGGCTGGGAAGAACCTGTTTAGGAATTGGATATCAGGAACATGCCAGTGGTAGTCCACACCTTGCAAGCAGCACAGGCCACCACAGTCCCTGCCCGTAATTTTCTGCCTACCTTCTGCTAAGTCCCTGGACTCAGAGACACGTGTATTTTACTCATTTAATCTTCAAAATGACCCTCGAAGGTAGAGATGAGGAGACCAAGGTTAAGAGAGGAGTCATTTTGCCGTGAGCTATAAGCAAGTGATGATTCCAACCTAAGGCGAAGGACTTTGGAGGCCAAGTTCTTGCCACTGGCTTGTGTTGTCTCTTCCTGGGAGAGATATGACAATCACATCAGCAAGCATATTTGGTGAGCATCTATTACAGCCTGCATCCAGGGGAAACAACGGAAACAGCAACAGACTTTATTTTGGGGGGCTCCAAAATCACTGCAGATGGTGACTGCAGCCATGAAATTAAAAGATGCTTGCTCCTTAGAAGAAAAGCTATGACCAACCTAGAGAGCATATTCAAAAGCAGAGACATTACTTTGCCAACAAAGGTCTGCCTAATCAAAGCTATGGTTTTTCCAGTATTTATGTATGGATGTAAGAGTTGGACTATAAAGAAAGCTGAGCACCGAAGAACTGATGCTTTTGAACTGTGACGTTACAGAAGACTCTTGAGAGTCCCTTGGTCAATCTTAAAGGAAATCAGTCCTGAATATTCATTGGAAGGAGTGATACTTTGGCCACCTGATGTGAAGAACTGACTCATTGGAAAAGACCCTGATGCTAGGAAAGATTGAAGGCAGGAGAAGGCAATGACAGAGGATGAGATGGTTGGATGGCATCACCAATTTGTTGGACATGAGTTTGAGCAAGCTCCAGGAGTTGGTGTTGGACAGAGAAGCCTGGTGTGCTGCAGTCTGTGGGGTCACAAAGAGTTGGATACGACTGAGCGACTGAACTAAACTATTAAAACCTGCACTGTGCAAGGGACTGTGGAAGGCTGTTAATGGTTTGAAGGGGGAAAGCCCCCATAAATTCTATTAGCACCCCTCTGTAAACAAACATACAGTCCAAATGAAATGAGAGAGCCCCACTGAGCAAATACAGGTTTCAAAGAAACCTCGGGTCCCCACCACTTTAAGGTCTGTCCCTCACAGAGATTCCAGAACCTGTGCCTGTATTTGAACAGTTTAGTCCAGTTGGGAAAACAAACATAAAAAATAAATCATCAAAAAAGGGTTCTGACCGCTAATTCTGGTAACCTAAAAGGGTTCACTTAGATAAAAAGGTTATGTAACTGTAGTTTCAAAGAGAGAAAAGGTGAAAAATGAGACTGCATAAAGTACAGTATTAATGTTCATTTTAATTTCAATATTGCTTTGGCTATGGGCTACAGTTTGAGGTTTCATTATTTAGCTGTAAAGTGTTAGTGATGTGCAGAGATGTGTCTTTTTCAAGGTGAAGTTCAGAGCAACAGGAACACGGTGTTGGGAGAGACCTTGAGGCTGGGACAAGGCCGCTGATGAATGGTTTCATGCCAAGGGTCCACCTGTGGGGAGCCCCTTCCCAGCTGAGAACAGCTGGGCCGGGAATACCCGTAGAGACGGGCCCAACAGTGTCCAGAGTGGCTCTGCCTGCAGTGAATGCTTCCTGGATACTATCGCAGCCTGCTTACTCCTGGGGCCTGGGATTTCCCAAACTCAGAGGAGAAAAGAGAATGGCTTGGAGCTAACAGCTTGAACTGCAGACCCTCTGTCGCCACTGAGTTAATCCTTTGGTTTCCCCAATGTTGAAAAGGCAATCCTAATAATTCAGCATACTATCAGAATTTCAAACACAAATTCCCAAACAATCCCCAAAGAAAAATTCTTAAGAATGACCTCAACTCTAGCCTGATTCCATCCCAAGCCCCCCCACTTTTAAGGAAATAAAGGAAATGGGGCTGTTCACAAGTCCTGGGAGGGAAAGGGCACTGGTTGGTCTTGCCATGAGGAGTCCTAGACTCAAATCCTATTTGGCTCAGAGGGTAATCATCATCAAATCACTTAACCACTCCAGCTTCATTTTCTCATCTGACCAAGGAGGGTAGGAGGGAGGGAACATACTACCTGCTTCATAGAATTGTTGAAAAGGTAATGTGAATATAAGTGCTTTACACATATGAGGTACTCAATAATAATTGAAAAAAGCTAAAACATTAAAAAATTAGTTCTGACATTAAAATGCAAAAAGTGCTGACAGAAGCAAAACGTTTTCTGTAGTTGAGGCCCTGCCTTGACCATCATTGCCAAAGTGCCCTTGGCTTTTTACTCAAAGTCTGAAGTTTAGAAACTCTAGTGCTCGCTTTGGCAGCACATACGCTAATATTGAACTTTAAAAACTCTTATTAGGGATCACAATTAGAAGCTTTCAAATCCTGCTCTTTTGGGTTGCATTTCTATAAGGAACAACAAATCTGTTTGAACACAGCCAGGGTGTCATTTAATTAAAAGGAACTTAAGCCAGTGAGGTCACTGACCAAAGGTCCCAAGTGGCAGAAGTGCTGTTGCTGGCGTCCTCCTAGGGCAAGTCTGGGAGAATGATGCCACCAGGAAAGAACTTCTCCCGGATTAAGAGGGAGGAACAATGCCCCGAATCCCTGACACAGAGGCTTAGGAAGTAATGGAGAAGGGCTTTCTTCTGACCCTGGCACTCCCCCAGGCCTCATCACTGTCTTTCTGGGTCAGGTTTTGTACCCAGACCATGATCTGGCCCCATTTAATTTTTCTCAGACCTCATTTCCTGACCTTTTTTCTTAAAACCGATGTCTTAGCAACACTGATGTGCATGAGAATTCCTGTGTGTGCACGCATGCAAACTTTTCCCTCCACCCCACCCTACCCTGGCTGCTTCAAGGGCAGTCCTGCAGTGCCAGTATCCCAGGGGCCTGTTAGAAACACAGAATCTCAGGTCTGTCCCAGAGCTGCTGAATGAGAACCTGCATGTTAACAAGCATGGTGATGGTAGGTACCGTAAAGTGGGAGAAGCCCTGCTCTAAGGCCCTACTTCTTCCAGAAGCCCTCTGGCAAAGCAGCCCTGCTACCCGCCTGTGCAGAGCAGACCCCTCTCTTCAGTGCTCCCGTCCTCTGTTCATCTAACGTACGCAGAGCATCTCACACATGCCCATCTGTTTAGGCACTGCCTTCAGTTCTAAACTAGGGGTTCCCCACTGGCTGCAGACCATGCCACCCCTCTATCCCCTACTATATGGTTAGAGCTTAAATAATGTCGTTTGTCACAGCCAATCACTTCTAAGGTCCTTGTGATTTTAAACTTTAATAACTAACTTTAAATAAATTTAATAACTAACAGTATTAAACTTATTGCAAGTTTAATAACTAACCCAAAGACCTATGAACTACGTTTAAAAAAGCATAGTTTAGGTGAGTCATGTTACACACTTGAATCTGGATAGTCTGAATGTGTTTACACATTCAGTTTAAAATTCTTTAAATATTACAAATTTTTTCAGTATTACAAAAACTATTTTTTGTAATTGAAACTTTCAAGCATACACAAAACGTAGGAAAGAATAGGAACCCTTACCCAGCATCAAC
>SJYQ01015124.1:26745-38706 GCA_006410935.1 Redunca redunca
TTGGAAGGCTAGATCACTTAAAACAAATCTCAGATATACTATAACTTCAGTGTGTATCTGTAATTTAAAAGGGCTCTCTCTATATGCATGCCATTACTGTACCTATTACAGTTAACAGTGATTCCTTAACATAATCTAACATTGTCAGGATTCAAATTTCCCTAATTCGAAGGGGAATTTTTATAGTTGAGTGTGTAGAAATCAGGTGAAAATTTTATTGCAAACCAAAAATAGCTCTTGGAGCCGACATGATAAATTTCTCATGCCTGTGGCCTCAGGCTCTAATCAGGGATGTGAAGAAAATTGTATTTGTCTTTAAATACCATTTGCAGGTTCTGCTCTCCCCCAACTAGACTACTTAATTTCAAAAACTGTATGAAACTTTTATAAAGAATTTGTAGGTAAAAGAGAACAAAGCAAAAGCCATGCAGGGTATTATAGTGCCTGTCCCTCAAAATCAATGAAATAAACAGGAATAGGACTGGTGAGGCTGACTATTTAACAAGAGACAGACACGCAAAGGCTGGACATTAAGCCAAATGATTTCCTGTTCAGTAGTCAACAGGACTTAAGAGATTCAGGAGGCGGGACAAACAGGGATGGTAAACTTGATGTTGGGATTTCCTTTTAAAAAATCTGTATTTCTTCTCTCTGCGATAAGAATGGGGTTTCTGAGAAACATATTGGCAGAAGCAGTTTGAAGAGCAAATCCAATTTCCTGGGGGTTGTTCTTCTTTTAACAGTAAGTTCTGATCCGGGCTCCATAGGTCAAGAGCGTAGTTCAAATCTCTCTTTGCTCCCTTTTGAATCAGACTTGGTCTCTGCCTGCCTACTCGTTTTAGCTCTTTGCGTAACAGAGATTCCGGTCTCCACACAATGGCCCACCATTCAACCACACTCGGCTTTGTCCCTAAACATTCATTCCCCCTGGCTCCTGCTGGGTCTGTTATATTCAGATATGAACTTTCCAGGAATCTGATCATGTCACAGGCCTTTTCCTGTATGACAAGTTCAATGCTGATCATGAATAGCGGGCTTCACACAGAGGGTTAGTATTATTCATGAAAATTATGACTCCACATCCAGAAATAGGGCAAAACTGGCCTAAAATAGGCAGGCTGGATCTCAGTTGAGTCCATCAGGCAATTACCAAGGTCTCCTGCTGCAAACAGCTTAGGAGGTTTTCTCAACTCTGTTAATCTGACAAATTAAAAGCACAATGTCCTTGCAGACTCAAGGTCTGAGGCCCGGCTCGGTGGGGACCCTGGTGCCCACAGGGTGAACAGAAGGGTTTTCCAAAGGACCAAAGCCAGATACTGCTCCCTCCTCCCACTGCCCTAAACCAAGGGCTCCCAGTTCTCATTCCTATCTCATTCCCATCTGTGTGTCTTCCCACCTTGACCATTTTAAGGCCAGCTTTAGAAGCTCTGAGAGGGTTATGAAAGCGCCTTTAAGAAAAATGATACTTAGTCTTTCTTTTTTGGAACAGTGAGACACATCTGACAAATATTACAAATTAGAGGGGACCTAGGTGGTTCGTACTATTTTGCTGGAATTCTCTACTCTGGGACTCAGTCTCAGTGAGTCTGCTTCCATTGGCCCAGATTACATGTTATAAATGAGAGTTGAGGATTATCTTTCCAAATAAAAGCACTCGGACTGAAACCCCCTCTTTGCCATTCCTAAGAGAATGACATAGGCTGGTACTAAAAGACCATCATTGTGCAGAACAAATGGACCGAGGAAAATCTGCTTTCCTCTCCCCCTGCCCCTTCCTTCTTTACATAACTAGAGCCTAAAGAGATGTTTTTCATTTTAAAAATTTGATTAAGCAGCCTGGGCAAAAGCCTATTCTTCTGGTCTTTACAGTTTTCTCAATTTGGTGGAGCTGAATCAAGGTATACCAGGCTGGAAGGGCAGGGAAGTGAGGGCCTAACTGCTGGGCAGTAGTGAGACATGCGAAAGTTTAGCTCACGAAAGTGAGCACTGGTCCCCCTGAGGCAGCAGAATTCAGACTGCTGAGGTGGGCATGGGGAGAGAGGCTTGGGTCCCATTTGGACCTCCATACCCCTTCCTGACCTGAGGAATGGGAGAGAAGGCAGGGCAAAGGGTAGATTTAAATCATGAGGGAAAAAATCTGGGTAGGATTATTATGAAAGAGCAGTCCTTTCCTTCAGCTCTACGAACTGAGAAACTCTAATCCTCTGGCATATTTAACAAGATATTATAAACACAGATTAGTAAATGCCTTATGGCTACCATGTTTCGTTTTGATTTCTGTATGTTAAATCTTCCCAGAACATTTTCAACCTTATTTTCAAGTATCTTTCTAAGATCCCCTGACATATCACATATGCCCTGAGGGTCAAGATACCTTTCTGCCTTTACATACATATAATAAACACTGAACAGGGAATGAAGGAATGAACAGATTAGAAGACAGATCTTGTGCTAAAAGGCTGAAGAAAGTGGGTTTTCCACTAATTCAGTTCAGTTCAGTTCAGTCGCTCAGTTGTGTCTGACTCTTTGCGATCCCATGAAGCACAGCAGCACGCCAGGCCTCCCTGTCCATCACCATCTCCCGGAGTTCACTCAGACTCACGTCCATCGACTCAGTGATGCCATCCAACCATCTCACTCATCCTCGGTCGTCCCCTTCTCCTCCTGCCCCCAATCCCTCCCAGCATCAGAGTCTTTTCCAATGAGTCAGCTCTTCGCATGAGGTGGCCAGAGTACTGGAGCTTCAGCTTTAGCATCATTCCTTCCAAAGAAATCCCAGGGCTGATTTCCTTCAGAATGGACTGGTTGGATCTCCCTGCAGTCCAAGGGGCTCTCAAGCGTCTTCTCCAACATCACAGTTCAAAAGCATCAATTCTTCGGCACTCAGCCTTCTTCACAGTCCAACTCTCACATCCATACATGACCACAGGAAAAACCATAGCCTTGACTAGATGGACCTTAGTCAGCAAATTAATGTCTCTGCTTTTCAATATGCTATCTAGGTTGGTCATAACTTTTCTTCCAAGGAGTAAGCGTCTTTTAATTTCATGGCTGTAGTCACCATCTGCAGTGATTTGGGAGCCCAAAATCACTGTTTCCACTGTTTCCCCATCTATTTCCCATGGAGTGACGGGACTGGATACCATGATCTTCGTTTTCTGAATGTTGAGCTTTAAGCCAACTTTTTCACTCTCCACTTTCACTTTCATCAAGAGGCTTTTTAGTTCCTCTTCACTTTCTGCCATAAGGGTGGTGTCATCTGCATATCTGAGGTTATTGATATTTATCCCGGNAGCTTGTGTTTCTTCCAGTCCAGTGTTTCTCATGATGTACTCTGCATATAAGTTAAATAAGCAGGGTGACAATATACAGCCGTGAAGTACCCCTTTTCCTATTTGGAACCAGTCTGTTGTTTCATGTCCAGACTGCTGCTTCCTGACCTGCATACAGATTTCTCAAGAGGCAGGTCAGGTGGTCTGGTATTCCCATCTCTTTCAGAACTTTCCACAGTTTATTGTGATCCACACAGTCAAAGGCTTTGGCATAGTCAATAAAGCAGAAACAAATGTTTTTCTGGAACTCTCTTGCTTTTTCCATGATCCAGCAGATGTTGGCAATTTCCAGTAGTAGGGAGTGACAAATTGTGAGCTATTGTAATATAACAACAGAACCTCTTTATGCTAATGTAAGGAGCTATCACATTGGTTTTGAAGGTATCTAATTAGACATTTACTGAACACCAGCTTTCAGGGGACACAGCACATCAAATCTAAACAGTAAGTAGAGTCACAACTTAGTTTTACTGTCGATAAAAGGCTCTTCGTTTATTCTTAAAAAAAAAAAATTGGCCACACCCTGTGGGATCTTAGTTTCCCAACTAGGGATTGAACTCAGGCCCCAGCAGTGAGAGTGCTGAGTCCTAACCCACTGGACTACCAGGGAATTCCCTCATTTTTGAAAATTAACTCCCCAAAGTGCAAGGTACTGTTTCTTTTTCTGGACTGCTACCAAGCTGGTGCATCTCTACCCATGAAAGAATCGGTGTGAGGAAAGCCAGTGGAAGGTGACGTTCTGGGCTTATCCATGGAGGGAAGGGGTCCTGAGAGAACCTGAAGGTCTCCTTCCCAAAAAGCCTCCATGAGAGAAGTGACAATCTTCAGCCCAGGTGGCTTTTCCTCCCACCTGCTCCAGGAAGCCCACGTGCCTGCCCGCACTATCTGCCCTCCTCCCCCACCCCACGCTGGGGCACTGGCCTCCACTCCGAAAGCCTCGTGTTCGGGGCCGGGGGGGTCAGGGCCTTACTCTGGCAGGCAGGGATCTCGCAGTACTTCCAGTAGACGCCGTCCTCGTGCTCCGCCACGTAGCACCAGGGACTCACGTCACCGTCTGGGTTTCTGGGGAGGGAAAAGGACACACCCGGTAACGTTCCCTTTGTTTTAAGTCAACCGGCTCATTGCCTTTCAGTTTTACCAACCCCCACCCCCCACCAAAACCAAACAGACAAAAAACCTTCAGCTTCTGTGTTGTTTCTAATAATTCATATGTACCTTAATGCCACCTCTCACGAAGAAGAAAAAAGTGGTAATTACTACAAGAACAAGGCAGTCCACTGCCACAGAAACTTCAGCGCTTGAGGCGGGGGTTGGGGGTGAGCAAAGGTGAAGTGCGTGTACACGAATTCACTGCAGTGTGACCGGGACAACTGACCACTGAATAGATGATGCCCTGGCACCTTGACTGTGAACACAGGCATCCCATGACTGAGAGAGCACAGGTGCGCATAGGACTGTGCACAAACAACGAATGGAGCAGACGGCCAGGATGGAGACTTGGAGGCTCAGAGTCAAAGGTCCTGCTGCTGCTGCTAAGTCAGCCGTGTCCGGCTCTGTGCGACCCCATAGATGGCAGCCCAAGATACGCAAAGCCCTCTTTACTGCACAATTTCTCTTTCAATGTTGTATTCTAGGGAAATCTTTACTTGCAAAGATGTTCGCCACAGCATTTTCACAATGCAAAAACGTTAGAAACAACAATTAAAGTTTGGTTAAATAAATATGTCCATATAAGGGAAAGCTAGACAGCTGGTAAAAATGTGGTATAGAGACACATTTATTAACATGGAAAGATACTCCCATGTCTTGTTAGGTTTTCTTTTTAAAGGCAGTTCTAAAACACAATGTATGACTGCTGTTGCTGCTGCTAAGTCGCTTCAGTCATGTCCGACTCTGTGCAACCCCATAGATGAGCAGCCCACGAGGCTCCCCCGTCCCTGGGATTCTCCAGGCAAGAACACTGGAGTGGGTTGCCATTTCCTTCTCCAATGCATGAAAGTGAAAGTGAAAGTGAAGTCATGTCCGACTCTTATCGACCCCATGCCCCGTCCATGGGATTTTCCAGGCAAGAGTACTGGAGTGGGACAATGTATGACAACAATCCCATTTTTGAAAAGATATATTTAGGGAGGGATATACACCAGATCCTTGAAAGTTTATCTCTAGATGATGGGACTATAGGTATTAATAATTCTAATGTTTTTCTTTTCTGATTCCCTTTATTTTCTTATGTCTTCTAGAGTGAACACTGTGTGATTTTTAAACAATAAAATAAAATTCACATGTTCCAGACTCCACTGACAAGTTTTCAACAGGATCAGACCAGTCAACTCACGTGTGATAGAAATGGGTCCTATTTTCACGTCAAAATACTAACTTCTCAGAAACTTTTAAAGAAAACTACACCAAAGAGTTTCAGTCAGAACATAGAGTCCTGTTATCCTGGTACCAACATCTGACACGGCAGTAATAATCGCAAAAGACTTACTTCACATTTCTAAACAAGTAGCTTGGAATAAATGCCTTTAAGGTCTTTTCAACTCTGAGATGCCACGACAATAATGGGCAGTGCTGCTGAAACACAGCAAAAGATGGCTGGGGTTACTGGACACAGAAAAGCCTTGCCTCTCTCCGTTGGCTTTTCAAGCTCCCTTTATTTGGACTCAGAAGGCTGGAAACCCGACACTCCGGTTAGGCCGGAAATGGGCATAAAGACCCTGCGGCCTAAGCTTTTGGAGCAGCCCCTATCAGGCCTGGGAGGGATCAGCCTATTGTGCGGCCCAGAAGATAAGCCACGCTGAAGCACAAAGGGTCCTTTTATTTTTTGTGCCCAAAGGCAGGTGCCAGTACCAGCCCTGCTGTCCTGGCCTCTCTGTCCTCCCACCCCCAACCCAGATACACAGAGCCCAGAGAAGCCCATTCCCATCACTCGCCATCTCTTAGACGTCGCGACTGGGATGGCATTGGAAACATCACGTAAGACAAACATGGTGTCGGGTGTCAGCTGAGAAATCAGAGTTGGAGAACTTGTACAAAGCCCTTCTTTAGACAGTATTTCACTGTCATTTTCCTCCCTCTATTCAGGGTTTGGCTTTGATGTAGGATTTGGTAAAGCCTTTCGAAAACAATAGTTTGTTATCAAAGTCAAAACCATTCTGAAAAGCATCAGAATAGGTTAAGAAAAACAAGTAAATTCATCCTTGACTCTGCTTTGGTGCTAAAACAAAAGGTCCCAGGGCTCTCTAATGTGATAATAATCGACAATTTCAGTGTCCCTTTTCTGAAGGATAAACTGTTAGGTCAGGTCTGGTACATTTCACCAAATCAAAGGAGAGACCTGCTGCCAGCCAAGGCTCGCGAGGAAGGTGGTGCTCCTGGCGCTTAGTGTTTCCTTAATGGATATTTACTGGTGCATGTGTGGGAGCCTATCGGTGGAACTGGGTGCTAATCTATAAGAAAAAAAATTTTTTTTCATTTAAATTAAACCTCATGGGAAATTTAAAATCAGATTTAAAAACAGGAGCACATCTGAGAAGACTTGCTTGATAAAAGGCAACAGAAGAATAGAATAAACCAACAGCCTAATACCAAGAGATAGTTCAGAACAAGAAGATAAAACAAAAAACAAACACTGGTTTCTCTTTCTAAGTACTCTTCTTAACCCAAGCCAACTATTCCCAATAGAAAAGCTAGGGGAAGGAAATAAGAAGTAGAGTGAGGTTCATTTCTTTTAAATATGCAAGAAAAAAATTAATGATCGTGTACAACTTTGAAAATAAAATGTAAAAGGATTATTCAATAAGCATGTGTAACATTAATGCTAAAATGCAAAAGATAGCAAAATGTGAAGTAGTATATAAACAAACTGTTACCTCTGGGAAGAAGGCCTTGTTGGAGAGGATTTGGGAGGGAAGAGGTAAAATGAGGACTTTATTTAAACTATATATATATATATATATATATATATCTGTGGTGTTTGAGAAATTTTTTAATAAACTTTTAACACTTCTATTACAAACAAAAAATAAAATGTAACATATAAAAAACAGCAATCAAATAGCAAACTAAAAACAGTGCCCTAGTGGCTCTGAGGGAGTGGCCAGTTGGCGTCCATTAGAATCGAGGTGAAGCAAAGAGATGAAGACAACAAGGACCACAGGCCTGGAGACTCCAAGACAAGCCCAAGGGTCCTAGATGTGGGCAAAGGCACCTGGCGGATCGGGGGGCGCGGGGGGGGGCAGCAGATAAACACTGGGGCCCGTGCAGTATAGCTACATGTTGTCTCAGCTGGGTCAACAGTGCAAAGATCCCAACATTCTGCTAGAACTGGGGCCAGAGTGTGTGGCTCAGAGAGTAGCTCAGTGACCGTTTTTCCCTGCCCCAGTGGCTCAAGAGGCTGCCTTTGTACCTGTCCTAATAATAATTAAATTCAGCATATGGCTGAACCATGAGTCACGTAACCAGGACCCTGGGTATAAATACCTAAGATGGAGCTATAACCAAAGGTGCTCTGGTCCCTACTGACCAATGTTTCTCAAGCTGATTTGGATTACTGACAACTTTGAGAATCTGATCAAAGCCATGGATCATCTCCCCTGACAATCACAAGTACACACCTGAAGTCCCATGGAGTTCAGCCCCTATGAGGGTCAGACAGCAGGTGAAAGAGCAAAGAAACACCCGAGTACCCTGAAAGGAAAGAAACAGCAGAAATCTGCTGGCTACAGCTGCTCCCAGAGCAAGCTGGTCCTGGGCTGGCAGGATGTGGGACAACACAGGGCATCTTCCTTAGCTCAGAAGCGGAGGGAGGTTCAGGCTGCAGACAGTGCTCCGCCTGCCCATGACATCCACAGACAAGAAGCTGAGTCTTCTGGTGGCAGTGCCAACAAAGGAAACCCTCCCAAAGAGACGTGGAAGTGATCAGACAGGAAAGCAGAGCTCTGAAAACCAACATCAAAGAGCCCCGAGTTGAAAAGAGATTCTGTGTTTGTGTGTGTGTTTGTGTGCACATGTGCACGCAGTTTTGCAAGAAACGTTTCTAAAAGAGTAACAAGAAAGGCTTTCTGAATTGGCCAAAAGGAAGACAAAGCTTAGCCTAGTTGTGAGCAAGGCGGGAAGAGACTGGAGGAGGGTCTTACCTGCAGTAGTTATGCTCGCCCACGCCCCCCTCCCCGTTGGGGTACTTCAGAGTGTTGTAAGGATGCTGGAAAGTCTCGTTCCAGAACAGACATGGCTTCCCACCTTGCAGTGCCGTCCAGTTCTGCGTTCCCCTGTAATCTGCACCGTTGGCTGTGAAACATTCTAGGAAAAAGACAAGACAGAGCAAACTAAATTTCCGGCAACATCTATAGCTTCCTCCCTCTGAGCTTGATGTCTTGTTTTGTTTGGATGGAGCTGGAAATGGGTAGCGTCTTGCTGGATCCGAGACACAGCGGGCTGAACATTGGTAGGGCTGGGTACCCTCCAAAGGCCAGGCTCCTCTTGGCGCTTGCTTGTCTGCAGACACGAGGACATTTTCCCTGAAAGTATACAGATCCCAGCTAGGATATAAACAGGGAGCTGAAATGTATAGAAGCCCATGAAGTGAACCGGGAAAACCCCCAAATCTGGGAGCCGTCCGTGAGGAACTCTGGGTGCTCAGAGGGGGTCACTGCGCTGCCAGCGTCTCTGTGTGGTAACTGGAACCAGGGCACCAGCTCTAACTGAGCTCTCCTCTACGGTCTGAAAGGCTGCACTGACACTTGGATTTAATAAGACCATCGGATACAGCAACGCTTTGGAATCCCAATCACACGGGTCTGGGAATGACTCACATTCCCTGGTAATGAAGAACAGTCCTCCCCATGCTGCTTGAGACGGAGGTGCCACAAAACAGACAGTCAACAGGAGGGAGCGGGCGCTGAGCTGGCATTTTCTTTCACCTCCTTCTGAAATTCCTTCCTACAGGACATGTTCAACATGGTCTGAGGTCCCTTTAATAAGAAGACAAAACCCTTGCAGGTGCAACAGTTGTGCTCTAAAATCTGCCTTTCAGACTTTGTTGGGGGAGGGGGAGGGGGTTGGATGGGAACCTCGGCTGAGAGGATTTCCCCCCCACCTATTGCATGCATTACATTCGCAGAGGTTCACGAGAAAGGCACGGTACAAAGAGCGATTTCCGAAAATTAGCTTAGTTGAAACTGACAGATAGAAGCACTTCAAACACTTCTTTGAGATGCATCTCCAGGAACCTGGCGATCCGGGGGAGTTACGGTAACATTCTTGGCTCTGTTCCTTTCCCTCTGCTGGCATGCGCTGACCCATGACCTCCGGCATGAAGGACTCACACCTCTGGCTCCCAATGTGGGGCGTGCTCCTCCTCCAGCCTCGGCATGTGCCTAACATGGGCAGCTCTATACTCTGAAACGTATCTGAAACCTACCCGCCGGTCACCTCTCTTCCTGTACCCGCTTCCTCTCCCAATCTGGGCCCTGTGTTTTGCCCAGAATGGCACAGTTTTATGGACAGCCAAAATAACCAGGAACCCCAGGGTGCACAGGACACCTCGCACTTCACCTACACGTTGTGAGAAGGGTGACTCGTCATGTTCTGAGTCAATTAAACCCTCCACCAAGAGTGTGCATGAATTTTAAAAGTTCAAAGGTAACTGAAGGAGGCAGCTCAGTGTAGCAGAAAATCCACTGGTCCCAGACCTGATGCCAAACAGCTGTGCGACCTTGGATGAGTCACTGCCATCCGCATCACTGTTGACGTTTACACGGGGTTCTACTGAGTGCCAGGCTCTGCTCTAAGTGCTTTACGTCAGCTCATCACCAGCCCGCACTCCCACTGTACAGATGAGACGACTGAGGCACTCGCTCACACCCTACGCAGCCTCTGACAGATCCCCTTGGCCTTGTCCACGCTTTCCCACGCACTCCCTCACCGTGTTCCTCTCACAGGTGGGTCCTGTTGCCTTCTATCAAACGAGTTCCCTGAAACTACCCTCTCCTCTCCGTCAGGCGCCGCCACCCTTGTCCCGTTCGCCATGGGAGGACAATATAGTCTGATTCGGGTCCCACAGCATCCACTTTCGTGCTCCCAACAACCCATTTTCCACACAGGGCTCAAAACTCCCAGAGAGATGTGAGCACTGGGAAGAAAACCCAGAGCCTTCATCCCCATCTGCAAAGCCCGTGAGACATGGCCCCAGGCCCTCTCTCCACGGAAGGAGCTCTCCCCTCGTCATTTGCTGTGCTCCAGCCACATTCTTCTGCTTTTAATTCTATAAACACACCACGCTATTTCCTGCCTGAAAAGTTCTTCCCCTAATACTTCCCATCACAGACTAAACATTATCTCCTCAGAAAACCCTTCCCCACCATCTCCACTCCTGTTTCTCTGCCCTTGTTTCCTTCATAGCACTTATCATCACTAGGAATATATATGATCTGCTGGAGAGAGCGAGAGGGACTGTGTGTCTTTGTGTGTGTGTGTTCGTGTGCGTGTGGGGTCATCACACCAGAGCCCTACCCAGTCTCAGGGTTAGAGCAGGACCTGGGAACCTATATTCCTAAAAATCTGCCCTGGTGACGATTCTAAGAACATCATGCCAATCTCTGCCAGTTACTAGAATCTTAATTTCTATGTGTTAATACATCTTTTTCCCCTATCGAAAGTGACTGAGGAGGGGCTTGGGAGCCAGAAATGCGGGCTGACCAACAGAAAGCCTCAGCAGCAGACAGCAATCTGCAGGGCAGTGGGTCAGTGTTCCCTGATGACTTGATCTGAAGAAGAACGTGGTGGCCATCCATACAAGGGCCAGCCCTCTGGAATGGGATGAGGTGGCATCTGAGAGATGGGATGGGTACGAGCAAGCCTGTTGGCTTTAGTCTGCTTCTCCCAGACCCAGTCTTGTTCTTAATTATACTAGGGAAACTGAGGCAGTGTTACCAGATTTGACAATTATTTTTTGAGCAGACTTGCCCAGTGCCTGTCAATTGTGTGTGTGTTTTGGGGGTGGTGGTGAACATCCTGGATTAAATTACGTGTGCATCTTGATTTCATCAGAGTACGAGGGTGGCACTAGGCAATGGGGACCCTGGCCACCGCTGGGAAACTGACCCAAGCCTTGGCTAGACAAGCAACGAGAAGCTTAAACCAATAAAAAATAAACTATCACATGGCTAGTTGTAATATTTATGCATTCGGTGAAAGAGAATGAGCAAAAGCAATAAATCTAATGTCCAGGATATTATTCATTAATTCATTCAACAAATATTTATTCAACACTTACTATGTGTCTGGCACTGTTCACAGCACTGGGACCATGTGGTGAACACTCTGCATTCACATGCTAACAGGGCTTCACGCTCATAATACACCAATCAAAGTCAACGCTAGCCAGTGCGGTGTGCAACAAGAGAAAATGGAGTAAGAAGATGGAGGTAGGACGGTGGGAGTTCTCTTTTAGGAAGGGCCTGGAAAGGAGATGTTTGTACAAAGATGTGGACAAGAAGAGGAAGCAAACAGTAAATGACACAAGAAGGACTTTCTGGGTAGAGGGCATGGCAGGCACAAACCCGGAAAACTGCATAGACTTTTCTGGAAAGTGCGAGGCTGCTCCTCTGACCCAGCCAAAGTAGGGCGA
>SJYQ01015124.1:38799-72265 GCA_006410935.1 Redunca redunca
GTATGCGGGGAAGGGTGGGTGGGACATTTAGAGGAGGGGCCAGGCAAGACCAGGATGTGTAATGTCTTGAAGGCCATATAAGTTAGATTTTGGCTTTTGTTCTAAGAATGAGAGGAAGTCATTGTAGGGCTTTGAGCAGAGAAGTGACGTGATCAGATTTATCCTTTAGCAGAACTGTAGCCGCAGGGAGGAGGAGGAGCTGTGAAGAGCGTGCCAAGCACGTGGCAAGAGGACCCTAGGTGGCTGGTGCAGATGATGGGCTGGAAAGAAGGGTGGCCTGGGCCAGGCTGGCAGCTGAAGTGTAGGAAGAAGTGGCTAGACTCTGGATGTATTCTGAAGGTAGAACCAAAGTATTTGCTGTGGGGCAGGGGTTTGATGAATACAGGGTCCCAGAGAAAGCATTTGGCGACAACACCAAGGAGGTAGGCCTGGGCAGCTGGGTGAATGGTGCTGCCATGTACTATGATGGGGCGGACCCAAGAGGCACAGTATCTTGTGGGTGGAATCAAGGCTTTGGTTTTGGACTGGAAAACTGGATGGAGAGAAGAGAGTAAGTAGATGGCTAGATGAGCCCAGGGTTGAGGAAAGAAGCCAAGGCCAGATCCAGAAGTGTGGAGGTAACGGCGCCTGTGTGGAGAGAGAGGACATCTGGGCCACGCCCTGGGGCCCTGCTGCATTTCAGGCCTGGAAGAAGGGCCCAGCCGTGACGGCTGACAGAGCACAGTCTGGGAGGTGGGATCTTGGAGGGAGAAGGGGTTTTGAGAAGGAAGGGATCATAAGCTGTGAAAAGCACTGCTTTATTTCCTGCCTGTCTTCTCTAGCTGGAGCCCACTCCATTTATCACTGTTGGACCTTTCCTTTCTATCAGAGAACCCCAAGTCTTTTGTTTTGGGGGACTGAGGAAAACAGCCCTTAAGTTAAATACAAGCCTGAAGCACTCGGGATTAATTCTGCCTTTCTAAGCTGGCAATGCCTTATCTTTTTCTCCAACACCAAAATCCTTCAAAGTATGGCTTGTGTCATTTATTTTTTTAAAACTAGAGATGCACTTGTGGTCAGAGGAGGATGTTCTGCTCTGGCTCTGACCTGGTGGCTGTACTACCTTCACAGCACATCCCTTCTGCAACTCAAGTTTCTTTATCTTTGAAATGAGGGCGGTCAGCGAGATCAGGAGTCCTAATCCTTTTACTTACACAGAGACCTCTTGGAGAACAGGCTGAAAGACAGGGATCTGATTCCCCAGACAACCATCACATACACAACAGTTTACAGTTTCAGAAGTGCTCATGGAGCCCCTAAAGCCCTTCTATGCAGCCCTGACCACCTGAACAAGTGATACCTACAGAACAGACACACATGCACACGTAAACTTCCAGGACTGAGTGTTTAGTCTCTGGGGTTACGAGACAGTTTAAATCAAATACTTTTCTCACTCACTTTCTAGCAAGAAAAACTTCTAGCATGGAAAGAGCATGGTACTGGCTGGAGTTAGAGCTCAGCTCTGTGGTTTTCAAGCTGCAGGCATGCAGCTGAACTCTGAGCCTCGGTTTCTTCACTGGTACAAAGGGGGATTCGATTATTAATTGCTTGGGACAACTGGAAGAATCAGAGGAGCCGCAAGTAAAGTGCCTAGTACACAGTAGGTGCCCCATAAATCATTATTATGTAAATAAACAGTGTATTACTATGTAACTAGTGTAAAAAAATTAAACGTTATTATAACTTTGAAAGTACTATAACAATCACGATCATGTAGTTTACCCCATAAAAATACATTGCTATAAAAGGCAATATGCCATGGATGGACAGGCACACCATTCTGCTATTTACAATTCTGTTGACAGTTACCAGGCTACCATGCAGATAGAAAAAAATATGTAATGTTTGAAAAGGAGGGGATATATGTACACGTATAGCTGATTCACTTTGCTATATAGCAGAAACTTTTCAACACTGTAAAGCAACTATACTCCAATAAAAATTAATTAAAAATAGACAAATAAAAGGAAAAAATATATATGACTTGAACCCTATGTTGAATCCCAGCATTCAGTGGATAAAAGGTGAAAAACGTATATGCTTTTCTTAAAATTCCAACTGTGTGATGAAACATGTCTTTGTTTATATATGCTACTGAAATCACATAATTCAATATTTGTACTTATTAAAAGTGAGGAAAATGCCAAGTTAAGAGTCTCAGGCAATTTAACCCTTGATGGGTTGTATATACATGAATTTTTAAAGTTCATGTTTAAAACTGTAATGAGGTATTCTGTTAAAATAATTAAAACGTGACATATATGAGATAGTGGTGGGAAAGCAAAAGACATTCTACTCCTCAACAATATTTAATAAAGTTGAAGAATAAGCTCTCAATGAAGCTCCAAGTCATTCCTAATGATACTATTTCCCTGAACCATTCCTAACCACACTATTGAGAAATAGAAATTTTTTCTCATACTGAGTCTTGAATTTTCCTAGTTTTCTGGTAGCTAATTACTAGTTAGATCTCTGTTTATGTGGTGTTTGTGAGAGTCACTGTTTTTAATCCATCAAAGTCGAGTTTCTGTTCCACACAGAACCATTCAGCATCTCTATCAATCCTATGTTGGAAGAATCTGGCTGGTTTTAGCCTAGTTTGAAATCAACACGAATCAACAAGCATTAAATTGAATTATGGCATCTTAAAATAAGGCAGAAAATATTTTTCAGCAGGAATATCTTCTGTTCTTTTAAAAGATATCAAGTTTGGCAGACAGGTAGATTATAGAAATACAAGGCTGAAGTGGAAAAAGCTCCTTTTAATACTTAGATGGTGACGTAAGAATGTCGTCAGATGTTTGCACAACACACCTGGTGCGTTTCCAATACAGACTGGTGTCTGGTAGGAACTTGTGTGTAGGTCCTCAATGCCCGCTGTCCCTGACAAAATCATCTTTTGCCCTCAGACACTCAAAGGCACTTTAGGAATGCTTATTTCAGTTACATGGAACCTGGCGGTCAAGAAGTGTGTGGCCCTGGGAAGGCAGTGGTTCTCAGCTTTTCTCGCCCCAATGGGGCTGAGCCTGTGAGAAGAAAGTCTACATCTTCAACACCGATGGCTCCCCAAGGGCAGGGATTCCCATGATTACAGGGAAGCAAGTGACCTAGATCTAGATCCCCAGAGAGAGGCTAGTCTGCGGGGAAGGAGGAGGCCTTCTATATACATGGCACATAAAGAATTACTTGCAGAAAGAGGAAGTGACAGGAGGTAAGTAGCTGACACTGTGAGGTTTGGGAAGAAATCACCTGGATTTGGGTCTCCACTTCCTCAGTTGTGAAATGAGGGGACTGGAGCCAACGTCCCTTCACTCTAAACCCTAATCTAAGGATTCTAACAAAATAGGACAGAGATGCAAAAGTCTGAGGTAATGTGACAGGAAAGGCTTAATGACTAAAAATCTCTTCCAAGCTTACAAGGCTCTAATTCTGTTTCTCTAATGGAAGAGACGATTCTTCAGGAAAAAAAAAAACAAAAGAAAACTCACCTCCCATGTGGGCCCTGCCTCTGGAGAGGCTCCTAAGCACTCTTTTTTTCGCTTAGAAGAAGCTACATCTTCAACATATATATGTCAAAGAAAAGAGAAAAAAAGGGGAAACTTCTAGGTGAATAGAGACTTAGGTTAATAGAGTCAGATCACCTAAATGCACCTTGTTCAGATCCTTGTTTGAACTGTAAAAAACACCCATGAGACAATCAGGAATATATAAATACTGATTAATGGACTGGATATTTGATGATACTAAGAAATTATTGTTAAATTTTTTAGCTGTGACAATGGTAGTGGTACTATGTTTTTGAAAAGGGTTCTTATCCTTTACAGATACATACTGAAATATTTACAGATGAGATGAT
Organism: Redunca redunca; assembly: GCA_006410935.1. Taxonomy (NCBI): domain Eukaryota; kingdom Metazoa; phylum Chordata; class Mammalia; order Artiodactyla; family Bovidae; genus Redunca; species Redunca redunca. Next base: position 42,695 of record SJYQ01015124.1, read on the forward strand.
ATGATATCTGAGATTTGTTACAAAATAATCCAGTTGTAGGAATCAAAGGGATACAAATGAAGTAATACTGGCCTTGGTGGATAGTCATGGAAGCTGGGTGATAGATACATAATGACTTCCTTACACTCGTCTATTTTTGTATATGTTCTAAATTTCCCATATTAAAAATTTTTGAAAGGACACCTTGAAAATACTAACATGTTGTTTTACAATTAATCTACCTTAGTTTCTTTTTCAAGAACTATGATCAAACTCAATCAACCATAAATTCACTCATCTAAAATCAAGACAGACATTCAGGTACCATGTTCTTGGACTATGTATTCACAGTTCAAATGACCACAGGAAAAAGTAGTTCTGTACTTTGCCCAAAGTGGAATTGCCACAAAATAATCACTGTAATTATTTAAATTATCAGTAGCATTTCCATTAAAATATCTTTCAGATCTTCCTTTTCATTCATAGGAACAGTGTGCTTAAAAACAGCATCCCATACCTCTCAAAGTTATTTTAACTAAAGAATGCATACTTTTGGAAGAGGACCTGAGGTCTTCTATTTGAATCTCCAGCTTATTCATAACAGATGAATAAGTTGCTCAGTTGCTCAGTCTTTGCAACCCCGTGGACTCTAGCCCACTAGGCTCCTCTGTCCATGAAAATTTCCAGGCAAGAATACTGGAGCAGGTTGCCATTTCCCACTCCAGGGGATCTTCCCAACTCATTAACAGATAAAATACTTGATTAAAAGATTGTTCTAAGAAACACTGAACCTATACTAAGCAATGGACCAGAGATTTAAATTCAGAAGACCCAGGAAAAAACTTCAGAGAGGGGTCCTTATTACTTGTTATATAATAATTTGAAAAACAGATAACTATCAGAGCAGAGCAGGCCCTGAATGCAGGGCTGCTTGGGCTCCAGTCCCCAGTCTGGGTCTCATCTGGAATATGCTCTCCTCTTACACAGGGAGGACCCACTGGACAGCATGCATGGCTCTCACGGTGAAGCGTGTGTTTTTGCAGGGAAGAGTCACCGTGAACACACAGCAGTGCTTGAGGAGTTGATAGTCATTCTGTAGGATATTGTAAACAAGTTCGCTCACCAAATTGAAGACCAGGGGACAGCTTTTAAGAAAGAATGAGGGACTTCCCCGGTGGTCCACTGGTTAAGAATCTGCCTTGCAATACAGGGAACTGGGATTTGGTCTCTGGTCAGGGAAGTAAGATCCCATATGCCTCTGGGCAATGTAACTCACCTGCCACAACTAAGACCTGATGCAGCCAAAAAAAAATATAAAGAATGACCATTCACCCACCAACATATACAGAGAGATTAGGCCAAGCTTCAGTGAAAGCATGAACTCTCTCAGAAGTCACTAGCTCAGCAGAACTCTAAGGAAAACATTTCATTAATAAACTGTGGACTTTTCTGCCAGTACCAGCAGGACATATTCTATCACAGCGTGGTGACGGCACCTCTCTCAGTGTAATGCTTGAGCATCAGTGGGTCTACTTAAATATTTACTTATGAATATCCTCTTCAATCTTGAAATAAAATTTCACACTAGAGTTTTCACGTAAGGAAATGAGAAGCATAATAAGATGTTTTCAAGTTCAAAGTCCACTTCTCTGATGGACAATAACTTTAGTGCATCATAAGTCAACTTTAAAGGATCAGAACAGAAGACAAATGCTGGAGAACTATTTGAAAGCTCAGGGTCCAGAGGAGACAGCACTACACTCCTACGGAACCACAGGCTCTAAAACAAGTCCCACAGCGCCTGCTGTCCCAGCTCTTCTAAGACTTGATCCTCTTGAACTGTAATTGCTCCAGAAGCACCTGGCCCTGCTTCCACTAGCCCGTAAGCTTCCTGAGCAGTTCACTCATCTTTGTACTCTCAGCAACTACAGACCACACAGAACGTGCCTGGCAAACATCTGTTGAGTGAAGGAAGCAGGTGTATGGAGGGCTGGGGGGAACCCAAGATGGACACATTCAGAGAGCCCAGGTTTCCTTACCAGTTTGGGCCTCCATCCTGGCTGTCAGTGCCATACTGTGAAATGACCCGGGAGAAGTTCCAGGAAAGTTTATGTAAATCAAAGTATTTGAAAATCAAATGCTTGCTATTTAAACCAAGGGAATCCATGGTAGAATTGTTTGCAACAGGGAATGAGCAGCCCTCTTTGCAATGAATACACCTGTTTCTATTCTGAGTCTGCTTGCAACAGGCGACACCTGGCTCAAATCTACACCTCGCCTAACCATCACTTGAGCAACACTTTCACACTGTCTGAAGTTCTTGATCAGACTAAAAAGGAGATAAAATAAACTGATGCAATCCGGCTTCTGGACAAGTTTCATGAGTATTGCCTGTGACCGATTTTTAATTTCAGACAGTGAGAAAGTTCCCCAATAATGGAATCCTGGAGGGCAGCCAATGCTCCATGGAAGCCAGGCTCTGGGCTATTCAGCTTCCCTTGGTTGATATGGGGTGGGCAAATAAATACAACAGCCCTTGAATGGGGAGCTAGCTGACTGCCAGGTAGACAGTGTATTTTAGGGGAGTGCGTGATCAGTCGTGTCCGACTCTTTGCGACCCCATGGACTGTAGCCCGCCAGGCTCAGTATTCCAGGCAAGAACACTGGAGCGGGTTGCCATTTCCTACTCCAGGGGATCTTTCTGACCCAGGATCGAACCCGCATCTCTTGCGTTTCCTGCACTGGCAGGCAGATTCTTTTACCGCTGAGCCACCTGGGAAGCCCCAGTGTATTTTTAGAGCACATCTTTAAATTAAAACCCAAAGCAACAAAGTTATCATCTTCTATGATTTGGCACAGGGACAAGTCCTAGTCAGAGATGCGGGGCATACAGTAGACATTTGATAATATTTGTTAGTCAGTTCCAAGATAAAGATATGACTCAAGAGACAAGTTTCAGAAATCCTGGCCATGGAGACAGCTTGAGGCAGAAGGAAAGTCTCAGTTCAGCGCTGACTACAAACAAGAACAGGCATCGTTGTCACCTCCAGTCACTCAGAACGAAGAGGACAGATGGTGGCCAACAGACTGATTTGTTGGTCAAAGTTTTAAAGTTTCAGGCAATGTTTCATGGATCAAGAATTTGGTTGCCAGATTTAGCAAATGGAAGTACAGAATGCCCAGTTAAACTGGAATTTCAGATAAATAACTAACGATTTTTTAAGATAAGTATTCCCAAATATTGCATGAGTCAAACACACAAAAAATTACTGTTTATCTGAAATTCAAATTTAATTGAGTGTCCTGTATTTAATCCGGCACTCTTACTCTAGAGAAACTGGAAACATACGGTGACCCACACACCTCCTTACTCCACTGAGATTTCTGAAGCCCTGTTCACAGAAATGCTTAAGGAGTTTAGATATGGGTGAAGAATCTATTTTCTTAAGAGTGAAAAAAGATGTTGATCAGAGTCGCCTACTCTGAGGCCACTGAGAAGAGAAGGGCAAAAGAATGACAGGGCTTCTCAGTCTCAGCACGACTGACATTTCAGGTTGGATAATCCTGTAGAGGGGCGCTGTCCTGTGCACTCCAGGATTGTGAGCAGCATCCCTGGCCTTTACCTGCTAGATGCCAGTAGTGCACCCCTCCCCACCGCAAAAATGTCTCCAGATATTGTCAAATGTCCCTTGGGGGCACAAATCTCCAGTTGAAACCACTGAATTAGAAGAAATGGTCAAATAAACAGAGACTGTCATACCCATTAACCAGTGGTCACAGAACAAAAGATTCTTCTCAAGGGAGAAATTTTCAGCTCAGCCCAGGGGGCCCCCTCAGGCCCGTAAGAAGGATGAGAGGGAGGACTAGTTATTTCAGCTAAGACAATCAGAAACCCTTCATTGGCCAGAAGCTTGGTGAGCCAAGCCGATGAAGTTGCGCATGGCAGTGCACACATCACAAAGCAGGGAGACGCACCCAGCCTTTGAAGACGCTCCTTTTAAGTTAACCTCCCTTCCAACTAAACTTTTTCCAAATCTCTTCCTGCCATTTGGAAGTTGAGTGATTCTCAGCTGAAAAGGCCTGTATATACGAGGTGCAGATGGCAGCAGTTATGGCCCTCACCAGATGCTGCAGTCTCTAATTTGATTGAAAGGATATAATTAGACAACAGAAACACTTTAATGAAAGAGCAAAACATGGAGGGAGGGAAGGATTGAAGGCCCTTAACTGATGCCAAAACACCCACCAGTAATAGAGGCTTTGAGTCTGGGGAAAAGGAAGGGGAAAGCCCCTTAAAAGGACAGTCCCCATCCTGTTTACTTCCCCATAGACATACGAATAGGGATTTTATTACTGTAGATTTCCACTGTATTTTATGTGGGAACAATCTGATTAAAACCAGAAGTCGTCTTCGGAAGAACATCAAAGAAAAACAAATATGGCTTCTGTGGTCATTATTAAAAATATTTTTACCAGTCCAATAATTTTCTTTGAAGATGAATTTTTATAGATTGAACAGCAGCAAGTAATTTACATACTATGATGACACTGGTTAACAATCCCTACTGTTCTAGAATAGAACTACTTGGCCGCCATGTTTTCATCCAACGTCAGGACACCAAAGAACACGGACAGCCGCTTAACATTTGTTTGGAAGATATCAAGAAACTGGGGAGAGTTAGTCCTGTAAGTCAATGCCACGACTGTTCTGAATCATCTTTAAAAGTTGCCTCTGCTGTTTTTATTATTTCCTAGCTTTCAAACTTTGAGTGTGAGTACACTGCTCTGGTTCTAACCAAGAATCTAACCAAACTGAAAGAAGTCCAGCCCTCAAAGTCTGAAGTTGCTAATGTGGTGTGACACTCTGGTTTGGAAGCCTTCTCAGCCCACTAGAAGTGGGACCCCGCCCTCGTGGAAAATTGAACAATAAAAGTTTAATGCTCTGGCTACTTGCCAGGGATTAAATCAGTGGTGAGAGAAACTAGAAGCTGGGCCCAGCAAAGGGGCAGCTCCGAGAGGGTACTGTTATAAGTAGGAGGGAGACGCAGCCTTGTGTAGGAGGTGGCCTGAAATCTTTTGTCTATAAAGTTCTTCCTAGTCCCCAACCTCATTCCTCTTCAAACTGGTACAAGTCCAGGCGAGGGAGGTGTTTACCTAGAAAGTGGTTTAAAGGCAGGTGGGGAGTGGGAAGATTTCCATAGAGAAGGAAAAGACAGGTTTCTGTGGAGTGGCCATTTTTGAAGAGGGACAACCTTCTGACATTTCTACAAGGGCTTCTTTGCTTTCTCTGTTCAACCTCAATCCAGGATAAGGTCCCAGAGGTGAGGTCTGGGGAAGAAGCACTGCTATCTTGAGAGGAAGACACTGAAGACAACAGAGAAAGGGGAAAAAATACAGAGTGACCGTGGGCTCCTCTCCTAGACTCACGCTTCTGGGTTCCAGCTGGATTCTCAAGATCAAAATAACACGGGAGAATGTCAGTCAGAGTTCTCACCCATTCACCAGGAGTCAGCCAGCAACTAACCTGCTAGGTGACGACAGGGGGCTTGAGGAGACCTCACCTCAAACCCTGTACAGGTAGCTTGCTAAGGAACACATTCACTTCCTCCTCTGTTGTCCTTACTCAGGAGGCAAAAACCCAGACAAAAGCTGCAGATCCAAACTTCCGGCCTCTCACAAGTGTTTTGCATTAACTGTTCCACAGTACAAATACAATCAACTTGGTATGTTTGTTTCGTTTTGTTTTTTTCAAAAATGTTTTAAAATAATCAGTCATGCTAAACACATTGTTGTTTTTCTAAAGGCCACTTTATAAAAATGATAGAACCATGGAAATAAAACTCAACTGTTTAGGAAAATGATAGAAGTTTTTCTCTTTTTTTTTTTTCCTGGCTTTTTTTTTTAATATCTCAGGGCTGGTGCCACCTGCTGCCTGGGCTTTCCTCTGAGAAACAGATCTCTCAACAGTTTGATCCAAGCAACATCTGCATAGCTGAACAAACCCTGGGCTGGTTCTGAGGCAGGCTCTATTTTCTTTATGTACTACACACTGAACCACACTGAATTTCGTTTTATAAGTCTTAGTAAAGATCCAAATGTATGTGCATGAAATTTCCCTCTTGGACACATTATTTTTAATCGTGGTAAAAAATTTACCTTTTCAACCATTTCTCAAAAGTCTTTTAAAGTCAGCTACCAGTAAAAGGTAAAAGGTTCATTCATTCACCAAAATCATTTGCCTCCTTGTCACCTTTTCAGACCAGTGAACAGTGGGGAAAAAAAAAATCAATACATATGGACCTAGAGCAGGACTTGGTCAAGTACAGCCTGTAGGCCAACTCTGGCCCAATGCCTGTTTTTGTATGTCCTATGAGCTAAAATATGCTTTTTAAACTTTTAAATGGTTGAAAAAACTAAAACTTGTGACACATAAAAATTACACGAAATTCGAATGTGGGTGTCCATGGGAGTTTTACTGGAAGACAGCCACTCTCATTCATTCACATTTTGTCTATGGCCTCTTTTGCCCTACAAAGCCAGAGTTGAGTAATTGCAGCAGACAGTACATGGCCCACAAAACCCCAATTATTTACTGTCTAGCCCTTTATAAAAAATGATTGCCGACACCTGATCTAGACCTCAGATGGCATTACAGGCTTGAAAATTCTACACTAAAGATGATATATTGCCCATCACACCAAATTCCTAATCTGTACACTGTGAAGCAATTGAAAGCAATATATTTTACCTTCTTCATCACTGATTTCTTTGATCCAAATAACCTAAATCATAAATAAGCATATCAAGAATATCTCTATTAAATGTACCGACTTGCTGTTTCTTAGCAGTGAGCTTAAACTGAACTTCGTTTTGCTGTAAGATTTATAAAAGGTCTCATTACATATATCAAACACTTAAATAGCTTTGTTGAGGAGAAGTTTTCACAAAAAGATGAGAGTTCTTTGATGCCCTGTCAGTTTTGACTGTTTCCCTGTCTCTTAAAATACTAAAAGCATAAAAGAAACTGGCATGCACGTTGGTCCCCTTCACTCCTCTCAGCCCTTCTGTTCGTTCATGCTAACTCCCTTCAATCATGTTTGATTCTTTGCCACTCCATGGGCTGGCTGTAGCCCGCCAAGCTCCTCTGTCCATGGGATTCTCCAGGCAAGAATACTGCAATGGAGTGCCATTTCCTCTTCCAGGGGATCTTTCCAACCGAGGGATTGAACTCATGTCTCCGGCACTGGGAGGCAGGTTTTTTGCAGGTAGTCCTATTAACATTAATGGAGTCCTCACAAGGGGCAAAGCTCTGTACAGTATGAAGTTCTTACTGTTAACTGAACTCACAGGTTTTAGGGCAAGACATATTACTGTCTAATGGGACAAATTCTAGATGAGGAGCTGGAGGAGAATGAGTATCAACTATAAAATGATGTTCACAGCAAATGTTACCAGAGTTGAGACACTGCTGACACACACCCAGCAGGCCCTAAATGTGGAGAAACACTGACGGTGAAGGTGAAACACTGAAGGTATTTGCCTTCAGCAGAAAACTCAGAGCTAAAGTCCACCCAGCCTTCTCTTCCTACCTCTAGCTGTCCCCTGCAGGTTAGTAAATTCCAGATGGGAGTCCACGTCTGAGAGTCCATGGCCCTGACTGCCTTCCTCCTTGAAGAGGGAGTCTAGATGCCACCACTCACCTCTACATCCCTCCTTATCAGTTATGAAGGAAAGGAGAGGATCTCAAAGGATGAAGAGAAGGGAGATCATTTGGGGTTGGCTATACATTGTAATTAGAAGTATCACTGATAGGGAATGAGCTAACTGTTTTCATAAAGTCAGCATTCAAAAATGCAAACCACCAGTAATTTAAATATTACAAAATTATGCAGAATGTAAGTACTGAAATAATTTTTTCCATCCACAAAATTTTAGAGAAAATTACAGTATCAAAAATATGAAATGGCAAGCCTGACATATCTTCAGAGTAAAACATGTTTTTTATTGGAAAGGATTTTTAAAAACTAGTGGGTAGGCTCTAGACAGGATGTGATGGTGAAGAAAGACCATGTGGTATCTCCCCCAAATTGCTCTGAAACTAAAGAGGAAAAGTCACAAAGGCACTGATGTATTATATCAAGATGGTAGGGAGAAAAGCTGATGAGGCTCATTGAATTGGGAAGATGGGCCTTATCAGAAATCATTTCATAATGGTTATTTATTTGTCCCTACCCCAGTCCCACTCTTTCCAGGTGGCTCAGTGTAAAGAATCCACCTGCCAATGCAGGAGACTTAGAAGGTTTGAGTTTGATCCCTGGGTCAGGAAGATCCCCTGGAGGAGGAAATGGCATCTCACTCCAGTATTCTTGTCTGGAAAATCCCCTGGACAGAGAAGCCTGGTGGGTTATATAGTCCATAGGGTTGCAGGACTTAAGGACTAAGCGAGCACACAGGCACAGACAAACCCCAGACCCTCCAATAAAAGCACACCGAGGTTTGAGGTTCATGTGACATAAGGGCTGCTGCACTTGACCCTTTCTACTGAAGCAAAGGTGCCTGAGAAGGCTGCCACCTTCCAACAAGCATAAGCACACAGCAGGCTCCCTGAACACTTTTCAGAGCTATTACTTTGCCCTTTCCAGGAGAGGAACCAGTTTATTTCCACCTGTACCTCTCTCCATCAGTTCAGTTCAGTCGCTCAGTCGTGTCCGACTCTTTGTGACCCCATGAATCACAGCACGCCAGGCCTCCCTGTCCATCACCATCTCCCGGAGTTCACTCAGTTACGTCCATCTACTCAGTGATGCCATCCAGCCATCTCATCCTCTGTCGTGCCCTTCTCCTCCTGCCCCCAATCCCTCCCAGCATCAGAGTCTTTTCCAGTGAGTCAACTCTTCGCATGAGGTGGCCAAAGTACTGGAACTTCAGCTTTAGCATCATTCCTTCCAAAGAAATCCCAGGGCCGATCTCCTTCAGAATGGACTGGTTGGATCTCCTTGCAGTCCAAGGGACTCTCAAGGGTCTTCTCCAACACCACAGTTCAAAGGCATCAATTCTTCGGCACTCAGCCTTCACAGTCCAACTCTCACATCCATACACGACTACTGGAAAAACCATAGCCTTGACTAGACGGACCTTAGTCGGCAAAGTAATGTCTCTGCTTTTGAATATGCTATCTAGGTTGGTCATAACTTTTCTTCCAAGGAGTAAGCGTCTTTTAATTTCATGGCTGCAGTCACCATCTGCAGTGATTTTGGAGCCCAAAAAAATAAAGTCGGCCACTGTTTCCACTGTTTCCCCGTCTATTTCCCATGAAATGATGGGACTGGATGCCATGATCTTCGTTTTCTGAATGTTGAGCTTTAAGCCAACTTTTTCACTCTCCTCTAGGACATTAAATCCTGACCACGGAGATGGCAAAGTGGAGCTAAGGGGTTACTAGGTTACAGTTATGTTGACACATCCTGGCTCTCAGAAAGTTCCCCCGTCATTCCTCACATACGGTAAACAGTAAAAGTGATCAAACTTTTGCAGAAGTTTTTGTAGATGTCCCCTTAAGAGGCCACTGATCACTCAAAACCCCTTCCTGAGCCTAAGCTTTACAGCACTTGGAGAGCCCCCTTCTGTCTCTCTCTCTAAAGCCAAGCTTTGCCTTTTACGGGGTTTAATCAGATTGGAAGCTCAGAGCATTCCCAGCGCAAAGGAGGTGTCCAGCACTTGGCAAACTGTGAAGCACTATAAAAAGAATTCTTAAATGTGTTCAGTGACTGCCTGCTGTATGTGGGTGTGTTACCTGCTGTATATCCTTTAATCTTCATACACCCAGCAAGGGAATTATCATCATCCCTCCTTTACAGATGAGGAAACTGAGGCTCAGAGAGGCACAGCCCAAAGTCACCCAGTAAGTGACAACATTAAACTTGATCTTTATCAGGAAACCAAGCTGGCAAGTAAACAAAGCAACCCCAGAGTTTTATTTCACCAGCAAAATCCTCTCTCTCAAACATCACAGTCTGTGACTTTGGGTGGAGAACCCAGAGGCTTGAGTTTTCCCACTCAGGCAAATCTGTAATGGACTTTTCCCACCCTTTTCCCTCATGTCCAATTCCCCACCCTTGAACAACCTGCTGAGGAAGGTACCTAGGCCAGACAACGCCCTCTTGCCTGCTCTTCAACTTGGGAGAGTTCTGCTGCAAGGAAGGGTGTGAGGACAAGCTAAGCAAGTTCCAGCTTCCATCCTGGTCTAGGGCCCTATGTGGGGAAAACCTGGCCTTGACCTTGGCCAGGGGAGCGGGTGGCCCTGTTTAAAGTGTGGCGATACCCACGGGAAACGGGGGCTCTGCGTTGCACTCGCACGACGAGCACACTAAATTCTGTAGGGGAGACGTTTGCCATCACCCTCTTCCTTTCTTCCTCTCCCCACGCTGGACCTGCACCTGAGTCCCCGGGAAGTTCAAAGCGGGCCCCGGGGGGCGCGGGGGGCGCGGGGGAAGGAGACGTGCAGGCAGGGCAGAGTCGCCTCGGGACCCAGATCCGCCTCTACTAGTAGGACAGGCAGCTCAAGTCGACTCCTCACGAGGCACAGATTGGAGCTGGGCTAGCGGGGCGCAGACCGGGGCAGAGGGGCCAGGCGCCCGCTCTCGTCGCCTCTCGGCACCCGCTCAGGAGCCGGGAGGCGCTGGGCCCGCAGACGTGGGAGGGAAAGGGACCAGGGGCCGTCGTTGTGGGGCTTGCGGAGGGCGTCCTGGCCCGGGGTGTCGCTGAGGGGCTTGGGGTGGGGGTGGGGCGGCGTCCCCAAGCGGGGCGAGTCGCCCCAAGAGACTTGAACTGGGCTGGGGGTGCGAGGTCCTGAGAGGGGAGACCTCCCGGCCGGGGGGGCGTCGCTGAGGAGCCTGAGGAAAAGGTCTGAGGTACTGAGGCAGAGAGGGCGCCGGCCGGGGGCGTCGCGGAGGGGCCTGAGGAGAAGGGCCGCCTCGTCCGAGGGGCGTCGCTGAGGGGCTGGAAAAGGAGCCCCACCAAGCAGGGGCGAGGCAGTTGGGCCCCTGGGCGGGCTCCGCGAGGGACAGGCGGCGGCGGGGGGCTCGCTCACTCACCGGGTCCGGGGCCAAGGCCGGGGCTGGGCGCGGGCCGGGCGGCCAGCGTGAGCGCGGCGGCGGAGAGCAGGGCGAGGCGGGCGGCGGGCGGCGCCATGGGCCGTCAGTGCGGGGCCCCGGGGCGCGGCCCGGGGGAGAGGGGGCAGCGCAGGGAGCCGGGGGCGGCCATGGGAGCGGGACGCTGGGCTTGAGCGTGGCCCCGCCCCGGCCGCCCGGCCGCCCCGCCCCGGCCCGCCCTCCCCAGCGCCGCCGCCGCCCCGGCCGCCCGGGGACCGCCCGGCTCAGCCGCGAGGCCCGAGGGGCGGAGCCGATGGCGCCTGCTCGCGCCTGCCACTCACGCGCCAGGACCCGCCCACATCTCTCCGACTGCACCTGGCCCCGCCCACCGGCGGAGCACTCAGTTGGAAGATTCGAGGGGCGGGACCTACAGGTAAGGGGCGGGGCCTGAGGCACCGCCTCCGAGTCCCCGAGTGGAGGTTTGACCCGACTGGACCGGGCCGGGCGCCCAATGACCCCTGCTCCACCCTCGCTCGGGTCGCGACCCACACACGGGCTCAACCGCAGCCGTAAAAATCAAAACAGCACTTTGCAAACCAATTTTCTCTGCTTGGCTCATCGCAGCGGTTTTAAAAAGGGTGCTCTGGAGTCAGCCTGACCGGATTCATATCCCACTTGATCACCTGTAAGATCTTGAGAGTGAAGTCTCTCAGTCGTGTCCGACTCTTTGCAACCCCATAGACTATACAGTCCATGGTATTCTCCAGGCCAGAATACTGGAAGTGGGTAGCCGTTCCCTTCTCCAGGGGATCTTCCCAACGCAAGGGATCGAACCCAGGTCTTCCACATTGCAGGCGGATTCTTTACCAGCTGAGCCATCCGGGAAAGGAAAAACAGCTCTCTCATTTCAACTTCTTCATCGGTTAAACGGGGGCATTGATAACAATTACTCCCAAAGCGGTGGTACTAAGGAGAAAATGCGTAGAAACTTTTACACACACATAGTAGGAACTTAGAAAATGTTGAGTTCCTTTCGCCATGCCGATTCTTGCAGGCAGAAAAGAGGCAGCATACTGAGCCCTGGTTCCGAATCCTAAAACACATCTTTTGTCAGCTAAGGCAAGTTCCCTGCTCTTAGTCATCTGCAAAATAGAAATAATAAAAGGCCCTCACAAAATTAGGTTAGATTACATAGAAACAAGTGAAGCTCCAGACCCAGAAGTGGGTGGGGCGACGGTGCTTTCTCAGACACTTGGATCCGCGGGCGCAGAGAGCGCGTGGCGGCTCTCGGCCCCCGTGTGGCCGGCCCATTGCTCCTCACTCCCCGGCAAGGTCTTCCCCGCCAGCCCCAGGGTCTGTGGTAGGCCCTTCTCCTACCCCGCACTCCCCTAGGCAGAAATTTTCCTCCGGCTCCCGCCGAAAGCGCCGCGGCAACGCCCGGAAGGGCAGGTCCGGGCGATGCGCCGGGAGTTTTTAAGTCCCTGGTACCAGACTTGCAAGTGCGGGCCTGCGCCCGGCGCGGCGGCGGAAACCTCCGCCCTCTCATGCAGATTTACAGCGCCCGGAGCGGAGCTGGGCTCTCGCCGGCCCGCAGGCTCCCCGGCCGGCTTTAGGAACACCGTCCCCTGCGTCCCCTAACCCCCCGAGGCCGTCCCCTCTCCTGCCACTTCGCCCCCAACCACGCCCCCCACCCTGTCCCAGCTGCTTCCATCCAGAGGCGTCCCAAAGGCGCACCTACCTCCCACGAGGCCTCTGGGCTCCCTCCTTCTCCACCCACACGACCCAGCGCCCCGGCAAGAGTCATCTTGTTCAGTCATTGTTTTCCCTGTGTCATTCCCGAGGTGGAAACTCCTCTGGGCTCCTTGGAGCAGGGGGCCGCCCCTCTGCCAGGTTCCCGGAGACACTCCCTCCACATCCCACCTGGTGTCTTGCACTTACCCTCTGTCTTCTGCACCATTTCCAGTCCTTCCCCACCTCCAAAATTGCCTCCTGTAACACAACCTGGGAATTCTTCACCTCTGAACGTGCACCCTCCCAAGCAGGAGCCGCTTGAAGGAGAATAAAATGGGGGAGATTCAGGTAGAATGATCAGCACAAAGTGAGTACTTAGGGAAGGGGATCCTTCCTCCCTTCAACAAATGCTAAGTGAGGAGTCTGTCAAAAGCACCAAGATAAGAACTTACAGTCTGAACTGACACTCATACAGAGGGGAGAGGCTGGGAGAGAACCAACAGGAAAATAATGTGATTTTCAGAGAGCACCAAGTAGGACAAAGACAAGAAAATGATGATATTGACAGAGGATGCTCTGTGGACTGTTTTAGACAGTCTGCTAGGGAACGGTTTTAGCAAAGCAGGACACAGCTCTCTATCATTTATGAGGTCCTTTCACATCTCATCCTAATTTCAGAAGAGGAAATAAGAAGGGCAGACAGGGGTTTCAAAATCAAGTTTATTTGGCGAAATCTGGGGATTTGTGCCTCATGGTAGTAGCTCCCATCTGTCTTACTGTCCTGCAGAAAGGCACCCCTGCTGACTGGGTGTGCCAGTCTGCTCTCTTGGCCTTGTGTAACCAGAGTGGGCCACAGTGAGAGATGAAAATGTGGGGTTCCTTTCTTCAAAATGAAGAACTTCCAGACAACAACAATAGAACATTAAACCAAGCCTGGGGTCCTCCTAAGCTTGAAGGCCTGTGTCATCAACTACACCCAGCCCTGGAATGTCGCAAGCCCCAGAAAGCTGGCTTGTACAACAGAACTGAGAAATAACGTGCAAGCCCCTGCCCCCACTGGCTGCCATGAGAAACATCCCTCTAGCTGTCCCCAGGCCTCCCCCCCTCTTTTCCAGTCTAAAGCCCAGCACAGGTGATGGAAACAGCACACAGAGACTAAAAATACAGCCAAGCAGGTCTAGGTCAGGTCACGTAAGGGCTCAAGGTCTTTGCTCAATTATGTCGTCCGGGCTCTGGCAAGGAGCTGCCTGAGATATTCATTTCAGTGCTTCACATGCCTCAGTCCTTAAGCAGCTTTATTTCATGGAAAGAGTGAGGACGCTGATCGTAGCCCCTGGGCCTCCAGGAAGAGGCTGGTGTCTGTCTGTCTGCTGGCTCTGCAGTCAGGCCCTTGGATTCCTCCTGAGGGCAGCAGGATTTGCCAAAATCTGAGTGATCTCAGCTGGTGGAGTTTGGGGGATCCTGTTATCTTTGAAACTCCAGCTGGGATGATTTCTGCTCAAAGGGCAGTCATGCTGTGGAGAGAGCAGGAGATGAGAAGTCTGGTCATAATAACAAGAATAGCAGGTGTTCCCTGAGGATTTTACTGAGCTCTCGGCAGGGGGCAGGGTTTGTCATCATATTGCATGTGTGACAGTCACCCTACAAGGGGGGAACCCTTGCCAGCCCCTCATACGCAGATGGTTAATGGCTTGCCCAAAGGTCGCCTAGTGGCGGAGCTGGGCTTTGACCCCAGTGGGACTTCAAGACCACACAGCTCATCACCCACCATGGTGAACTGCCTTCTTGTCTTTGTGGGGTTCTAGCAACCAGTGCTCCCTGAGTGGTCCAGGGCTGGGATTAGGGTGAAGTGAATGAGGCATTGGCTTTAGCACAAGATTTAAGGGGGCGCCCAAACCCAGGTGGTGCTATTGGTGAAGAACCTGCCTGCCGGTGCAGGAGACGTAAGAGACGCGGGTTCAATCCCTGGGTCAGGAAGATCCCCTGGAGAAGGGCATGGCAATCCACTCCGGTATTCTTGCCTGGAGAATCCCATGGACAGAGAAGCCTGGTGGGCTACAATCTACAGGGTCACAAACAGACACAACTGAAGCGATTCGGCCCCAAACTCAGTAATCAAGATAAATATTTAATCAAGTTTAAAAAATATTAAATATATTTAATGGACTGTGTTTTTGAAAATTATTTTATCTTTGGCCTTGCTGTGTCTTTGTTGCTGCACAGACCTTTCTCTAGTTGTGGAGACTGGGGGCTACTCTCTAACGGCGGTGTGTGGGCTGCTCATTGCTGAGGCTTCTCTTCTTGTGGAGAACGGGCTCTAGGGCTCATGGGCTTCAGCTGTTGCAGTTCCCGGGCTCTAGAGCAAGGACTCAGTAGTTGCAGCACACAGGCTTTATTGCTCCTAGGCATGTGGGATCTTCCTGGATCAGGGAGCGAACACTTGTCTCCTGCACCGGCAGGCGATTCTTTACCACTGAGCCACCAGGGAAACCCTGGACTGTGTTTTTACGTACTTTTTAAATTTTTTTTAAAAATTTCATGGCTGTGCCGTGTTGCATGTGGGATCTTAGTTTCCCCAACCAGGGATTGAACTTGTATCCCCTACATTGAAAGCACAGTCTTAACCAGTAGACTGCCAGGGAAGTCCCAGTGGATTACATTTAAATGCAATATTTTTAAAAACTCTAAATGAATGCCAAAAAAACTCATGAACAGAATCTTAAATTTTTAAATAAAATCAGGATCTAGATTCTTGATTTTCCTTTAGTCTCAGGCTCATCTCAGCACAGTACTGTTACTCACCCTGTCTCGCAGGTTCTGAGTCAGGCAACTAGTGACGGAGAAGAGAAGCAGCAGTTTGTCTTTTCTGATGGAGGTGAAGGGAGAAAAAAATTTGGTTTTGAACATAAGGAGTTAGAGATGTCTGTGGGGCATCTGGTGGCCACGTCTGAGAACCCAGAGCCAGGTGAGAAGGGGTGGGCAGGACACCTTCATCTCACATACTTGGCCATGAGAGGTGTGTGTTTGGCACATGTGGTCTAAATCACTGGTCCTCTGAGTTTGCATCACGGCTTAGGAATCTACAAATTCTCTCATCCAGAGTTTCTCTCCTTTCCTAAAACTTCTGCATCACGAACCTCAGATGTGTTCCCATATGGGTGTGGAAGTTTACTTGCTTGGGTGTTAAAAAACATCTTCTGCGGAAATTAAAAACAACTAAATTCCATTAGAATTTGAGGATGGGGCATGAAGGAAGAAGAGGAGAATTCATATGAATTGGCTCAATTTCCTCTTTATTCACCAACCCTCTAGAAAGAGAATAGGAGCTAAGAAAAACTACAGAGAAGAAGAGGGGTAGTAAAGGAGAAAAAGAAAGAAGAAAGATTAATAGAGCTAAAAATACAGTGAGGAGAGCCTGGCTAAACATCAGAGAAGGGCAGATGTGTTTGCAAATAGAAGCGGTGATTTAGATATGTCAGGAAGAAGAGCTCCAAAGGATGGGTGGAAAGTTAAAGTTATTTAGACTTAGCTCAGCACAGTAAAAAAGGTTCATTGGCCAATCAAACTGAGGGACAGATCTTTCCGCAACACGGAAGCCCTATGGCCTCAACCCCAAGTTCTCTGGACCAAGTGTTGATACCAACAATGGAAACTCTTGCCATGGTTTCAGGACCCTGGACCAAATGGAGTCTTTCCATCCTGATTTCATACTTCTGAACAACCTTCAAGGGAACAACCTCTGTTAAAGACTAGTTACTTTGTTTAATGTATCCTCGTATACCGACTTCCCTGTCCACCTAACACAGCAGGGGACATTTGAGACAACTTCTAAAACCAGTGGGAGAGACTTCCCTGGCGGTCCAGTGGCTAAGACTCCGTGCTCCCAATGCAGGGGGCCTGGGTTCAATCCCTGGTCAGAGAACTAGATCCAACATGCCGCAACTAAAGACTGCATATGCCACAACACAGACTGAAGATCCTGCGTGCAGCAACGAAGACCCTGGGCAGCCAAATAAATAAGTTTGTTGTGTTTTTGTTTGTTTTTTTTTAAAGAAGACTGTTGGTAGCATTTTGTGAGATGATGTTGGTAAAGAGTCTAGAACCATGCTTTGGACTACAGTGAGCATTCAATCAACACAGGTTTTACAGAAATAGGAGCAATCAGTTCAGTTCAGTTCAGTCGCTCAGTCGTGTCCAACTCTTTGCGACCCCATGAATCGCAGCACGCCAGGCCTCCCTGTCCTTCACCAACTCCCAGAGTTCACTCAGACCCACATCCATCGAGTCAGTGATGCCATCCAGCCATCTCATCCTCGGTCGTCCCCTTCTCCTCCTGCCCCCAATCCCTCCCAGCATCAGGGTCTTTTCCAATGAGTCAACTCTTTGCGTGAGGTGGCCAAAGTATTGGAGTTTTAGCTTCAACATCAGACCTTCCAATGAACACCCAGGACTGATCTCCTTTAGAATGGACTGGTGGGATCTCCTTGCAGTCCAAGGGACTCTCAAGAGTCTTCTCCAACACCACAGTTCAAAAGCATCAATTCTTTGGCGCTTAGCTTTCTTCACAGTCCAACTCTCACATCCATACATGAACACTGGAAAAACCATAGCTTTGACTAGACGGACCTTTGTTGGCAAAGTAATGTCTCTGCTTTTGAATATGCTGTCTAGGTTGGTCATAACTTTCCTTCCAAGGAGTAAGCATCTTTTAATTTCATGGCTGCAGTCACCATTTGCAGTGATTTTGGAGCCCCCCAAAATAAAGTCGGCCACTGTTTCCTCTGTTTCCCCATGAAGTGATGGGACCAGATGCCACGATCTTAGTTTTCTGAATGTTGAGCTTTAAGCCAACTTTTTCACTCGCTTCTTTCACTTTCATCAAGAGGCTTTTTAGTTCTATAGCACACGTCAAATTACTCTTTATTATTGGTAAAGAACATGAGGATTACTCTTGGGGCAGTGTCAACTGAAGGGAGTTACACGGAAGGGAGAGAAGACAGAATTTAACAGAGCTTGAAGAGTATGTATCAGCTGCCATCTGTGTGAAGAGCTCTGTGCTAGAAAGAGATTCTGAGTGCTCCGAGAGGCAGAGAAGTGTTGCTCAGTGATTGAGTCAAAGGCCCAGGAAAGTAAATACATTTGAGTGTTTGGAACGAGGTGGTGAGGAAAAGTCAACCGCAAGACGGGGCAGGAGCGAAGGGAAGCAGTGGCGTGGTTCCCTGTGTCTTGCCCTTCTGTTCCCACAATGCGGAATAAAGGCAGACCAGAGCCCCAGCGCGGGGGCGCACTTCTCCGGGGCTCACCAACTTTGAAAGGATGCCTGCCTGACCAACCTCCAGGCGTTCGCAAACACTTCCCAGAGACAAACCCTTTCCGATGCCCTGCTCTAAAACTGACCCACCTCTCGGGGAGGTGAGGCCAAGGCTCCGCCACTGAGTGGGCCCCATTGTCCTCCTGAGCGTCTGTGGGTCCAGATGCTGGCAGCCTGGAGGTGGTTCCGCAGCGGCCTGTGGTGTGGTCTGCCTGCGACTTTGATTCACTCGGGCACAAAAACAAAAACAAACAAACAAAAAAAATCAAACAGGCAACACATGTGATTCCAGGAACTCCTGCCAGACTCATGCTCTGTTTTTCCATCATTTCTCTCTCCTCCTCCCCCTGGGGAGGGAGCCTCCTTTGGCATTCTGCACATGAAATGTCAAAACCACCAACGGGGCGAGCACCTGATAAGGAGCTCAGCATTGCCCAAGAGTTCCCAGGAAGAGGCGTCTTTGTTCTTGTTTCAAGCCCTTGACACTGCTAACAGCTCTAATTACTGCATTTGCCATGGGATGTAAAATAAAACCACATTCCAGAAACCATGTAGTCTCCCCGGGAGAGACACGCAGGCAGAGGTAGGTGCCCAGGGCTGCAGGAACGTGTTCTTTCATTTCTGGTCCCTAACCTTGGCAGCCGTACTGAGAACGTAACAGTACCTTCTTTATGTGCACGGAAAAGGGCCCTTGTGCACAGGTAAAGATACATCTCGCTACCTGTACCCACAAATCTGGTCTGCATATTTGAGTATGCTGCTTGCAGAGGGTGCTTCTTAAGAAAGTCAGGACCTTCAAAATTCACTCGAGCCATTTTGGGGAAGAAGAGGGCTAGAGAAGTTCCTGAGGCTGTAAGCACAAGAAAATAGAACTTCTTCTAACATAAATCAACTATAAAAATCTGATGATGTAACACCCACCCACACCCACATCACAAACCAAAGTGACATCACAAATACTAGGGATAATGGTTCAAAACTGCCTGCATGACAGCCAAAATCTAAACAAACAGCAGTTTGCCCATGCATGACTGAGGCAGAGAAAGACAGGTGATAGAAATATTAAAACAAAGCAAAACAAAACAAAAAAGAAAAAGGGAAAAGAAAATACATATTTCTTCCCCCTACTAAGCTAGCTAAAATAAAGTTTAAGGCAACTGAAATATGGTAAGGTGATTTTATTTTATTATAGATGACATTTCTTAGAAAGCCAGGTCTCTTTTAAGTGTGTGATTCTAATCTCTCCAAATTGTTCTCTTGTTCTTGGCTGGTCCTGGGAAATGGAGGCCAGCATCATTTACATTGTACTTTTGCCTTTATAGACCCCAGAGTATATTTCCCTGCTTAGCAGCTTTTCTTGGCTCATGGCAGTCTGGTTAGAAGCGATTTCAGCACTTGGCGAGATTTTTACCTGCTGTCATTTCTGGGTTGCAGCAGAGCTGAGAACTGGCTACAGCTCTGTAGGCAGCTCAAGTGATCCTGTCTCCCATTCCTCTCCCACTGTGGTTTCCCTTAGCTTTCCAGGAGACAGAAATTGCTTTTAATTCCTTATAAATGCTCCCCAACCCTCCCTCCACTTCCAGTGCAAGCATGCTATGTTCTTTGAGAAGATGACCATCACTGTGACTGTGACGTTGTGAAGTTACTATTGTTTTCCTACTTGGTACAAAAGGCTTTGGTGAGCAGGAGAGAGGATATGTAGAAAGGTTTCTAAGAGTTTTTTGCGGAAGGAATGGTCTTTAAAAAGATGTTAGTACTTCACCTCCAAAATAGACCTTCTAGTCTCAGCTTGAGAACTGGTCTTTTTTGTTCCTCTTTCCTCCTTATGATTCTAGCGTCCAATCTATGTGAGACGAGAGCCCAGCATCCCTGCCTATGGACTCCGACAGTCTATCTTACTGAACACCAGGCTTCAGGGCTGCTGTGTGGACGCGCCAGCTCTCACCAACATCTGGACAACCAGGACGTGTGCTGAGCCGGACACCACTGCCCCCACACCAGGTCCCACCTCTTCTTGGGAAGTTGTGAAGGACCCAGTCATTGCCAGTTCCTTCTCCCTGGTGAAACTGGTGCTCAGGCGACAGCTGAAGGAGAAATGCTGCCCAGTGCCACTCAAGTTTGGAGACGCAAAACCCTCCAAGAGATTAAAGCCCAGGGACGATGCAACAGTGAAAACCACCCAGCAGGGCGGAACAAGAAACTCCATCAGCTCCAAGAGCAAGCAGCTGGCAGGGCAGCGGCCAGGCTCGCCCAGGCGCAGGGGGCCTGCAGGAGACGTCAGTGAGGTAGGAGAGGGCTGGTGGTGGAGGAAATGTGACAGAGTGGGAAGAGGGAAAGGTAAGCTAGGGATTCCCACGAAGAAGAGAAAATCCTGAAGTTAAAGATGGCATGAGGAGGTGGGGGGAGTGATATAGCAGAGAGAACACGAGATCCGGGGTCATGCCTATGTATCCTCGGCCCAGCTCAAGAGGAGGACAAAGTGGTTTTCAGAAGCAGGGACAAAAGGCACTTGATGTGAAGGGAAAATGAAGATGAGAAAGGCTCAGAGACTCACGCCTGAACCCCAGAGCTGAGCCACAGATCTAGCTGTGAATCTGAACATGGAGAGCTTGGCATCCAGAGGCCTGATCTGCGTCCAGCTCTGTCACTCCTGGCGGCCAGCAGAGCTCAGGAGGCGCCATGTGGGAACCTGCTGCACAGCACAGGGAGCTCAGCTTGGAGCTCCGTGCTGACCTAGAGGGGTGCGATGGCAGCGGGGGTGGGCGTGCGGTGAGGGGGAGGTCCAGGAGGGAGGGGACGAACGTATGCATATGTATCTGATCGACTTCATTGTGCAGCAGAGACCAATACAACATTGCAAAGCAATTATGAAGAGAGTGAAAGTGTAGTCACTCACTCATATCGGACCCTTTGCAACCCCTTGGACTGTAGCCCACCAGGTTCCCTGTCCTTGGGATTCTCCAGGCAAGAATACTGGAGTGGGTTGCCATTCCCTTCTCCAGGGTATCTTCCTGACCCAGGGATCAAACCTGGGTCTCCTGCATCGCAGGCAGATTCTTTACTGAGCCACCAGGAAAATGGGGTTATTCCAATTGAAAAAAGAAAAAAAGAATGCATCCTGGAGCTAGTCACTCAGGGTTCTGATCCCAACTTTGTAACTGGCTTTTGTCATCTATAAAACGGGGAGTGACAGCCCTTCCTTCATAGGGTTTCATGAGAATGAAATGAGTTACTACACACAAACGGTTTTCGAGCCGAGGCTGGTGCAGAGTAGATGCCTGGGGTCCTGTGTGGCACTCTGTAGGTGACAGCCATGGCCCACCCAATGGCTGTGTGGCCTTGGGCAAACCCCTTCCCAGCTCCTTGCCTTTAGAGCCATCTCCCGCTGACCTTCCAGTGTTGTGGCAAATCGCTCACAGAGGCGTCCCTAAAGGAATTCAGTAAGCTAGAACATGCTAGACAAATGTCGGTTGTGGCTGTAACCAAGACTCGGGGACACAAATCCCAGATAATTATTCTGAGCTCCCTTCTCAAGTTTTAGCTTTGACTTCTCTGCTTTCTTCCTGGCTAGAGTAAAGAGAGTTCAAAGGAGAAAAAAGCCACGGTCTGCCAAGATCTTGAGAGCAGATATGCTGAACATGTGGCCGCCACCCAAGCGCTACCCCGGGACATGGGGACAGCGTCCTGGAAGGGCCGAGCCTCGCTTCCCGAAATCAGGAAGAGGCAGCAGTTGTCCGAGGATGCGTTAGTCATCCACGGCCTCCCCACTGAGAGCTACCAGGCTCTGTACCACGCTGTGGTAGAGCCCATGCTGCGGAATCCTTCTGGGACCCCCAAGAGGTACAGCCTGGAGCTGGGCAAGGCCATCAAACAAAAGCTCTGGGAGGCTCTGTGCAGACAGGCTGCTGCCCCCGAAGACGCTCAGAAGGACCCGCTGCCGGGCAGGAAGTGGCCGGAAGTCCGCAAGGAGCCTGTTGAGGAGGCTGTGCCCAAGAAATAGCTCAAGAGGGAGAAATAGGAACTGGAGTTCACAGGATTAGGATGTTCTCTGCTGGATGTCTGAAAAATAAACACTGCTTTGCACCTTCCATGCGATCTCAGAGCGCTTTACAAATCAGTGACTACCTTCCCCGGGGCAGGGGGGAAGCAAGCACAGATGGGTAGGAGATTCACTTAAGATGCAGGGTCCCCTCTCCTCCTTCAGGGTTTGGTCATTTCCAGGTTGGACACTTAAGCCTTTTCCCTACAAGTCCCTTTTCCTTAAAGAGGGGCTGGAGGCCCTCGGTCTTCCAAATAGGAAAAGGCCTGGCAGGTGAAATCAATGGTTACAGCCAGCCTATGGTCCCTATCTTTAGAAAGTAGGCTCCTGGGATTCCCCCGTCCCCTGCCACACACACACATAGGGCTGAGCAGAAAACTTGCCACCACCACCAGGGACAGAATCACAAATGCTCACCCGGGACATCACCTGGATCCCCAGTTACCTGAATGCTGTTTACACAGAAGCCACCGTGGGTGACAGGCACTGCTTCATGCACAGCTCTCCTGTGGCATCTGTGAGACCTTTACCAAACAGAGCAGCGACAACATATAACACATACTTGATAAAATTGTATTTTTTTTTTACAGTCATTTGTACAATTTGTTACAAAACCATAGAAGACTACAACTTGTTTTAAATCATTTTTGGTCGGCAAACATGTAAAATCTCTGTGCAATTATCATGTATTTACAGGGCTTCATGTTAGTCATTTTCAATGATTATTCCAACAACGTCACACTCTCAACATAAGACATGGCTTAAGATAAATATATTAGTAAATAAATATTCTGAGAACATATTTCCATAAATGAAATGTGCTGCTATACATATACAGAATATACACAAGTTGTTTTCTAGCCTTTAAAACATTTTTTAAAAATGGTAATGTTGGAGAAGGAGCCCTTAGACAACTTTATTACAAAATCTTTACAGCAAAAGTCTTTACAAAATATCTTTTAAGTGCTATGGGAGAAATATTTTTAAAAAAAGTTTTAAAATAGTGCCTTGTTAGACCAATACAATAGAGTTTATATAAAGAATAGAAAATGGCAGTTCTGTGTAAAAAATAATACTCTTGATTAGTAATTATTTTTTAGACCTCATTTTAAAAGCATTAGTCCTGCATGAGCTTTGAGTAGGAGCTAGCAGCACGTTAGGGAGGGTGTGGGCGCTGGGCAGCAGAAGGAGCTTTATAGAACGGTGTGGGTTAGGGTCAGGGTCAAGGTAAGGGAGAGGCGAAGAGATGGAGAGTTAAGGCCAGCATCCCAGGGCTGTGGCCACAAAGAGGTACCTGGTGGACCAGAACTCCCCAACCCCCATTTTTCACTGGTTCCAGCACTTTTCAATCTACATGGCTGCCCTACACCCAAGGCTGGGCCATCGGACCACGCCCAACAGTCACATTCCTGCTCATGGGTGTGTGTGTATAGGGGATGGTTCTCAATGGAAGATTCGAGGCTTCCAGTTTCCATGTCTACATAACCCCCACACGCCACGGAGAGGCCACTGAGAAAAGATACTTATCATTATTGGAGTCTTATGACTTCAAAGAAGACAGTTCTTTTGACTTGAACGATGAGGCAATATAGTCGGGTCATTAAGCTTTGTGACCCAACACAGATTTAAGACAATGGTTAGAGATTTCAAAGTCTGAAAAATTCATTCTTCTGTTTCTACCACCCTATAAAATATGAAAATTAAATGCGTTTCTTTTGCCATCTGTAGTTACTGCTCTTTTCAAATGAAAACTGGACACATTTATTCTAATAAGCCCAGTTGAAGCCACATGTTCTCCTCGTCCATTTATTGCTTAAGGCTGTTGAGGAGTGGTTTTTTTTTTCCCAGTCGGGACTAAAGCAAGCCACTTTGGGGGTCAGGTTTCAGACAAAGAGGAGAATATGCACTCGAAGGCATTAAAAACAAACAAAAAACACAAAACCACAAACAAACAGAATCTCAGCAATGAGAAGCTGTTTTTGTAGTTCATGTTAGAAGCCCCCACCCGTTCCCTATGCAAGCTGCTGTCCTCTGCAGCTGCTACTCTCGGCCCCAGGAATAAAGGCAGCCCAGATTACACGTCACCCACTCGGGCTGCCCACACCCTCACCAACAGGTGTGCCAGGCACAGGTGGAGCTGGGGGTGGGGGTGGCCCCAGAGGGATGACCCACGGCGGAGGCTAGGGGACAAATCTCACCACAGTGAGCCCCTTAATGGGCAGATGGCTCAATCGTTTGATGCTGAGATTTCTTTCTGACAAATCCTGGCCAGAAGTAGATGTCCTCACCACAGGCTGGGCTTTTTAAGAAAGGGATTCAATAAGATTCTCATTCAAAATGTTCTGGTGCAGACCCTGGGCTGACCTCCCCTGGGGCAGACTGGAGAAGAGTCTTACAGCCCCCTGGCAGAGGTCTCCGCTTCCCCACCTATGGTGGGGCCAGAACTCAAGGTTCTATTCGGCAAATGAGCATTTCAGATGACAACAAACACCTGCTGAATAAATGAATAAGCAGAAATGACCAGAAGAGTTAGCAGACACAAGGGCTAAGGTGATTCGTTTCCTTTAAAAACAAAACAAAACAAAACACTTTTCTTTTTTAAGGACAAGAAATACATTGGACAAACAGGTTAATGATCCCTGATCTGAAACAGCTTTAAATAGATTCTCCCTTTTAAAATGGAAACATCTTTTTAAAAATGGTTTGGGTTTTTAAACTCTCCCTCCCTCTTAAAACGACAACAACAACAAAAGAAAACAACGAAAGGCTGGAACAATATACCAAAACCTACCCTTTGGGGCTAAACTATCTGATAGTCTCTTTCTGTCTCATGGAGAATCAATACATAATAGTGCATTAGGTAGAAAGGATAGTAGACATTTGCAGGCGAGATGAGCAATTTCAGCCACGAGGCAGGGGGCTGAACAACCCTGAAGCGATGGGATGGGAAACTTTCATACGGAGCTCAGACCCTATGGGGTCCCTGCCACGCGCCCCTAGGAAGATATCCCAAAGTCAGAACAGTCCGGGGGCGTGGCCGCGCCCGCTAGGACGCATGCGCACAAGCCCACTCTGCGCCAGGGTGCCCTCCATCCCTCCCCTCCCCCAACTTGGGTCAGACACCGAGGCTGCAAAACCATGTACATTCATTCCTACTGGGTGTCTGTCCCCACACCCCACATCGAACCATCTCTGCAGCCAGTGGCGGGAAGCCCAAGATCAGGGCTTTGTCCTATCTAGGACGCGGACCAAAGGGGACAGGGGCGACAGGGGGACCGAAAGCCTCTGTCACCCCGGGGCTTACGTAGCAATGGCTTGTCCCGGCTCCCCAGTGCGGCAGACCTTCCGCCCGACCCCTGGCTGTTGCCATCAGCGGCCTGCAGGTGAGGGCTGGACAGGCCTGGCTTCTGAGGAGGCCTGATGCTTTGTACGTTGGGATTTGCCACGAGACAGAAAGAGGCAGCATTGCATTGTTCCTCAGAGTTTGTACCCATATCAACTAGCTTTACTTCAAGTTTCTGGTTCATTTTCTAAGGCAGGTGTAGCCCTGAGCTTTTCAAAGGCCTGAGCTCCCTCCAGGGAGACAACAGTATCTACACATGATGTGGTTCAATTAATGCAGCAGTGATTTTTTTTTTTCCAGCAAAAGTTGGCAGTTAGGGTTCTTTAAAATATATATTTAAATAACTTTGTACATTTACATATAATATCTTTAAAAAAAAAAAAGCAGAGAAGTCAATCCCACACACCTCAGAACCCCAAGCACACACACTTTACAAAACAGAAGAGTAACGTTATCAAAGAGGCAAAAGACTCAGAATTTTGTCTGTTGGTTTGTTAATGGTGGCGGGGGGGAGGGGGGGGGTCGGTTTNGTCGGTTTGCCACAGGTGGCTCACATTTTGGGTTGAGAAGGAGGGCTCTCTTTATTACCACTTTTGTGTTTGTCAAAGCTAAAAAAATTTTTTTTTGTTTGTTTTCTTTTTTCTGTAGGAAGTCAGAGTTTGGAGTCTCCATACAGTTCCCATTTCCAAGGAAGAGTTCCTTCGGAGCTCAGGCTCCAGGGCTGCCGCTGTCCGCCAGGCGAGATATCAGTCCTGGGAGAGAGAGAACCACCGTCAGGGGAGGGGGCCGGCCCGGCAGCATTTGGGCACCACGTGCGGGGACCAGGGGCCCATCCCCAGGGGGAGCTTAAGCCGAGATCTGCAGGAGAGAAGTGGCAGAGGCACCTGGGGACTGGGACCACCTGGCATGTTAGGGGAACAGGATGGGGGCATGGGGTGGATGACATCATGAACAAGGAGGGAAGCGGGAGGTGGTCAGAGGGGTTGGCAGGGCCTGATACAGCTGGGAGAGGGGTCTACATTTCTAAAATCCAGAGGGTAATGGCAAGTCAGTGAGGGGTTTTCTGGTGTAAAGACAGACTTAATGTTTAAAAAAAGACAACTGTGGTGCCGACGTGGAACAGAGGACAAGATCAGCCAGAGGAGACCAGTCAGAAGGCTACTACCCTCACCCTGGAGAGAGGGAATGGGCCTGGCTGCGGATAGCGGGTGGGGAGCAGCGGAGACCCTCGTGGGGTTTACTGTGGAGATGGAATGGTCCCGGTGCTACTCAGAGATGTTGGGCTGCTCACCGTTCACTCCTGAGACAACATGTTTGGAAACGTTATCGTAGTTTGACCATGTCTGCTCAACCTCATAATAAAAGATCTGGACTGGAATTCTGCATGTCTTTAGCTAAGTTTCATTTTTCTGGAGATTCCCCTTTCTGGATGAGGGGCAAACCAGCACACAGGGTTCTCACAGATAGACCGTGGAGCCCAGGACCCTGAAGCGGGAGGGGCAGGGCAGGCTTGGGGCTGGGACCTGGGCATCTGGATGGGGAGCCCTGGAGGAGAGGGTGCGGAGGGTCGGGTGGGCTGCAACCCGGGCATCTGGGGAAGAGGTGAGGGATGCACAAGGCCCACAGGTCTAGAGCACAGACGAAGGGGTAGGTGGGGGAGTACTACCCGGAAATCACCAGATACTGGGGTTTAAAGCCAAGAGCACCAAGAAAGTCACCCAGGAAGTGACCACGTGGAGAGAAGACCCCAACCCGGGCCTGCTGTCACCGTCCGCTCTCACCTGCAG
This sequence comes from Redunca redunca, assembly GCA_006410935.1. Taxonomy (NCBI): domain Eukaryota; kingdom Metazoa; phylum Chordata; class Mammalia; order Artiodactyla; family Bovidae; genus Redunca; species Redunca redunca. Next base: position 69,975 of record SJYQ01015124.1, read on the forward strand.
CCTCTGGGGCTGTGGCGCTGGACTCCCGAGTGTCCCGGAAGGCTCTGGGGGAGCTGGCCCCAGGGGCCCCCACATCCTCCGGAGGGCAGCCAGGAGGCCGTGGTGCCCTGGCCGGACAGCACAGAACCCGCTCTTCTTCTCGGGCTGTTCCCAGGCCCCTGTGGGGCCACAGGGCATCTGGACCGGGCAGCGTCCCCACCCAGGGGCCTAGGCCAAGGGTCCCCTGGCAGTCAGAGGGCAAGCCCAAGTCACCGTCCACATCCTCTGGAATGATGGGGACGCGCTGGCTCAGGTCCCGGGCCCCAGGGTGACAGCTAGCCGGGGGCTCCTGGGCCAGCGTGTACTGCACGCGCACCGAGCAGTCCTCGGTGTAGCAGCCGCCGCCCCCGCGGCCGCGGGCCACCTGCTTTTCTTCATAGAAGCAGCAGGGCAGGCCCTCGTACTTCACCCTGTCCGTCCTGGGCAGATGGTCCGGGTGAAGGCCGTACAGGCCCTGGGAGCTTGCGGGCTGTGGCTCCCGGCCCAGGGGGCCGCACCCCTCGCAGGGCTGGGGGCCTAGGTACAAGGCGCCGCCCCCGGCCGCCCCCGCGCCGGGCTCTGGGGCGGGCGCTGGGGGCTCGCAGCAGCAGGCGCACGACGGCCCCTCCCCGGCCCCCTTCCAGGTCCTCCTGAGGTCCGGGGCGGCGCCGGGAGAGGCCTCGAGCCCCCCTTGTGAGGTAGAGCTGTGGGGCCCCCGGGGCTCCAGGGAGGAAGTGCTGCTGTAGTTCATCTCCAGGCTGCAGGTGGACAGCTGGTCCCCCGAGGCGGAGGCCGAGGCCGAGGCGGGCCCCGGCCAGGGCTCCCCTCGCGCGGCGCCGGGGCCCCGGGCAGAGGCCGGGAGCTCTTCGGGGGCCGGGGAGCCGTCGAGGCGCGCCACGGGGCCCCGGCCCGAGCCCCCCACATCGCCAGCGCGACAGGGGCTGCGGCTGCGGTAGACGAAGGGGTCGTAGTCGCTGCTGAGCGAGCTGCGGAAGGTGGAGCAGCTGCCGTACACGCCCTGGTTGCTGACCTCCGTGCAGTCCACCACCGAGTCGCTGGACGAGCAGCGGCACTGGCCTGAGCTGCCGCCGCTGCTGCTGCTGCTGCTGTCGCTGCCCGGGCCGTCGGCCAGGTAGCCGCTGCACACCGAACGGTGGCCGTGGTAGCAGCTGAAGCTGGACGCGCTGCCGCTCTCCAGGGGCGAGGCCGGGGCGGCGGGCGCGAACAGCAGGCCGCCGCCGCCGCCGCCGCCGCCCGGGGGGAAGGCTCGCGCCGGGCTCCCGGGGGCCAGGCTGGGGGGCGGCTGCCCCTCGGGCTCAGGGTAGCTGAGGCCCCGGAAGTAGTAGTGCTGGTACATGGTCTCATACTGCGAGAAGCAAGCTGCCTTGGAGAAGCTGCGGCCACTGAACTTGGGCCTGCGGAAAGGGGGCGCGGGCGAGTAGGGCCGGTGCTCCAGGCCACAGCGGTGTGCGGCCAGGCCGTGGTCCAGGTGGAGGGGCGGGTAGCCGCGGATGTAGGCGGGGGTCTGTGGCGGGAAGAGGCCTTGCTCCGCGCGCCGGTCCACGGTCAGCAGCGTGACCGGATTCCCGTGGGCGTCCATGCTGGTCCTCGTGGGGTAGGCGGGCACAGCGCCGGCCCTGTGCACGCGGCCCGGGTAGTGCACCGGAAGGATCACCCTCTGCTGCCGCCCGCGTGCCAGGCTGCTGGTCTCCACGCACACGGCGCTCGGGTTTCCCTTTTGTTCTGGGGAGAAGTGCAGGAAACAGGTCAGCGGGCGGAGCTAGAGGGGCAGATACCGGCAGACTGAAGCGGTTGGCACTGAGGGGTTCTGGCCCATTCTAAGCTCCCACCAAACCCGGCCACGCGGGCAGAGGCCTCCTGCTTCTCCACTCTCAGGGTGGTCACTCCTATTAGGGTCCATCTCCCACCTCCCAGCTGCTCTGAGTGACAAGAGCCTCCAGAGAGCAACCAAGACAGGAGAGAAAAGGCCCTGACCCTCTTGGAAAAGCGGCTCCGGGGAGGGTGCCCTGCCTTCTGGGCCCTCAGGCACCCCCACAGTGACACAGCATCACGACCCCGAGGTAGCAGGCAGGGCGCATGTCACCACTCTTGTCCCGCTTAAGAGACTGTGGGCCCGAGGCCTGGAGAGGCGGGGGGCCTGGTCCAAGGCCAGGAACCTAGTCGTGTCAAAGCCAGGGCTCAGACCCAGGCTGAGTCTCCAGCAGACCTCTGCAGGCCCCCGGCGCCTCCAGGCCCTGGCAGCAGTGCCTCAG
>SJYQ01015132.1:4326-15618 GCA_006410935.1 Redunca redunca
TAACAAAATTTCCCTATTCAGTCTTAGTAATAGTGGATTGTCTATGTTTCTCAATCAAAAATTAACTTATAATTTGATTAATGTTAACTTCAAAGGCAAGCCCAAGTAAGCAGTTATTAATATTCTCCAACAAGGAAAATAAAAGAGGATTCTATTTGATTTTTTCATGTTAGTTCATAACAGGGAAGCACTAAAAATCAGCAGTTCTAAAAACTTGGTAACTTTCTTTACTTTCTCATTTTTTATAATATATTGACTTTTAAAATTTCCCAGAAGCCCTTATAACCATTTAAAATTTTTCTCATTTACAGTGAGTGATAAGATGATTGGAAGAAGAGTTGAAAATGGGTCACTTCTGAGTTTTCCTTTGGATGTTATATGGTCTTTTTCTGTCTCCCAGTGATAACCAGAGCCATTTGCTAATGTTTTTTCTCTCTGCCATTCTCAGGTAAGCCTCTGAACATCCCTTGCAAAGCATTCTTTGGATTCAGTGGAGAGTCCGGACCAATGATCTACTGGATGAAAGGGGAGAAGTTTATTGAGGAACTTGCCGGTCACATTAGAGAAGGTGAAATAAGGTACAGAACTTGAATTGCTTACTTTTCCATGCTGCTTTTTAGTTAAGCAATGGAACATCCTAGAAGAGCTTCTGCCTAGAATTTTAATTGCAACTCCGAATCATTCCATTTTCTAAAAGCTGATCTAGTGAAGAGTGAGGCTGCCTGCCTTACGAAATGCAAATATATAAACTTCCAATATAAGGAAGTTTTCTCAGGTTCTAAGAATATGCCATGAGTTATAATGATTCCCTCAAAGCTGCCTAAGCAAATTCCTTTATGGTTTCAAAGCTTAGGCCACTGTTTCTCCAGTCCCAGCAAAGATCCAAACTTTATAGGTGACTTCAGACCACAGGGAAAATACCCATTTATTCCCTGGGAACAGACAACTTTCATATGTCATAGGTGCAAACTTGTGGTGGCAGTAATAAGCTAGTACTTGTCAAAATAACTGTTGACTCTTGTTGAATAGTGTTTATTTTTTCCCAGTACCCACTGCTCATCCTGAAAGTGACTTTCAGGTTAACACATCCCTCAACCTCTTTTCACTCTCCTCTTACACAGATAACTCCCTGGTGTATAGGCATCTATTCTACTGGTTTTCTAATCCTATGTATATGATCACATTTTGTACAGTTTGTAAGAGGTAATTTTTTCTACCTCATTCAGTCTGTGGGGTTACCCTTTTATTTCAGAGATGGTGATATAATATACACTTCAATAGGAATTGGGACTCCGCCCCTATTAAGAATCATGAAATGGAAAGTAAATCAGTATTTTAGTGCAGCTAATGTTAAAATGTGTTTTTTTTTCACTTTGCTTGTTGAATATATAGCAGTGTAAAACAAAAAATATGCATTATATTATTTACTATCATTTATATTATTAATTTGTAATAACTGCCATGACAGTTTCTCTTCATGTGTCTACCCAATAACCTCTCTAGGGATTCATAACTCTGAGGGTCTGTTAATCCCCTGAGAATCTATGCAAAAATATTATCCATATGAGCACATTTCTAGGGGAAAAAAGTACACAAAAATGTACCTGACACTATTAGTCACCAAGGAAAAGTGAATCAAAACCATATGATAAGACTTCATACTCACTAGGATGGTTATAATCAAAATGTCAGATTACAATGAGTGCTGGCAAAGATGCGAAGAAATTGGAACCCTCGTACACTGCTGGTGGGAATGTAAAATGGTGCGCTTTCTGAAATTCCTCAAATGATTAAATCAGCAATTCTCATCCTAGATATAACTAAGAGAAATAAAAACATATATCCACAAAAAACTTGTATATAAAGTGAGTAGCCGTTACCTTTTCCGGGGAATCTTCCCAACCCAGGGATCAAACCCAGGTCTCCTGCATTGCAGCCAGATTCTTTACCATTTGAGCCACCAGGGAAGCCCATATAAATAGTCACAGTAGCATTATTCATAATAGACAATAGGTGGAAATAGCTTAAGTGACCATTAATTGATGCATAGATAAATAAAATTTGCTATACTCACAGAGTGGAATAGTGTTGCACGTATAAAGGAATGAATGAAGTAGTTATACACACTACAGCATGGATGAACCTTGAAAACATTCTCAGTGAAAGTAGTTAGTGACAAAAGACCACATATTATATGATTTCATTTATATGAAATATCTAGAATAGGCCAATCTATAGAGATCAAAATATATCAGTGTTTGCTTAGGCCTGGGGGTATAGAGTAATAAGGGTAAAAACTAAAGTGTATGGGTGGGTTTTGGTGTGATGGATACCATATTGTAACCTAAAATGCACTGTTTTAAAGTGTAGAATCCAGTGACATTTAATACATTCACAATGCTCATGCCTGGAAAATTCCATGGACAGAGTCAGATACCATTTAACAACTGAGCACAATGTTGTACAAACACCACCATGCTATTGTTCCAGAAATTTTTCATCACCCCAAGAGGAATCTCTATACAATTTGAGTCTTCTCCAACACCACAGTTCAAAAGCATCAATTCTCCAGTGCTCAGGTTTCTTTATAGTCCAACTCTCACATCCATACATGACCACTAGAAAAACCATAGCCTTGACTAGATGGACCTTTGTGGACAAAGTAATGTCTTTGCTTTTATGCTGCCTAGGTTGGTCATAACTTTCCTTCTAAGGAGCAAGAGTCTTTTAATTTCATGGCTGCAATCACCATCTGCAGTGATTTTGGAGCCCAGAAAAATAAAGTCAGCCACTGTTTCCACTGTTTCCCCATCTATTTCCCATGAAGTGATGTGACCAGATGCCATGGTCTTCGTTTTCTGAATGTTGAGCTTTAAGGCAACTTTTTCACTCTCCTCTTTCACTTTCATCAAGAGGCTCTTTAGTTCCTCTTCACTTTCTGCCATAAGGGTGGTGTCATCTGCATATCTGAGGTTATTCATATTTCTCCCGGCAATCTTGATTCCAGCCTGTGTTTCTTCCAGTCCAGCGTTTCTCATGATGTACTCTGCATAGAAGTTAAATAAGCAGGGTGACAAGATACAGCCTTGATGTACTCCTTTTCCTATTTGGAACCAGTCTGTTGTTCCATGTCCAGTTCTAACTGTTGCTTCCTGACCTGCATACATTTAATCTTTAAGGTTCCTAATAAGTAACACTTTATTAGACAATTTCAACTTAAGGTTTATGAAATTAATGCAAATGAATTTATTTTAAATTATTCCAGAAGATACATGTTTAGAATTATTCTCATATATTTGCTTATAGAAGACTTCAATGGTCACTCTTCATTTTTCAGAGAAAGAAACTGGTCCTCAAAGAGCCAGTAGTAGGTAGAATGGTACAAAGTAGCAAATTTTCCACTACCAAAAGCACAGAGCTATGTTTCATGATCAAGGGTAGTAGTTACATGAGCCTAAGATAATTATGTCCTGTTTCCCATACATGACCAGTTGGACTTTTTAAAAAATAAACAGATTTACTGGCACATAATTGACATACAATAAACACAGAGTTTAGAGTATACAGTCTGTAAGGACTGATTGATAAATGTATCTAGCTAGGAAACCATCACCACGATCAAGATATTGAACATATAAATTACCCACAAGGTTCTTGGTACCCCTTGGTACTGCTGCTCTTCTTTCAAAACACTCATTTTTCTGTCACCATCAATCAGTTTGCATTTTGTAGTCTTATATAAACAGAATCATGTTGTATATATACTTTTTTTCTTAAAAATGACTGTTTTGAGATTTATCTGTCTTGCTACATGTATCAGTAGTTCACTATTTTCATTGCTCAGTAGTATTTTGTTATATGGATGTAAACAGTTTGGTTATTTATTCACTTGTTGATGGACATTTGGGTTGTTTCCAGTTTGAGGTCTATTACAGATAAAGCTGCTCTGGACATACATGTTTGCATCTTTGTTTGCATATATATTTCCTTTATTCTTGGATAAATACCTAGACATATAATTGATGACTTAGTCGGTATACATTTAACTGTATTAATTCTTTGTAAGCTTTTTTTGGAAAAACTTTTTTTAGAATAATTTTAGATTTACAGAAAAATTATAAAGATAGTGTCCTATTCTCTCTGGGTGCTATAAATTTCACAGATTGAGTGGGTTAAACAACATTTATTTATCATAGTTCTAAAGACTTGGAAGTCCAAAATCAAGCCACCAGCACATTCAGTGGCTGATGAGGGCCCGCTTCTTGGTTGATAGTTGGCCTTTTCCCTACTGTATTCTCACTGGTCCTTGCATGGCAAAAGAGGCCAGAGAGCTCTCTGGAGTGTCTTTTATAAGGGCTGCTGCTGCTGCTGCTGCTAAGTTGCTTCAGTCGTGTCCGACTCTGTGCGACCCCATAGACAGCAGCCCACCAGGCTCCCACGTCCCTGGGATTCTCCAGGCAAGAACACTGGAGTGGGTTGCCATTTCCTTCTCCAATGCATGAAAGTGAAAAGTCAAAGTGAAGTCACTCAGTCGTGTCCGACTCTTAGCGACCCCATGGACTGCAGCCCACCAGGCTCCTCAATCCATGGGATTTTCCAGGCAAGAGGACTGGAGTGGGGTGCCATTGGCACTAATCTTAATTCATTACAGTCTCTGTTGGCTCAGTGGTAAAGTATCCACCTGCCAATCAGGAGACACAGGTTTAATTCCTGGGTCAGGAAGATCCCCTAGTGAAGGAAATGACAACCCACTCCAGTATTCTTGCCTGGATAATCCCATGGACAGAGGAGCCAGATGGGCTACAGTCCATGGGGTCACATAAGAGTCAGATACGACATGGCACTAAACAATAACAACAAATCTCATTCATTAGAGCACCTTTCTCATGAACTAAGCACCTCCCCAGAGCCTCGCCTTCTAGTACCACCCCATTAGGGGGTCAGGATTTCAACAAATGAATTGGGGAAGGAAGAATAAACATTCAGTTTATAGAAGATCATATAGAAAGTTTGTACATACCCCCAATACCCAGTTCTTCTTGTTATTAGCATCTTAAGTTACTGTGGTATTTTTGTTAAAATTAAAGAACCAAAGTTGATACATTATTATTAACTAAAGTTAATATTTCTTTCAAATGTCCTTATTTTTAACTTGTGCATGCTCAGTCACAGTCATGTCCAACTCTCTGCATCTCCATGGACTGTAGCCCGCCAGGCTCTTCTGTCCATGGGATGTCCCAGGCAAGAACACTGGAGTGGGTTGCCATTTCCTTCTCCAGGAGATCTTCCCAACCCAGGGATTGAACCCGCATCTTCTGCATCTCCTGCATAGGCAGGTAGATTCTTTACTACTAAGCCACCTGGGCAGCCTTCTAACTATCCTTTTTTTCTCCAGAATTATCTAACTTTTTAAGAATCTGCTAAACTACACTCAAACTTGGTTATACCATTTCACAAACGAAAAGTGAGGCCATGCAGTTGCCCTACCAGCAAATAACTAGAGTGGTGGGAGACAAAGCACACATATGTGAAATAGTTTAATCCAGTCCTAGACATTATATTTAGACATTATATTAAATGCAAAATTAATCAACAAGGTATTAAGTGCTATAGGAAGTCAACCTTTCAGGACTTGCAAAATGTCATTGTTTATTCCATTCTGTTACATCCTCTTTTCTACCATCTGCAACCCTTCCTGTAACAAAGGGTACATGCCTATATTTGCAGGGGAGGAAAGTAACATGGAATTTGTTTTGAAAATCTCATAAAAACTTACTAGCTAACTAGAGAATGCAAACAAAGAGGCAGGGAATCCTGGCCAAGAGAAACACACAGTCAGCCATTTTGTAATATTAATTATATGATCTATGATCTATTTGGGAGCTTGTGTGGGTGTGGGAATTCCTTCAGGCTATGGCCATTTATGCTAACACACAAGTTAATTACTAGATTCTGTCTTCTGGCTTCCAAAACCAATGTCCTTGAAAGAAGCTTTTTATACCACATGGTGGATTGGAACAAATCTGGTAGCTTTATCAAACATAGTTGCTAATCATACCATTTAGTTCCACCAAGAATAGATCTGCATTCTTTCATAGCCCACATGTATTCTCCAAAGGGAACAGTTCTGACAGCAGAATGCTGAAGATGTTAAGTAGAAGATTCCCCTCAAAAGAATTTCTGCAAGCAAAATTTCCTTCTGGATGCATGGTTCTACCGCAGGGTATGGTATTTGCTTCATATTTTAATTGAATCACAGCTCTTGTGTTGTGTACTTATGTCAGAAGTGCACTACCCACTAGATCTGAGAAGTGGGAATGTAAATAAATTGCTTTCAAGCAGTTAACTTATGGAGAAGCTACCACCACGGCAATGGATCTGGCAAGACTAACCACACTGCCTAGGTTCTCCATTGCCTGGGCAACAGCTTGAACTTGAAGTGTGTGTTGTACACTTTTTATCTCTTAGTATTGCCTCAGAGGAGTAGAGACTTCGAAGAAAAAAAAATCTACCTAAGGAAAAAGCTTGGATATTTATCAAAGGCTTGAGTAACATTATTTCATTCAGCAGTTCCCTTGTAGTTTGACTACCATATTTGATCAAATCCTGACCAGGATTTTGGAGTTCTCACTGTTTTGGGGGTTACTCTGGCCACCATAGTTACTTGTATCCTCTTACTTGCAACCTATTACCAGAGATTCAAACTCCACTCTAGGCATACAGATTCCCCTTTATCTCCTGTTAGGCAGAAATTGGCATAGCCCTAACAAAGTCTATGATGTTGCTAAGAGATTGAGCCCTAAGAAAATTTGAACCTAAATGTAGTATCAAATCACAGCTGCCAACCTATCAAACTACATCACAGCCTTTCCACAGACTCCAAAAGATGTCATCTGTAGGAATGTTAAGGGAATTTTGCATGTGCAGTAGCATAAACTGCAACTGTGAAGAATTGGTTATTTTTACCTGCCATTTTAAAGTCCTTGCAACAAGCTGCTCTCTACATGCTCCATGTCTATTTAGATAAATCAAATAATTATTTGTAGGAGAGCCAGTAGAAACTATCATTAGGAGAGGACTTCCTAATCTCTGTCCCTCTGTTTAAAGTTAATGGAAACAGCTTGTGAAGTAGGATAAGAGAGTTCATGAAAAGGAGTAGTCTTTGGGTATGAGCATTCTAGCAAGGCCAGCCCAGTTCCACACCTTTATGTAATTTCCTTTTGATTAATCTTACCAGAGACTTGAGAATTAAAAAAAAAATTGCAGCGAGGTATATATTCCACAGTTCTAATAAAAAATGCCAGAGAAATTGAACTAATCCTATTAAACAAGAAATAATAGTCTTTAAGCTTCCCTGCAGGGTTGTGAATTGCATCTGATTGTCGATGGAGACTGCATGAATTTCAGTGCAATTGCTTTGCTCCAATGGAGAGTAATTTTCTATTATAAATTTCACTTTACAAATCTCCCTATCAATAGCTAATGTTTTTCCCCCAGGCAATACCATAAAACAAGTTTACCAAATCTTTTATAATTCTTGACCTGAAAAACATAATTCAATTTATCTTAAGGCTTTTCAGAAAAGATTGCTAAAATGCAAATAATATAATTTACTTTCAATTCCTAAAAGTCTATAAGTTGAATATGGGCTTTGTTTGTAAGTTCTGTTTTTTTCACTCGTGCTTCTACCACTGTCCAGCCTTCTATTTCCATCCATTTTTAACCTTAATGTATACATTTCTTGAGTGAGTCAAATACTTTTTAACAAAGGAGGGAATGGAATAGAGGTATGAAAGGATTTTATTCTTAAAATAGGGTGAATCTATGCTAAAGACACAAAATAACCTGTTAACATCTCACCAATTTAAACAAATAATATGGAGCTGTGAATGTAATTTTTTGCCACACAGCCCAAGGCAAAATAAAGGGGTCTGTTTTGACAAATTTCCATGCTTTTTCAGCGCCTTGAAACATCCCCACCTGCTCTGGCTGCCTTCAAACTGAGTTAAAAATGTCACAAAACAACCCCCAAACACGCACATCATCTCTTCTTTTCTTCCACTCTCAGTTCATCCCACTGGAAGAAGGAATATTGATTGATCACTTTGCCTTTGATTTAAATAAGTTTCAAATCTCATCACACCTATTTGTAAGTATAGATTTTATAAATCATTAGGAGGCTTCAGTGGAAAGGTAAACTTCATAAGCAGCATGCTGCTGCTAAGTTGCTTCGGTTGTGTCCGGCTCTGTGCAACCCAAGACAGGAGCCCACCAAGCTCCCCCATCCCTGGGATTCTCCAGGCAAGAACACTGGAGTGGGCTGCCATTTCCTTCTCCAATGCATGAAAGTGAAAAGTCAAAGTGAAGTCACTTAGACTTCGCGACCCCATGGATTGCAGCCTACCAGGCTCCTCCATACATGGGATTTTCCAGGCAAGAGTACTGGAGTGGGTTGCCATTGCCTTCTCCACATAAGCAGCATAGTTTTACCCAAAGGCAACCTTAATGGTCACTTATATGAAGAATGATTTTTGATTAGCTATTCACAGCTTCACTTCCACAGTGGGTCTTAACCTTGACCTAGGCATAAAATATTTAAAACCTGCCTAAGATGTATTTGTTCTCTCTCTTCATTTACTAAACAGATTTTAGATGCCTAGTCTCAAATATGGTGTTTTGTGTTATAAGCTGCTCTATACAAAAACCTATAATTAGTAAATAATGATAATAATTCCTCCGTGTTTTTATACTACACAGTATATTGCAAAAAATTTTTGACATCCTAAATTACACTGAATTTTTATAACATTTGAAATCAATCATATCAGTTTATTTTACACATAAAAAATCTGAAGTTTAGAGACAGAGAAAGAGCAGTTCTTGGGCAGTTGATTCACAGTTCCAATGGAGCTAGAATGACTTTATCAGAACACAGCTAGCAAGAATCCTCAATTGCTCAGAATTATCTCTTGTAGTCCACACTTAGGATATAAAGAGCTAAAACCTGCTCGGGACTGAAAGAGTAAAAATTAGTTTGGACTGAGAATAAGCAGTCCAGCTATTAATCAGGCTGGGAGGACAGACAGATAAAGCCAGCTGCAAAGTTAACAGAAAACAGTTTCTCCCAAGGTTGTGAAGCAGTTGTATACGGCTGTAATGACCCCCACCTCTTTTGAGTGACTACTGCTTTTTTCTCAGTGATCCTCAGACCTGCTTTGCTATTGTTATATTCCTTGGAATACCCAATTAGTAGACCACCTCCACTTCATGACAATACGCAATTCCTACTGAATCCTCCCCCATCCCCACCAACTGCCTCAGAAGCTGCAATTAATTCAGAAATTATCCCTGCTTTTTTAGACCATTTTCAATCTTTTGTGAGAACCTAAACATTACAATGATTCTTTCTTCTTGCTTCAATCAAGAAAAAATCCACAGGTCCTCTGGAGCATTCCTACCACAGTGGATCCAATCAATAAATCTTTTGTTTGTGTCAGCCTATGAATTTGATCCTGGTCTTTGACTAATAAGGCTTTAACAGGATTTTTTTTTAAAGCAAATGACACTAAAAGAAAGATTTTGTTGAGGGTTTAAAAAAAATCTCCTATTAATGACATTCTCAATTATTCCTAGATAATTATTACTCATACTCAGAATAAAGACATAGAGACTTGCAACATATCTAGTNGGAGGATTCAACTTGGCTTAAGGGACTATTTACAATGAACAGACATAGGAACAGCACATGTAACTCAATATAAAACAAAAACAATTCAATAAAAAAATAAGCAGAAAACATGAATAGACATTTTTCAAAAGAGGAAATGCAGAAGGCCAACAGGCACATGAAGAGATGCTAAACATTAATCATCAGGGAAATGCAAAAACCACAATGAAAGATCACCTCACACCTCATAGAATGGCTCTCATCAAAAAGAACACGAAAAATGTTGGTGAGGATGTGAAGGAAAAGGAACCCTAGCATACTGTTGGTGGGATTGTCAATTGGTGCAGCCATTGTGGAAAAATATGGAGGTTCCTCAAAAAACTAAAAAGAGAACTACCGTATGATCCAAGAATTACAAGTTTTGGAGGAGTCAGATCTCTTTCCTCTATTTCATGTGTGACTTTAAAAAAATTCCAGTTTTATTGAGATATGACTGATGGATAAAAGTTGTATATATTTAAGGTATACAATGTAATGTTTTGGTATATGTATACATTGTGAAATGATTGTCACAATCAACTAATTAACATATCCATCACCACACAGTTATCATGTGTGTGTGTGGTAAAAACACTTGAGATTGACTCTCCTCTCAAAATTCAAGGATACAGTACAGTATCGTTGAATAGTCACCATGCTATACATTAGATACTCTGAAATGATTCATCTTATAATTGAAAGTTTGTCCTCTTTGACCAGCATTTCCCCATTTCATCCACTGAGCAGCATCTCCCTATTTCTTCTACCCTCCAGATCCTGATTCTTTAGATCACCATCCTGTTACTATTAGTTTGGCTTTTCTAGAGTTCATATATAAGTAATGCCATACAATATTTTTCAGTATTTTTCACTCTCTGTCTGATTTATTTCACTTAGCATAATATTCTCCAAATTCCGCTGCTGCTGCTGCTGCTGCTGCTAAGTCGCTTCAGTCGTGTCCGACTCTGTGCGACCCCATAGACGGCAGCCCACCAGGCTTCCCCGTCCCTGGGATTCTCCAGGCAAGAACACTGGAGTGGGTTGCCATTTCCTTCTCCAATGCATGAAAGGGAAAAGTGAAGTCGCTCAGTCGTGTCCTACCCTTAGTAACCCCATGGACTGCAGCCTACCAGGCTCCTCCATCTGTGGGATTTTCCAGGCAAGAGTACTGGAGTGCGGTGCCATTACCTTCTCTGCCAAATTCCTCTATGTAGTCACAAATTGCAAGATTTTCTTTTTGAGTCTGAATAATATTCTATTGTACATATAAACCACATATTGTTTTTCTGTTCACCTACTGATAAACATTAGTTTCCATATCTTACCTAATATGAATAATGCTGAAATGAACATGAGAAGGCAAATATCTTTTTGAGATCCTTATTTCATTTCCTTTGATACATACACAAAAGTGAGATTGCTGAATCATATGGTAGTTCTACTCTAAATTTTTGGAAAAAATCTCTGTACTGTTTTCCATAGTGGTGGCATGTTAGTTTACAGGGTTCCCTTTTCTCCACATTCTTGCCAGTATTTCTAGTGATAACCATTCTAACAGATTTGAGATGACTACATTGTGATTTTGA
>SJYQ01015132.1:39716-52243 GCA_006410935.1 Redunca redunca
AACCACAAATCAGAATATGGTAATTTATACACAAGGGATAACAAAATTAAAAAGCTTATATTTTCAGTACCTGACTATATATAGAATATTTTCAGATACATTGTTTCATTCCATTCTTAAGAGAAGGCACTATTATCTTCATCTTACAGATGAGGAAATAAGACCTGAAAGAAGTCCAGTATCAGTCAGCTGGCAAACGGTAGAGACGGAATTAGAACCTAGATCTATTTGGTTTTCACTCCCCTAGATCATTATTTATTTCTCAGTAATGTTAATCCCAGTGATCAGAAGTCCACCGTGGTCACTGGCAAGAAACAAGTTGAAACAACTGAGCTTTGGTTGTTCATCATTTTTTCTCAGCGTGCATATATTTCTGTATATGTTTGGGTGTGCACGTGAGTATGCACACTTACACATTCATAGGAAGAAACCAGACAGTATTTACTGGTACACTACTTTCAACAAATGTAAGACTTCCTCAGATTTCTTGCCTTAGTCCTCACCTCTTTTCTTTCTGTAATTTCCTTCATTTTCACGACTTGAAATGCCAGTTCTACATTGACTGAGCCCCAAGGAGCATGCTGATACCTCAGAGTCATTTTTGATTCTTTGGTATCTCTCTCCCAAATCCAGTGTCCATTTATATCTTTTCCATGATGACTTCCACCATTCTAGTATAGGCCCTGATCAACTCATTCCTCAATGCCTATTACTCTTTGCCTTCCCTATGTTTCCTCTCATCCATCTAGTTCCACTAATATGTGTACCTCCTTCATCATGTCTCTCCCCTATTCAACAGTCTTATATACTTCATTTCTTACAGGATTAAATCTACTAACTCTTAGCTAAACACTTCTACAGTCTAGTGCCAGCTCAGATTTATCTCCTAATTTTTTCTCCTACCATTTCCCTTACCCATTCCTTCCCCTTTCCCTTACCCATTCGCATACTCTAGCCAAACTATGCCTTTCATGTACATTGCATGTCCTTGCAATGCCTTTGTTCGTGTGAGTCTTCTATACCTTTACAAATCCTATTTATCCTCTCCATATCACTGCCTCTGTGAAAACTCCATAATGATTTCTCTAACTCTGGAGTACATGGGGTATAATCACTTGCTTGACTATAAATTTTGTATTCCTGTGATATTTTATATTATTTTTGTATGTAGCTTTCTACCTATGTATGTCTTATTTTCTCAGTGAGATCATAAGCTCCATGAGGGCAGGGACCGTCTCTCACTCATCTATATACCCCTGTTATAATCTAACAGAATACCTGAGCTCAGTAGATGCTAAATAGATGCTTGCTGATTTTGTTTTAATAGTGTTGGTATAAGACAAGAGGAAATGAAATAAATAAAAGTTTTAATATTTTCATCACAGTATCTTGAAAGGCCTTTTAAACAAGTGAATAAGAAAGCTAAAAAGGAGCTTTCTGCTGAAAGAAAATGTAATTCACAGGAATTGTCTCAGTCCTAATGTGTATTTTTTTCCAGATATTAGAAAGAATATCTACAAGAGGTTGAGGTTTATCGTTAGTGAAATATCAAAAATATCCCTTTAGTATTTTTTGTTTAATTCATTAGATTACTATGTATTTTTTGCATTTTTTGCCAAGAGCATCTCGTTAACTATCAAAATTCTGCAACATCAATTTTTAGATAGTGTCCTAAATTGTATTCAGATAATAGCATTACCAAAGTGGAATTTATATTCTGTGTCGAGTCACCTTCAGTAGGATTCAGTGTGGATTCAATTTCTGCCTTATTGCATTACAAATTTGTTGGCGCCACAATAGACAGTCTTTATCAACCCCACTAAGTGACTTAAAAATGTCACCCTTCATGTCTGAACATGTCAAGTTTGATTATCTTTCTTCTGACCCAGAAAGCAATACTTCAACATTGTGCACATCAGGAAAAGAAATAGGGACAACTTGGAACATAGGTGAACCACTTTACCTGATACTCAATAGAGGACGCTTGCTTAGTATATAAAGCAGCACCTAGGGTGCATGGGTCAGACTGAGACCCACGAGACCCAGAGTGAGATCATGAGAGCAAGAGAGATGCATCTGCAAATTGTGTTTTCTCCATTCTCTCAGTTTATTTTGATAACTTGACAGGTCAATGGAATCAACATGCTGTGTTAATTTAGCCAAACAGGTGGTAGAATATTTTATACCTCAATGAGTCAGCTAGTTGATTGGCGAAATTGATTAGTTGTTTTGGTGTATCATACACAGGCCTGAATGTCCTCCTTGACCATGGGATGTGAGGTTTATACAAGTCGTATTTCCTAGCATGAAAGTACAAGATTATAATTGAGGACTGTAATACACAACATAAGGGATAATAGGAGATTGTTGCCTTATTTATCCTGGCATTTAAAGAACTTAATATAAAAATACCCAGGATGACGTTATTAGGATGAAGAGAGATTTTATAGCCCATAGAAGATCATTATAATTTTTTGAGATGATACAACAATTAAACTACGCAGAGAGTTGGATCCTGGGTACTCAGTGGTACATAGGAAGGCTGCATTTACAAGTAAGGGACAACTATGCAGTTTTCAGATGCAACCACTGGAGGGTGTTTGATTTTAATCCTTCCTTCCTGAATGAGAAAATTCATGTTCTCTGAATTCCGATTTGTGAGTGTAACCTGCAGAAGTTCTTAAAAAGGCCCTTTGACAATTTTTCCTTTCCATCAACATTTCAGAGCTGGCTGAGCAGTCACCATGTCACGATTAACGAGTTTTTCCTTGGCATTTTTAGCACGCGTTCAGGAAGTCAATGAAGTATATGAATAATATACTTGATTTACACATGAATGACAGAGTAGAACATTTTGGACTTAGTGTATATGTGTTATTAAAGAAGCTTCTATGGTCTGTAGTCACAGCCATTGGTACAGATCTAACAGGTTATGCTATATAAATATAGACACATTCCTGGGGGGGGGGCACTAGTTACAATATTATAAGCTGTGTTTGTCCCTCACATCTCATTTAAAACATGTTGCCCCAAGACTGCTCCTCCCTCTAAAAAATAGCACTGAGGCCTTTGAGGATTGTAAAAGCAGACTTCATAATATCATTCTTGACCTACAACAATAATTTTCTATGAATCAAACTAATGAAATTTTTTATACAAACCCATTCATGTTTAACACCTTCATTTTTGATGTATCTTCAGTTTCTTTTTCACCACCCTCATGGTATTTCAAGTCAACCTTATCAACACACAAATCTCTCCAGTGCATATGGTTTCAAAAGTACATGAATGTGTCTCCCTTACCTTATCTCCCCCTCCCCCTCCCTCTCTCCTCCCCACCTCCCACACACGTGACCATGAGTTCTCAGGAAGCTTGAATGTAAACATGTCACTTTCCAAGGTGAGGTGTATGTAACTGTACCCTCCTCACATGCCCTACTAGGGAAGTGTCCCTTGGCCATCATGAACCATCACAGATGGGAAGATCTGGCACAAATATTTTTCCTAAATGCTAAAACTAGAAGTCTTTAGATCTGGACATTATTTTCCTGGCAGTGACCTACCTTTCCATTCTTGAGCCTGTGACCAGAATCTTCCTTATGTTTTCTCAGGTTTGGTGCCTGAATGTGGCAAGAATTCCTACTTTCCAGTAAAAGTTTGGTCTGTCTCTTCCCAGGCTAGAAACATCTGTAGTAGAATAGCAAAAGCAACTTTGTTGCCAACAGGCATCTGAATGTCAGAAGTGACAGGCAACCAAAAGAAAGCCAGATAGAAAACACCCTACTCAAACTGCCTAGAGACACAAACTTGAGAAGTAGAGATTTTCTCACCCGTGCAGCTGCTGGGTTTTGTGGTGTAAAGTACTATACACAGAGCACATTGTGTTCATGGGGCCTTGTGGATCCTTTAGGAATGAACAGATGTGCTCTGAAGCTGACATGTGACCAACAGAACCCAGCTGTGCAGTTGAGATTCTGAGATTGGGGACATTTTTGGATGAGTACCATTTAGGCTTGTGAGTCCATCTTATCTCTGTTTCTGCAGAGATTTGAAAACATAAAAATATAAAAGTTTTTCAACAGATCAAATGGAGAAAATAGCATTCTAAGACTAAAAGTAGAAACAACCAAATCCTGTAGCTTTTGTTTGCCTTTTAAGAGAAAGTGAGCAAGATCCTTAAGAGTACATGTAATACTTAAAAACAATTATAAACTGAGCTAGTTCTGGCTGAAGCTTTAGAAAAATCTATAGATGATTAAGTGGACATGAAAGAGAAAAAAGCCTTTCAAAAGCTTTTAGCTCAGTTTCCTCTTCTACCCATAGGAAGACTATGGGGATCTCTATGTGAGTTATTCCTGCATTATTTCACCAGAGAAAGACATTAGTGAATGAAAAATATTATCATGCATATGGTTGATCAGCCATGTCTGTTGAAATTATATTTATGAATTTGGCTTTAAATATCAAATTGTCTTTCCCTTTTTTTCATGCTCAATTTTCTGTTTCTCTCACTCAAGAATCCTAGGATTCCTTCAGTAATTTAAGGTAAAAATGATTATGTCTGATTACATTCTTGCATTTTCTAGACCTTCCTCACTATTCTAATCTTCAGTTATTTAATGGCCATGTGATTGTGCTGACATTGAAATGACAAATGACTGGAGAATACATCTGGTGTCAGATGATCCCTAGTCGCTTCTGAAGTGAGGCATGCAAAAAAATTTTTGTACATGGATCTGTAACTACTCATTGCCAATAGTTTCTCTAATAGCTGGACATATTGGACATCATTCAAGCAAATTGTCCTTGGGGAGTAATAAAATCCTTTTCCAGGCAATCTGAAGTCTGTGACCTAAAAAGTATGAGGCAGGGGTGAAATGTACAATCATGGAAATTTAACACATTGAATACAATTTACTCACATGGAATAAAATTATATATGCCCACCAACCCCTTCATGTTAGAGTCTAGAGAGAGAGAAATGTAAACTGTCCAATACGACCAGCAAAGTACTGTGGTCAATGGACTGAGGTTTCTCATTCAAAGTTTGAGGTAAAGGAAGCCTCTGTTGTGTAGAATTTCAAACAGAGCACCTACTTTTGGGGAAGCACAGATGGCACCTTAAAAAAAGAGTTGAAGACCAAGATAAAATTGTCTTAAGTACCAAAGGAACCACAGAAAATACTATATAAGCAGCAAGTTGTCTTTTTCCATATTTATCAAGACGGTACTGATTCAAATGACAAATCTACAGATTTTAGGGCATAAAAGAGAAAAGGAGGGGAAGGACATTTTGCAGACTCTCTTTGTTTGCTAGTCTCCACATTTTCTTCCTTTCAGTATTCTCTGAATGTGTTCCATTACCTACCTCTATTCTCAGTGAAGAGAACAGAGGAAAGCAAAAAAATTCAGAAATATGGACAACATTCCAGAGTAGATTCTGCCCACCATCATGCCTTCCTGTCCATCCATTGATGAAATGCAAAAGCAAAGGATTCATTACCAAAAATGCAGCTTCCAAAGTCAAAACTAAATACATCATGGTTTCCTGCACTCACAAGGTCTCAACAAATCCATGTTAACTGTTGATCAGCTTACTAATCAGAACCAATTAGAACCCTTAAATAGTCAATAGAAAACAAAAATCCTGCCAAAAATAATTTTATCCCTGTGAACTATGAGCTATCAAGTCAAGGACTTGGAGGAGGGGACAGGGAAGGTTTCTGTAGGGCAATAATATTACACACTGTTTAGAAAGCCCCCTGCTCCCCTCACACACACCTGGCTAAATAAAAAAATTTGTAGCCTCAATCTCTGTGGCAGACAACACAGACAGATTCTTACATCTGCCAGAGGCAGAAGCAAGACCCGAAAGTTTTCACATCAGCCAAGATAAAGAGTGAGGTTGTCAACCTGTGTAACTCTTTCAATAAGTTAGTATTAAGCATCATTATTTTAAATGTAGGTAGTATTTTCAGTGAGACTACATTATAAAGTACCTCACTGTATGCCTCTGTTTATACCAGAGGTCTAATAACTTTTTCCAAATATATAGTGCTGAATAATACATTTTTTTCTTTGATACATGTGAAACCTGTATTATTTTTGCTGGTTTCTCCCCACCAGTTATAGGAGTGGATCCATCTCAGTGATAGTCAGAAACTGTCTTGTTTTTAAGTTTTGATATATGAATCTACAGGTTTAATAAATATTGCTGATAGCTATTTGTTATGTAGTATTCACTAAAATTAGTAGAATATTATCAATTTTGACACATCCTATCTCACCTTAATGATTTGTCTGTTTAACTGATTTTGGATATACATAGCTGTGAGTATGAGCCTACCAAGATTCTATTCTTTGAACCTAAGTAATAAATTATGCTTTTACCTACAGACTAAGTACTTGGCTTTTAATTTTTAATATGCCTACTACCCCTGATAGTGATTCTGACATAAGCAGCAGTGTCAACACAAAAATAATTTATAATTAAATTAGTTTGATAAATCAAATGGTTAGTAGGTAGTAGCAAGACCACATACAAATTTATGCATAAGAGTGTTTTCTCCTTGTGCTTCTGCCTATATCCAGAGTAGATTTAAAGCCTGGCATTTAGGAGTACTGAGCTCTTTGGGAAAAGTATACACACCCCATTAGAAGAAACTTCTTGGGGCTGCCATTACAGTCTTCCTGATTCTATTTTGTACTTTTATTTCTTCTTTTAGTTTACTTTTTTGCTTTGATTATAAGTGTCCTGTTTTCAACTTTTGTAGACTGAATCCTACTTTTTTAAATACACTGGAATTTTGGTTTATACAACTGCCCATTTTTTTCTTTACAAAATTGTGAAGATCACAAACAGGTTAAGTGTAATAGCTTTGTTTCATATCTACTGTGGTTTCATAGCCTTGTTTAGAGAAGCAGAAGGCTGTCAGACACAGCCACCCATAGTTTATTCTGTCATTGTTAAGTTACTTCCAAATTTGCAAAGAAATAACTTAATGCCCTTTCATTTAAGGGATGTTTTATATTTTTATGTGGAAAAAATAGTCTTTTAAGGGATTCCTGCTACTTGGTTGCTAAATTTGCCTGAACAAGTCAGGGCAAGATTTAGCAAGTATTCGTGTGTGCTGTGAACTTAGGAATAAAAAAAAAATTATTTATTATCTCTTCATGGTAAGAGAGTTTTTTAAATGGCTCCTGAAGGATTCTAACACGTCTCACACAAAACCACAGCCCTACCATGGCAAACACCACTGCTTGTCAGGGACTACACTAGCTGAGGACCAGCAATGCCTTAATTTGATACCTGTTTTCTGCTTAGTTTATTTGGAACTTTTCCAAACCTAAACATCCTGATTGGTCTCTAATTTAGGGGTGGCAACCTTTCTCTGTAAAGGTTCAGAGAATAAATATTTTAGGCTTTGTGGGTCATGTATGGTCTCTGTTGCATCATATTCTTATTTTTTTAACCCTGTAAAATGTTTTAAAAAATCATTCTGAGCTCACAGGCCATACAAAAACAGGGCATGGTCCTAATGGATCAGGCTCCAATTCACAGTCATCGGATGCAGACATGCAACTCCAGGGGTTGGGGAAAATTCTTTTGTACACTTGCTGCATAGGAACCAGCAACAACTCCCTGGATAAAAATTAGCAACTAAAAAATATTGTTAACTCTACCTGTTGGGTCCCTTGCTAATTTAGTATTCCTTTCATGATGTCTAATTCCTTGTTTGTTTCTCCCGAAGACAAAGATACAGAAAGCAAAGATTTAGGAAGAAAGGGAGAAACAGGGCAAAGAAAGGTAAGCAAAAGAGGAAGGGAGACTAAGAAGGGGAATTGAGAAAAAAAGCAAAGAGGGAGGTAAAGGGACAGGAGAGACAGGACAGGAAAAGGAGAAAAAATGAAAGGGTGAAAGAAAGAGGAGCAAATGGGAGAGAAAAAGAAAAAACATAGAAAAACAGAGAGAGCAAGCCAGAATATGGAAGTGAGGGCCCAGTTTCTCCTTCTTTTCCTTAGAGCCAGACAGCTCTTAGAGGCACCTCCCCAGCTGCTTTCAAATATTAAGATTGCTGCCCAGCCACTGATCAGCATCCCAAGAAGTGAAATGTGGGCTTCACATCTGAAAACTTCCACTTGGTTTCTCACCAAGTGAAATGGAACACGAAATTCGGGGCCCAAGAAAGTGGCTTGTGTTTTCTTTGGGACACTTGGGCTGTGTCTACCCAGGGAAAATTTAGATGTACTGACTGACTGACTCCAGTGCATATGATTAATGTATATACAGGGCAAACCAGGATAATTCAGACCTTTTTTTCTTCCAGAGCAGGTTTTCAGCTGGAATTATCTGGATGGTTGCCTCAACTCTCCACTAGGCTTTGCCAGGATAAGCAGAGCCAGTGTAGTGTGCTGGAGAAAGGGACCACTCCCTCTCTCCAAGGTTCCCTTCAACACTCACACCCCGTGCAGCTGAGTGTAGTGGGATTCCTCTTGACAGGCATTCCTTCTGGGGGCAAATGCAAGTTCTGCCTAATTAATCTCAAAGAAGCCCCTCAAACCCTAAATGTTGCATTCTGCTTAACTGTCAAATGGCTAAGTAGAATGGACAAGTGAAGGGGGAGAACCATATTAATGGGGCGAAAATTGTATCCTGTTCCCTCCCCCGATTGAGAAAAAGGATAATAAAGCCAAAGCCTGTGTGTGTGTGTGAGTGTGGCCAGTCATTTCTGGGGACTCTTTGCGACCCCATGGACTGTAGCCCCCGAGGCTCCTCTGTCCATGGGATTTTCCAGGCAAGAAGACTAGAGTAGGTTGCCATTTCCTTCCCCAGGGGATCGTCCCAACCCAGGGATTGAATCCCCATCTCTTGCATCTCCTGCACAAACTGGCAGGCAGGCTCTTTACCACTGAGCCGCCTGGGAAGCCCACAGTCAAAGCTTCTGACATCCCAATCAAATTTACTAGTGTGTGCGTGTATTGTTTCTCTTATGACTGTGAATGCTTGAGCTGTCGTTTTCTTTAAGGAGATAGACATCTGTATAGCTTTACCTTTGTTTTTTAAAGTATAGTTAAAAAGTAAATTAAGCTGCACCCCAACACATAGAAAGAGTGTTGTTTATATAGGTATCATTTCTGTGACAAATGTGCTATGACAAAGTTTGTACAGATAAATTTTTAAGAATTAAATGTAAAGCTACAATTAAGGAGGGAAGAATACTGCTTGGAGTATTCTGAGGGGTTACTGAGTAACCCCTCAGTAAATCATTTTGTAAAGAATTCTGTAAAAATAACAATTAACTCATACATAATCTGATAAAATTGTGTTTTCATGGACTCCTGCACTTATACCAGGATTCTGGCTTGGGTTTTTGTTTTGTTTGGAGGAAAGGTGAAAAGAATAATGGGAAAGATGCATGATAGTTTATTTTACTGTATCTTACAGATTCAACTTCTAATGATGAAGCTTCCCACATAACTTCTTTCTTTTTGGGAGCAGAAAGAAAGGAAGAAAATGAAGAGTCAGAGCTGTTGATACATTGGGATAATATTTTTCCACTCTATTGAAACTTTCTACCTTTCCTTCCATTGTTTCACCAGTTCTCTAAATGACAGAGTGATAAATTCCCCATTGCTACTTATGTGGTGTTTTTGTTTTGTTTTCATTTTTACTTTGTGCAGATTTCAATGCTGTTTTTTAAAAACATAATCTCTAAAATAAAATTCTGAAGGGGCTAATTTTAATAAAATTCTTAAGGGGTTCCCTCCCCACTTAGAAGTTGCCTTATCACCTCAGATACAGTCTCTGTAACTAGTGCATGAGAAAGTCCTGAAATGTATTAAGTAAAAAGCAAAACAGCAGTTCACAATTTGTTCAATGGGCAGTTCTCTGTGTACCTCTCAAAAAGTTGTTTATCTGTAGGGTGTAGAGAGAGTTTGCTCTTTTTCACTTGTGAAAGTGTTCTTGCTGCCAAACGGTAGAAATAAAACCCTGGGAAAGAGAAATCATCTGTAAAAATATGCCTCTGTAAAATAAGTTTCTCTTTTCAAATGACTTGCACTGAGCTGCTTGGTGGCCCCACATTATGTACTGCACGTGACACCCTGGAAGCAGTCTGTAACCTTGGGCAGATCTGTAGTGACAAATGTTGCTATGCACTGTAAGCACTGCTTCTGCTAGAGGGCACTGTACATTGGACAAGGCCTCGTGCTCTGCTTAGTAAAGACAGCTCGCTCTTACAGCACCTGTGTCCAAGTCTCCATTTGTTAACACATGTGTGTGTTTCCCTTTTTGGCGGATAAGGCTTTGGGAAGCCTGGTTGCAAAAGGATTATTCCATGGGATAAACAAACCTAGAGTTAGTTGAGTGCTTTTCTACTAGGAAAAGACCATAACTTATTCACATATAGAATTTTCCCACAAAGTAGAGCAAAGACTTCTCAGCTGATAGACTCCTCCTACGCTGATCATTCCACACCATCCCCCATTCTCCAACTCCACCCCTCACTCCTCCTCTGAACAAAGAGCAGCTGGTTCAAATTAAACTCATGGGCACACACACACACCACTTTCCTATCTCCATATTTGAAGAACAAAATGGAGAACCTAAGGTTGCAAATAACAGAAAATATTCTGAGAAACAAGCTATGATTTTAGAAGAGATTTTCCACCATCTCCCTCATAATTATCTTTGAAGTATAATGTAATACATATAAGTTATGTACATAGACCCCCCTACTTGTTTAGTAGTTGGAAACTGGAGGAAAAGCAAACCAAAGCCATAAATACAGTGACCTTCATTAAAAGGCTCCATTAACCCGCTGATTGTTCACTTAGAGTACTAGCCTGAAGGCTTGTCTTAAATTCAATGATTCAGTAAATACAAATAACTGAAATACACCTAAGCTCTGAAGAAGTCAGTTTATATTAGCTAAAACACCGTAAGTAATGGTGAGGGGGAAGAAAAGTATCAGAATTGTTTTTTTAGGTAATGAGCTTTCTGAGTGTGCAATACAAGAAAAGAAAAGATGATGTACCTTAGTGAAAGATTGGATCTTTGCTATACTAGAGTGCAAACCTACTGCTTTAAAGACTGGGAATGTCTTTGTTTTACTCTTTCTCTCTTTCTGTGATTTGTAGCCTACGTTGAAGATCTCACAAGATGTGTTGAGCAAAGCAGAAGACTTATTATCGTGCTAACTCCAGACTATATTCTCAGACGAGGATGGAGTATTTTCGAACTGGAAAGCAGACTCCATAATATGCTAGTCAGTGGAGAAATCAAAGTGATTTTGATTGAATGTACAGAATTAAAAGGAAAGGTGAATTGCCAGGAGGTGGAATCACTAAAACGCAGCATCAAAGTTCTGTCCCTGATCAAGTGGAAGGGACCCAAGAGCAGCAAATTAAATTCTAAGTTTTGGAAGCACTTAGTATATGAAATGCCCACCAAGAAAAAAGAAATGCTTTCTCGGTGCCATGTTCTGGACTCTGCAGAACAAGGACTTTTTGGCGAGCTCCAGCCTATACCCTCTATTGCCATGACCAATACCTCGGCCTCTCTGGTGTCATCTCAAGCTGATCTCCCAGATTTCCACCATTCAGATTCGATGCAAATGAGGCATTGTTGCAGAGGTTATAAACAGGAAATGCCAACCACCACTTTGCCGGTACCTTCCTTAGGCAACCACCACACTTACTGTAACCTGCCTCTGACACTACTCAATGGACAGCTACCCCTTAACAACGCCCTGAAAGATACCCAGGAATTTCATAGGAACAGTTCCCTGCTACCTTTATCATCCAAAGAGTATAGCTTCACCAGTGATATTTGGTAGTGGAAAATCTACAGTCTGAACAGCTGTGTGTGCATACAAAATTTCTCCTATACCAAGCAAAAAGCACACCTAATAACACTGAGGTGCTGAAAAAGTGTTCAAAGAAAACTGCACAGAAATCACTTTTGTATCTAATTTTTGTTTACATTTCCAGAATTGTGGGGGGATAGGAGGACCTGCTTTTGTAGTATAGTACCTTATTCTAATGTACAGTTTTGATTTCTTCCTTAAAAGAAAAAAAAAATTTTAAATTATATTGTTTTAGAGTAGATTTTATGATACTGCTTAGACTGCAAGTTTGGTAGGTAAGCTANTATTATGAATATTTCAGTATTCATATAGTATTTGAAAGAAGAAAAAATTAAAGACTTTAATTGAATTTGAAATTCTGAACTAAGCTTAAGAGGAAACGAGAACTTCTATAGAGTAACTGAAAATCAGGAATTATCAAGAAAGAAGTGTTGAGACATCCCAACTGGAAGATTGTATGTAAAGGAAGATCAGTTAAGAAAAAAATGTGGTTGATACTTTTAGAACTTCTTCAACATAATGGACAACTTCTGTATACTAAATCAACAGTGCATGATGACAGCTTTTAGTTTTATTAGCCAAGCACATTTTCTGTAGGCAAACTGGTAGGTAGGTAAACAACGTGCATTTCTTAAGCAAATGAATAGATAGGCTGTTAGC
>SJYQ01015132.1:52290-62840 GCA_006410935.1 Redunca redunca
GAACAAACCTTACAGCTTTTTACCCTGTTAACAAAGTTCTACAAATTTGAAAACACATTTTAAGTTAGGCATTTTATTGTTTGCTAACAAATTCAGATTTGGATTTTTTCCAAATGATCTCTTGACTTGCTATCAGTTTTACATGAAGATGCTCACGTCTTCCTTTTTTGCAATACCATTGGAGTCTGAATTTAAATAAATATTGACTGCAAGTGTCAGCAGTAGAAAAGAAGTGACAACAATATTCACAGATGAAGTGCTAAATGATTCAAGTTTACTAGTGGTCGAGAAGCAATCGCAATGATTCTCATCTGAAATGTAGTTGTGAAACTGACTGTTCTGAATATACACAATATCTGCTTGGCCATGTGTGCAAGGCTCCTTCAGAAGGATCTCTGTTCTTGGTGCTTCAAAGAGTATATTTTATAGACTAAACTTCTTCACCCTCACATTGTGACTGTGATTGTACCATATCAGAAAATCCCTGTGAATATTCTAAAATCTTATGGATTTGCTGTAAGGAATGTGCCCCTATTCTAGTATTTATTGTGAATTACTTCTTTGTGTTATTTCCAATGAACTTTGGTGTGCTGTCCACAAAGATTACTGTGGGGGTCAATTAATTAAGGTTCATTCTGGCATTTTGCGTATGGTTCTTAAATGTTTGGGGGCAAATATAAATAAGGACAAGTGTACACAGTGTGTAAAAATTAAGAATTTTCCCAGTCCTGGTAACTGTGAAACACAAATGTTTAAGAGAACATTAGGTAATATGTTTTTATTAGTTATTTCAACCTCTTTACATGATTGATTCCCTATAATCCATGGGTTTTGTTCAAAGTACTTGTTTTGCTGTTGCTTTTCTATATCCAGATGCTCGAGAAATGCATTATGCACAAACAGTATATGAAACCTTAGGAGTGATATACGTTCATTTCACACTGGGACAATTAGTTGCTCCTTTAAAAAGTAATGTTCGACACACAGGTGTTTCATAGATACATTTTTTTCCACTGAGAAAGGTGATTTTGCTTCTGTAGAAACTATAGGTATTTCAAAATGGAAATTTATCAATTCTGAACTGTTTGCCAAGTGTTACAAAGTTGTATTTACTCTCATTGTTCTTTAATATGTGTAGTTACTAAGTTAATAACCTGCATGAAATAGTATATGTTTAAGTGACCAATTGTACTTTTTATTATTTTGTTTTTCACAGAAGTCTAGATTAATTCAAATAGAATGTTCAGTGGTATTTTTAAACTAATAGTTCTGTATTGAGCATGCCAGTTCTGAAAATATAACATGGGTCTCTCTGCTTCCTTTATTTACAATGATTAAACGTGGGTAGCAATTTGAGTTGGCTGGCCACAATGTGTCCTTTCACTACAAGTAGGTACTCAAAAACAGAGCATTCACACTTGTGTTAGGGAACTTGACAAGAACCCTTTTCTACCATTTTCAGGAACCAATGTGTACACTATCTATAAAAATTTATTTCTAGATGGCAATTCAAAATTCAATTTTCATCTGAGAATTTTTAAAAGATATAACCCTTATTGGCATAATAAGTATTTAGTCTAGAAAATGATGCATTCTTCCAATTGTTTTCACAGTGGGAAACTTCTTCTTTTCATTTTCTCACTGAAATGGATTTTGGAAATTTAGAAAATTCCTGCTGCAACTAGTTTCTATACATTCATAACAAATTTATAAAGCTCATCCTTCAACAGTATACATAATTTTTAAAACTGAGGCTATTTTAAGGTGAAAATTCTGAAAATGTCACAAACTATGAGACAAATGAGAAATGCATGAAAACAATAAATACATAGGAAAACTGCATTAATAATAAGCAATGCCCAGGGGATGGACAACAGGCACATCATCACGATTTAACAAAGGATGACATGTGGCAGCTTTGACAATCCACGTTCTCCAATACAACTGTGGAGACTCTGAAAGAAATTTATCGAGGATTTTCAAGAGGACATGGAAATGAGTCATATCCTATAATTCTGTACAATATAGAAAATGGCTTGTGAGAAGGAAGGAAATTATGGCAAGAAAAAGGGAGGACATTCCCTGACACTCTTGGTGGTTTGAAGGGCTTAGGTGAAAGCCAACTGATTCATTTAAAAATAAAACGCCAAAGGGCAGTTAATGCTGGAAACCAGAGGTTTTTATTTTTAAATAAATTGCTTGGCTTTCACCAAGCATTTTCTAGAAAATTAAATAATGACTGGGGGAAATATCCTGAAAATAGCACGGATAAATCTTTAGACTCCTTGTATTCATTTCCCAACGTGAGGTAGTGATCTGATAAAATCAGAGAGTGAAGTTAAGACAGAAAACAGTTTCATCATGTCCAGTTCAGTGTGAACACTTGAAATTGTTGCTCTTTTCTGGGAGAGAATTTAATTTTGAAAACTATTTGACTCAAATTGCTCTATTACTCATGCATTTTTGTTCTAAGATGTTTGATAGGAGGTCACAGTGTTGAACATTAAGGCACTCTGATGAATACATGGGGATATTTGATAAGCAATAATTCACTTCAAACTCTTTCATATCAAATTTGTCATTTTTAGAACTGAAATTAACCATAGGCAATTTAAGAAAGTTATTCAGCACTCTAATTATCGTGAGATCAGAACTTGCAAAATCACCTGCAACCATCAAAATTTATCTTTCCAAATGCTCACTGCTAGTTAATCAAGCACATTTCCCCAGATATTAGTAAAGTCAATTGTGCCCACCATGTACTGTCCACTACAAAAAGTAAAACATAAATGTTTTTTTAAAAAACTGAAGTCCCTGTTCTCAATTAGTTTACACATCAAATGCAGGAAGAAAAGGGTATTTGCAAAATACAGTCCAAGTAGAAAAATTAACAATATACATGCAGCACTGATAAGTGAGGTGGGGTGATTCAGTCTTGAACTATGCAAGAGGTAAGTTTGGAATAGAGGGAACAAGAGGCGAAAAAAGGCAATTTCCCAAATGTGCAGGATAGCACATATAAAGACTGAGGGGAAAATAAGTAAGTCTTATTTAGCTGATGAGCAAATTTGGCTAGCAAGAGCAGAAGTCTGTGTGAGTGCCTCATAAAAAAATAAGGCTGGGAGAATCTCTGGAACATGTATCTGGTAAGAAGAAATAGATGGAGGGGAAAAGTGTCAGGGAGACCAGTTGAGGGGCTGTTGTCATAGTCCATGTGTGAGGTGATGAGATGGAGGGTGGTGTTCTGGATACTCCCCAAAAAAGCAAATCTGAGGATAAAGAGGAATAGGCAGGATGTGGTGACGTGAAAAAATGAAGGAAAAAACACAGTCAATAAAGACTCCAAGGATCAAGAAATCTAGCTGTATCAAAGGAATTATTTTAGAGTATTTAACTTACCTTCTTAACTGAGCACCCTATAAGGACAAGAATAGAGACCACACAACAATAGGTATATTTGCTACTGGAATAAACTTCAAGTGTTTGTAGGAGAATATTTGTTAGGAAAGGCAAAGTACATCAGCAAATCTTATTTAGAAGAACAAACAATTGCATTCACTCCACTGAGCATAATCACAAAATCTTAAAGAAGAAATTTATGGAATTTGATCATTTATATCTTATCTTCTGATTCTATTTAAATTCTTCACCTCATCTTGGAGTAAAAAAATATATAAGACATTGAAGTTATTCAATCAGAAGAAACTAGGAGGCAGAGATTGGGGTTGTTTGCCATGAGTTTTAAAACAGAAAAAAAAAAACATTATCTTTGATGAATATGGAAGTAAAAATCCTTAAAAATATATTAGCAAATCAAATCAAATGACACATAAAAATCATCACACACCACGATCAAACTGGATTCATTCCAGGGTCACAGGAATGGTTCAACATATGCAAATCAACAAAAGGAAAAAAAAAACACATAGGTGCAGAAAAAGCATTTGATAAAATTCAATAACAGTTCATGATTAAAACTCTTCCTATAGTGGGTGTAGTGGGAACATAAAATCCATTTATGACAAACCACATTCTGGAATAAGACAAGGATGGGCACTCTCACCAGTTCAATTCAACATTGTATTGGAAGTCCTAACTAAGGCAAATCAGACAAGAAAAAGAAATAAAAGGTATCCAAATAGTAATGGAAGGGGTAAAATTGTCATTATATGTTGATGACATGATACTCTGTATAGAAAACCCTAGAGACTCCATTAAAAAGCAGACACATTACTTTGCCAACAAAGGTCCGTCTAGTTAAAGCTATGGTTTTTACAGTAGTCGTATACGGATCTGAGAGTTGGACTCTAAGGAAGGCTGAGTGCAGAAGAATTGATGCTTTTGAACTGCAGTGTTGGAGAAGACTCTTGAGAGTCCCTTGGACTGCAAGGAGATCCAACCAGTCCATCCTAAAGGAGATCAGTCCTGGGTGTTCATTGGAAGGACTGATGTTGAAGCTGAAACTCCAATATTTTGGCCACCTGATGTGAAGAGCTGACTCATTTGAAAAGACCCTGATGCTGGGAAAGATTGAAGGCAGGAGAAAAAGGGATTGATGGAGGATGAGATGGTTGGATGGCATCACTGACTCAATGGACATGAGTTTGAGTAAGTTCAGGGAGTTGGTGATGGACAGGGAAGCCTGGTATGCTGCAGTCCATGGGGTTGCAAAGAGTTGGACACAACTGAGTGACTGAACTGACTGAAAGGCTCCATATAAAATCTATTAGAACTGATAAATGGGTTCAGCAGGTAGCAGGATATAAGATTAATATACAGAAATCTATTGTACTTTACACTAATAAAATATTAGGAGAAAGTAAAACAAAAATTGCATTTAAAATCACAACATAAAAAATTAAATACCTAGGAATAAACCTAACCAAGGAGATGAAAGACATAAGCTGAGAACTATGAAATACTGATAAAAGAAACAGAATATGATTCAAGACAATGAAAAGATATCCCATGCTCTTGGATTGGAAAAATATAGTTAAAATGGACATACCACCCAAAGAAAACACAGATTTATTGCAATACTTATCTAATTACCCATTATAATTTTGTACATGTCTAGAATAATCTTAAAAGGTATATGGAACCACAGAAGACACAGAATCGCCAAAGCAATCCTGAGGAAAAAGAAAAACGCTGGAAGCATAACCCCTCCAGAATTCAGACAGACAATACTACAAAGCTACAGTTACGAAAACAGAGTGATACAGGCACAAAACCCAAAAACAGACATAGAGATCAGTAGAACAGAATAGAGAGCCCAAAAATAAGCTCAGAATGGCTTTAAGACTTAAATATAGGCATAATAACATAAAACTCCTATAGAAGACCATAGGTAAAACATTCTTTCACATAAATCATAGCAATGTTTTTTTACATCAGTCTCCCTGCTGCTGCTGCTAAGTTGCTTCAGTCGTGTCCGACTCTGTGTGACCCCATAGATGGCAGCCCACCAGGCTCCCCCATCCCTGGGATTCTCCAGGCAAGAACACTGGAGTGGGTTGCCATTTCCATCGCCAATGCATGAAAGTGAAAAGTGAAAGTGAAGCCTCTCAGTCGTGTCCGACTCCTAGCAACCCCATGGACTGCAGCCTACCAGGCTCCTCTGTCCATGGGATTTTCCAGGCAAGAGTACTGGAGTGGGTTGCCACTGACATCATTCAATGGCAAAATAAACAAATGGAACCTAATCAAACTTAAAAGCTTTTGCACAGAAAAGGAAACCATAAACAAAAAGACAACATACAGACTAGGAGAAAATATTTGCAAGCATTGCAACTGACCAGGGCTTAATTTCCAAAATATACAAACAGCTCATACAACTTAAACAACAACAACAAAACCATCAAAAAATGGGCAGACCTAAATAGACATATCTCCAAAGAATACATTAAGATGAAAAATAGGCATATATAAAGATGTTCATCGTTGCTAATTATTAGATAAATCCAAATCAAAACTACAGTGAGTTATCACCTCACAGCAGTCAAATGGCCATCACCAAAAAAATCTGATGTATGGAAAAACCAATACAATATTGTAAAGTAATTAACCTCTAATTAAAATAAATGAATTTATGTTAAAAAATCTACAAACAATAAAAGTTGGCGAGGATGTGAAGAAAAGGGAACCCTCCTACACTGTTAGTGGTAATGTAAATTGGTACAGCCACTATGGAAAACCATACAGATGTTCCTTAAAAATCTAAAAACAGAATAACCACCTGATTCAGTAATTCCACTCCTGGGCATATATCCAGAACTCTCAAAACCTATAAAAGATATTAGAAAAGATATATCCACCCCAATGTTCATAGTGGCACTATTTACAATAGTCAAGACATGGAAACATGGAAGCAATCTAAATGCACATCAACAGATGAATGGAAAAAGAAGCTGTAGGGGGTGTGTGTCTGTGTGTGTGTGTATAATGGAATACACACACACACATNTATGACCAACCTAGATAGTATATTCAAAAGCAGAGACATTACTTTGCTGACTAAGGTCCATCTAGTCAAGGCTATGCTTTTTCCTGTGGTCATGTATGGATGTGAGAGTTGGACTGTGAAGAAGGCTGAGCACTGAAGAATTGATGCTTTTGAACTGTGGTGTTGGAGAAGACTCTTGCGAGTCCCTTGGACTGCAAGGAGATCCAACCAGTCCATTCTGAAGGAGATCGGCTCTGGGATTTCTTTGGAGGGAATGATGCTGAAGCTGAAACTCCAGTACTCTGGCCACCTCATGCGAAGAGTTGACTCATTGGAAAAGACTCTGATGCTAGGAGGGATTGGAGGCAGTAAGAGAAGAGGATGACAGAGGATGAGATGGCTGGATGGCATCACAGACTCGATGGGCGTGAATCTGAGTGAACTCCAGGAGTTGGAGATGGACAGGGAGGCCTGGCGTGCTGCGATACATGGGGTCGCAGAGTCAGACATGACTGAGCGACTGAATGGAACTGAACTGAAGTGTGTTGGAATGGTGGGAGGGGGTGCAAACAGTGGATCTGTAACAAACAGTAGAGAATTGATAACCATGTAAGTATTGAACACAAGGAACCAAATATTCATCAGAATTGAAGGCAGAGTGATTTCCATCTTTTAAATTATGAAGAAATTTTATAAGGGACATTGTATTAGTAAGAATAGATAACTGTTGTTAAGGATAACAACCCATATCCTGCGTATAATGTTTCCTCAAATCAGTTCAATAAGTATTGGATGGACTTATGAACAGAGGCTCTGCTCCACACTCAAGATAGGGTTTTTCCATTTTGTTTCTCTGATCTACTCTAGCTCCAAGGAATTCTATTAATATTAAGCTAGTAGATTGGTAAAGAAAGAGGGCACGGAAGTTGGTACCAAATGGCCCATAAAAACTACTCACATATCGTGAGGAGGGAGAGGGAGAGAGAGTTTAAGGGGTAGGAAATTTAGTCTAGCAATTTGCCCAGAAGGAAAAGGAAATGTAGTTTAATGAACACAGTCTCCATTAGCAGGATGTTGAGCAATTCTTTTCCATAATGCTAGAAAATGAAACAAAAATAGGCAGGAAAGTTATAGGAAGGAGAGCTTTCACTTGCTAAAGCAGAAAACACCAGACTAGATGAAGAGTTTGTGAAGATCAATGGTCATGTCTCATTCCTTGTTATAATCCAAGCATATGTAACAGTACTGGTCACAAGAGTAGGTGCTCACATCATATTTCTTGATAAGTGGACAAATAAATTTGAGAGCATCTGTGAACTTTTAATTCCTGGAGTCCTTAAAAATATGAGAAATTTTTTTCATTTGCTTCTTCCAAGAAGTAATTTATTGTTTCCAATTTTAAAAAAAGAAAAGAAAAATAGATGATCTCTTTACACCCTGTCCAGGTCTAAATTTTAGGATTGTAAGTCAATTTGTGGTTGGAGATCAAAGTTTCCTAAGCATTTTTCCAGTCAAACAAATCATTCTTCCTCAGAGCATTTAGACAATTTAGTTCTATGTGGCCACCCAATGTAGTTCATTGCTTCTAACCACATAGTCCTGTTTCCTAAATATATACTTTATATACTGACTTATTGCCAACAAAAACATTGCCTTTCTTTTTTGCAAAGGGTACTTTTATGCCTATAAATATATTGGGTAGAAGAATAGGAATTAGATTAGCCTCCTTTACTAGGCAAAAGCATGCCACAGTAACAGGTCCACCAAAGAATTCACCATGCAAAAATAGCCAAGTTTCTCTCTTTATTTGATATATTTTCTAAACAGCCAATAATACATTATGAGTAGTCTCTGATCTTCTTGACAGAGGGAAGGTGGTAAAATGAACAGAAAAGTATGAATGCCATCGATTTTCATCTTGGGCAAATTATTTAAACTTTTGTACACCTATTTCCTCACCTATAAAGTGAGAATAATAATAATGGACACAGTTGTTGTGAACAAAAATTGTGATTTAATGCATGTAAAGTACTAAGAACAGTGTTTGACAAAAAACAGGCACTACAGAAGTTAATATAATAATCAAAATTATATTTATACAAAGATGACACCACTGACCCACCATCCATGAAAATGCATTTTCATTTTACTTTCCAATTAGAAGAGACTGGCTATTCAGTTTCATGCATGACTGTCTGTAGGACCGAGGACACTCTTTTTCCAGACAGCTGGCTGAGGCTTGAGGTGTACTCTGTGCTCATGGAACAAATCAGAGCTAACTGGTCCATACAAGGAACAAACCTACAGTAACTTTGACCTCATTAGTACCGTGTTCTGAGCTAGACAAAAAACAGGACTCTCAGAACATGGATTATTCGGATTTGCTGTCCATGTTAATCAAAGTCCCCAGATGATTGCTTGATATTCTCCTTCACTTTAGCTAGGTTTACATAAGACCAAAACATCTGGATGAGAAGTGATAAAATGCAGATGTTTAAGCCACAAGATGAGAAACATCCAGATGTCTCAAATTTTGGATTTGTCATTTTGTTATTTGTTTTAAAAGAAAGAAAAGCCAAAAGAAAAAAATCCACCAAGATTTCTCTATTTCCTTAACCTGAGTTAAATCAAACTGATTTCTAGTCATAGAAGTTTAAAATGCCCTGAAGCTTATTATGAATCTAGTGATAATATCACTAAAAAAGATAGTTTTGAAGAGCAGTTTTTTTTTTTAACTGAAAGAAGATACTTGATCCATGAGTAGCATTTGTGAGAAGTGATTGCTTTTTAGAGTTCGACAATATTTTAGAATAGTTGTTCATAATGAACTATCTGGCAAAGTGTAGCTGGGATGATACCAACAGTAGAGGATAATCTGCTAAAGAAACTCCTCAGAAAGATTGTTTATTTCCCTAAGAGAATCTGGACTCAACTAAGTAAGTAAGGAGTTAAGTCCAAAAGAATATCTATAAATCTTTTCTTCTGCTTATGAAATGACTGGATATTTGCTGCCTGAAATCCAACAAAAAAAGTTGACTCTGAACATAAACAAAATAGGGGACCATTTATGGAATGTGATTTTAAGGAGATCAAAAGCCATGAGGAAGCCCCTGAAACGCCTAGCATTAGTATTCTAAAATAATTTTAACTAAGTTAAATCATAATATTCCCAGGAAGTTACCACAATCTGGCCTTTATGATTTCACCAAACTCCTTCACTCAGGAAGTAAAGCACATTTACCAGGTACCACATTAACATAGATATTGACTTAAGAAATTTTAGATCTTAATGGGGGCCTTCGAGGTCATCAAAATTCAACCCCTTTATTTTACTTATGGGAAAACTGAGGCTCAGAAACAAAGTGACTTGCACAAGGGACATGGAATACAAAAGTCTACACAAAAGCCTAGGAGGCAATTGATGGATACATTTTCATAAACGTGGAAGGAGACAGAGACAGAAACTAGAGAGGAGTCTGGAACTGGGGAGCACACTGGGTACACAGGAAATGCTGGGATTATGCCGAAGACAGGAGTAAGATTAGATGGCCACCAAGCAGAGGATCCAACAAGAGTATGCTTCACCTATGAACAGTTTTCTCAATATAAACAGCACTACTTAACACAAATAGTAGCCTTTCCTCCATCTTCCACAGTGGTTAAAAACTATTGAGCATAATGTTGTCTGGGGCTTAAATCAGTTCATCTGATAGATGAAGATCTAAAGGTTTAAAGTCTTTCTCCCGAAGACTCAAACAAGGCCTCTAAGGACAAAGGCTCAAATTTGGGAAGTTCATTTTGATTATCAGGTCATGCTCAATTGCACAAACTCATGGCAACAAAACAAACAAACAAAAAGCACCTTGCTTCAAATCAAAATGTGTCTTTCCAAGGTCTCCAGCACTGTCTGGCAATATGTGTGGAGAAAATGCAAATCAGCTGTTCTCAAGCACTTTGAAAGTCACAGATTAAAAAAAAAAAATTCAAAAATATTCTACACACCTGTGTTTCCCCAAGTAGAAAAAACAAAAAGGTAGTTTCTCCTTGGCGTTCTCTGGTCTTCTCAAAAGTTCTCTCATATATTAAAAAAAAAAAAAAAAAAAAA
>SJYQ01015132.1:62932-72992 GCA_006410935.1 Redunca redunca
CTACCTGGGAATTAAAATGTATTCATTAAAGAGAAATATAGAATATCAGTATAGAATTCAGAGTTGAACCATTGCACCAAACCTGACCATTTATCATTTCAGTTTAAAAACAGTAATGCTGCCAGTGGAAACAGAAAACAAGCTGTCAGCATTTTTCCTCGAGCATGATGGAACCACAAAGCCATAGACTAGGCAGTGAAATTTGTTTAAGAAGCTCAGTGTTTTAAGACAAGCCAGATTATTATGGGACATATACTGTAAACGACTCATCTAATTTGTTTTGCACTGATGCCAATTCACATGAAATTAGCTTTATTAGGTTGAAATATCTGCTTTTTTTTTTCCCTTCCTTTCCCTTCCCTTCACTTTAATGTGAGCAAACCCAGTTCTGAGCCACATTGTGGAAGATGAGGGTCATTGATCTTTGTTTTTCAATTCCAGTTACAACCCAGAATGATTTAAAATGGGGAGGCAAAGGCTAGGTTTTATTTCTTTATTCATGGCAATTATTTAAACTTTTTCCTACTTCTCTACCATTCAGTTCAGTTCAGTCACTCAGTCGTGTCCGACTCTTTGCGACCCCATGAATTGCAGCACGCCAGGCCTCCCTGTCCATCACCAACTCCCAGAGTTCACCCAAACTCATGTGCATCGAGTCAGTGATGCCATTCAGCCATCTCATCCTCTGTCGTCCCCTTTTCCTCCTGCCCCCAATCCCTCCCAGCATCAGGGTCTTTTCCAATGAGTCAATTCTTTGCATGAGGTGGCCAAAGTATTGGAGTTTCAGCCTCAGCATCAGTCCTTCCAATGAAACCCAGGACTAGTCTCCTTTAGGATGGACTGGTTGGATCACCTTGCAGTCCAAGGGACTCTCAAGAGTCTTCTCCAGCACCACAGTTCAAAAGCATCAATTCTTCTCTACCATTGGTTTCCTTTATTCTTCTAAAACATGGTATCTTAGGATTGGAAGAGTCCTGACAGATCATCTAATCCTTTTATTTGAAAGATGTGGGAAACTGAGACTCAGAAAAGTTAAGTGACTTACTCAAAGGCAGAGAGCTAATTAGTGAGAGAGGCAAAAGTAGAATCCAAGTTTTCTGTTTGAACTCTCTTTCCACTATTCTAATCATGCTCTCAGCAGTTCATAAAATGGATCCTTAAGATACTTATCCATCCATCTATCTTTTCAGGTGGAGGGCAGTCAGTGCCTTGCCAATTCATATAACTTTAAATCTTTTCAAACATCTTTATGTCACATGGATTCATCTGTTAAAATTTAAAACATTTAATCAAATATACTACATACTCAAAGAGACAGCAATCAGTTGTGAAACTCCCTCTCCCACAACCACCACCACCACTTGCAGGAGGGAAGATAACACTAGTCTGGAGTATAGAAACTTAAGATACTTAAATTTGGCCTCTTTAAGTCCAAGCAAGTTGCGGATATTTTCCAGATACTGTAAGGCAGTGGCAACCCTCTCCAGTACTCTTGCCTGGAAAATCCCATGGACAGAGGAGCCTGGTCGGCTGCAGTCCATTCTGACTGAGGGGCTTCCCAGGGGGTGTAGTGTTAAAGAACTTGTTTGCCAATGCAGGAGACGCAAGAGACATGGGTTCGATCCCTGGGTCAGGAAGATCCCCTGGAGGAGGGCATGGTAACCCACTCCAGTATGCTTGCCTGGTAAATCCCACGGGCAGAGGAGCCTGGCAGGCTAGAGTCCATGGGGTCACAAAGAGTCAAACACAACTGAAGCAATTTAGCATGCACGCGCACTTTCCGATTGAGATGAGTGACTGTATATGAGAAATACTATGAACACCAACTCTGGAGCAAGACTGTCTGGATGCAATTTCATTTTGAAATTACTGGCTTTGCAGAAGTTAAGTTCTTAGTACCTCAGTTTCCTCAGCTGTAAAATAGCAAAGGAGATTATAACAATAGTACTCACTTTATGGAATCCTTAAGAAGTTTAAATGAACATGTAAAGTGCTGGGAAGAGAGCCTCACATATAGTAGTTGATAGAAAAGTGTTAGCAATTACTTGTAGTTTCTTCTCTGCTGTATAGGGGAAAATGTTGGCTCATCAAATTAATATCCAACACTGAGCATTACAGGGACTATTTTAAAGAATTTAACCATGAAATGTGTGTAAGGTAGGATACTGTTAATTACTAGTCATGTCTGTTATTCAAAGATGGCTAACATTCTTTCTTTGAAAATGTCAAAGCCATTGTTCCAATTACTATTTTTTATTTCAAATATCATTTATTTTCACATTAGAAAATGATTCAGAATTTTCACTGATTCAACAGTAGATAGATCTTCCAATTACTCTTGAATTACTGTGTTGTAACTGTACCTCAACAGTCCCTTCTCTCCCTGCCAAATAGCAATAATCTTAGACATTTTTAAGAAGTAGTTAGTTTTTCAACCTGCTTAGTCCCTCGGATTTTTCTACTCACAAGATATCAACAGGTTTGAAAGGCCAAAACAGTAAAGAGGAAGTTCACCAGGTCAACAAGTCATTACATAGTTGTGGCTTTTAGGCAATCAGAAGTTGAAATGAGTCAATACTGTGATGTAGCTTCTTAGAAAGCAAACTCTGTGTTAGAACAGAGCAATACAAATAGAATGCCCAGTTCAAGGGAGGAACTCAGCACTAGTCTGACCACATCTGGTAGACTGTGTTCATTTCTGGGCACCCACATTCTAATAGGAACTTTATCAGTTTGAAGAGATTTCAGAGTAAGATAGTCCAGATGGTGAAGTTTATAAAATCATGCCAGGGAGGGATGATTGAAGAAACTGGGAACATTTTTTTCTCTTCTCTTTTTCCTAAAAAAGGGAAAATTGAGCCAGAATATGACGTAGAAACAAAATTAGACATATTCAGTGTAATCCCAAGGGGAGAACCAAGACAATGAGTAGACGTCATGAGGAGGCAAATTTAGGCTTAGGATAAGAAAGTTCTAAGGATACAAAATACCCATAAACGGAATGAGCTGCCTTGCAGAACAGTAAACTCTGTCTTTGCAAACTGTCAGGCTGGGAGGGCGCAGAAAGGATTTCTACTTTATGTGTGAGGTTAAATAACTTGATATCTAAGAATATTTTCTACTGGGATCTAAGACTCTTATGTTCAGACAGAAATACCCATCTAGCTGATCCATCTTCTAATCCATGCTGAACACTATTATTACTACACTCTTGTCAAGCTAACCCTTCAACACAATTTTTATTTACTACTTCCCACTACCCTCTCCTCTCTCCTCTCTCACACACATTCACATAATTGTTTACACATGGATGTAGTTCACTGTGTGCCAGGCACTGCTCTGAGCGCTATACGTACACACACACAAATGCACTTTATGTATGACTGAATTTCACCTTTTGCATTTAATTCAAGTCTCTTTTCTGACACTTTGCACCTCCTATTCCCTGAACTGCTCCTTCCTGGCAACCTTATTCCTCCCTGTTCTTCAAAATACGTTCTCATCTATTGAAGACTTCCTAGCTAAGTCAAACTCATTTTATCCCATGCCTTTGTATGTACTGTGTTTCTTGCTGAAATTCTTTTAATTTTTCCCTCCATAAAATTAAATGATATTCATATTTCAGAGCCAAGTTCTAGCTCATCTTTTACCTGATGCTTTCTCTGGCTATTACAGTCCCCTGAGTCTCTTGTTTCTCTGAACTTGTAAATACAGCATTGTGTTATTTTCAATATCTAATTTTATGTAATCTACAATTTTTCAAATGAGGAAATGATATTGCCCCCAAAGTGACTTGTCCAAGCTAATCCAGCATGTTAGTAGCAGAGCCATAAAAAGAACCCAAACATCTGTTTTTGGTCGGGGCGCTTTAGTGTGTCATTGGTTTTAGGTCTGTTTATTTAATCTTCTCACGTGGACTCTATACTTATGGAGGATAAGGAGTGCTTCATATTTAAATTTCAGAGGGATTACCACTTTACTACGCATATAATTGATGCTCATTAAGCTCTTGTTGACTGACTCTACCAGGAAAGTCTTATTGAGTACTCTCTCTTACAGGCACTGTTCTAGTCGCCAGGTTACTAAAGTAAACAAAACAAATACAAGTGCCTGCCCCTATAGCCAGAGAAGGCAATGGCACCCCACTCCAGCAGTCTTGCCTGGAAAATCCCATGGATGGAGGAGCCTGGTGGGCTGCAGTCCATGGGGTCGCTAAGAGTCGGACACGACTGAGCGACTTCCCTTTCACTTTTCACTCTCATGCATTGGAGAAGGAAATGGCAACCCACTCCAGTGTTCTTGCCTGGAGAATCCCTGGGACGTAAGGTGGGCTGCCACCTATGGGGTCGCACAGAGTCGGACACGACTGAAGTGACTTAGCAGCAGCCCCCATGGCACATACATTTTAAGTAGTTGGCCAATAAACTCCAGTAAAG
This sequence comes from Redunca redunca, assembly GCA_006410935.1. NCBI lineage: Eukaryota > Metazoa > Chordata > Mammalia > Artiodactyla > Bovidae > Redunca > Redunca redunca. Next base: position 67,369 of record SJYQ01015132.1, read on the forward strand.
GAGGATTTGTTGAAACCATCTGACTTGCCCTTTTATAAAACCTTGCGTGCATGCTCAGTCATGTCTGACTCTTTATGACCCCATGTCATATAGCCTGCCAGGCTCCTCTGTCTATGGGATTCTCCAGGCAAGAACACTGGAGTGGGTTGCCATGCCTTCCTTCAGGGGATCTTCCAAATCGAGGGACTGAACTCCGATCTCCTGCGTTTCCTGCACCACAGGTGGATTCTCTACCACTGAGCTGCTGGGAAAGCCCAACGAAACTTTACACACTGCCAGATGTTGACTTGAACTAAATAACACAGATCTTACCATTTGGAACAGTTTTGAAAACTGAATTCTTCTCCCTGTATTTTAATGCACCTAGTAGAAGGGTCGTCTGGCATGCTTGTGTGAATGAAAGTAAGTTCTAGAAGCTTCCAGTTTTGTCCTGTATATCCAATATAACTGGATCCAAACTAAATTGACCACCACTAAGAAAAGAATGCTTGAATTTGGCTGTCCAAAGTCACATTTGTCCAATGATTTCTGTTTTTTGTTTTGTTTTGTTTTATACCTTTAAATGAAAAGTCCAATCTCTAGGAGTCAGAGATATCATCTTACGTAACTAAAGTTCGGAAATTACTAGTCAACATGAAAATTGAAGTCAATCAGTAGATACTGAGTATTATATGCTGAACATTGTGCACATAAAGTTTAAATCATGGTCCCTGCTTTTTTCATGCTAGACAAGAAATAAAATGTACCAAGTACGAAATATAAGCACTTCATGTGTAACCCTGGCCCAACTCACCAAGGCAAACAGATGCATAATGTATAGTACTGGGGAAGGGGATAATTTAAGGGCAGAAATTCGAGATCCAAGGTGACAAAATCTGAAAATGCCCTAATTCTGATATTGTGCATCAATGGATGAAACTACTTCTGAGAGAGTAGCCTAATAAGTTGAAGAAACTCTTTTTCTCCCCACTTTTTACTTCCCCCACAGACCAATGCAGACTATGGAATGCAAGTCCACAAACCGCCACATCTCCACTCTTTACCTTGTGAGGAGGCCAAAAATGTTTAGCTATGTCAGTGGGTCCAATAGCCAAACCTCATATTTTTATGCATAAATAATTGGGAGTATGTGTAACACTCTGTCCTCAGGGTTTTCAGGGACTGGGAGGGTGTAAATCATCTCAGAGTGCTGAATAAATGCAGATTGATAAAGAAATATACACAGGTTTACACATATAAATTCACAGATATTAATATGCTGGAACATTTTCCTCAGCAACCTACAAATAACAGCTGGACCTCAAATATTTGAAAAAGATTTATAAGTCCAGCAACAGTTCCTTTGCTGTTTCTCCTTTAGGAGCTACAACTGGTGATTTTTATGTGACTTTTAACAGGTCAGCTAGTAGTCTGTAAGTTCCAGCAGCTTGAACAAGGAGACTCAATCTCTAGGTGCAGAATCCCCAAAACGGTTGTTTTACAATCCAGAGAGTTCTAGTCTCATCTCATGAGAACTCCTCAAAGAAAGAGAAAGCTCTTCTTGAGAAGAAACTCCTTTTCAGGCCAGAGACACTTATTTTATCCTCTGAAGAAGTCTCTCAAGGCAGATTTGTCTAGGTTTGTATGCATTGATAGTTCTGAACATATTTTTGACTCATAGACCATGTGGAGAGTCTGGTGAAATTTATGGACCCTATTCCTCAAAAACATGCACACATATACAAATATACATAATTTTGCTCAGCTCACAAATCTGAGAGGATTGGCATGTTTCCAGAAGCCCATCTATGTGTCCATTCAGGGCCAATGGTCCCCCAAATAAGACTGTCTTCCTCCAGCAGTTGAAAATTAAACATGGGAAGGCTGAGATGCATAATAAGAGAAAAGGTTAGGGTATAGCATAACACTTTCAAATAAAGCAAAAATGCAAAGAATATAAGCAGTCTAGAGAAAGCTATGAGAGTCCCATCCCAGGAAGAAAACAAAAAAGAATGCAAGTTGTCACAAAAATTGAACTTTTTTCCTTTACGAAAATAAAAGGAGAATAAGCTTAAAGATATTCTTGCAGAATGTAGAAACTGTGACCCTTGGCTGCTATCATTTTTTTCTATTTTTCTTGCCAAATAGCTGTTATGAAAGAATATCTCCAGGCATTTGCTCTACCCTGAGGGTTAAAAGCATGTACAGGATGGAAACTGGCAGAGTGCTGAGGTTGGCAGACTCATCTGCCTCGCTAAAGCTTCTAGAGACGTTCAAGGGCTCTAGGGATGAGGGAGTTGTCATTTTTTAGAGAAAATCAGGTCACAAGAGAAGTTTCCAAGTCTTCAGAACAATTGAGCCATGGCAGCAGATACAAGTAGAAAAAAAATTCTTCAGTGTAGATCCCATGATCTCAGAATGCTGTATTTTACATTAAGAGCATCTACAGGAAATACTCTTGCCAGTACAAATAATCAGGAACCTTTCTGAACTGGAGCTGGGAAGAAAACAGCAGAGACATTATATCTTGGGAGAAGATAGATGATTGAGGCTTTGAGACAGGATTTCTTGAAGCTAAAATTCTCAAAAAGAATTTTATAGCAGCTGAGATCACTCTCAGATATTACTCGATTTCCATTTTTTTTCTTTTCATTTTTTTTTCTTGCCTCCAAGGAAAGCAGTATCATACTGTCTTTTGCATAATTTAATGACTTTTAACATATGTTTGTGAATTCCACTTACAGGCCCTGCAATTTACCAGGCAGAAGGAACACAGAGAGCATAATGGATAAGGTTCCTGTCCTTAAGGAGCTTAGTCTAATGGGGAAAGTTAGAAACTCAAGCATCTGATTACAATGACCGGTCCTAAGTAGACTAGTAGATGTATGTACAACATACTAGTTTTCCCTTCTGCTGTTCCACTAAGTCTTCTTGAGGAGGTGATACTTTGACTTAGGTTTCAAAGGAAGAGGAAAATTTTGCTAGGTAACCAAGGAGAAGAAGAGCATTCCCAAGAAGTGTACAGAAAATACAAAGAGAAAAACAAATGAAATAACATTCATATCTGGAGAAGTACAAACAGGAATTGTTGCTGGAGCATAATATGCAACAAGTTAATTGATTTCCAATGGCCATGATCTATGACACCCACAAGATATATAATCAGGAGTTAGGCTGACCCAGATGAGTTTAAGAGCCAGTTAACTGGACAATAGGACTCAACTGGCTAATATTGTGTTTAAAAAAAAAAAAAATTTTATCCTTACCTCAAAGAGGTCTTTTTCTGAATCTTCTGCCCTCTAAAACGCAATTCACTTCAGAGTGGAAAATGTGAACCTCAATGCTGTAACACACATTTCCAAGAAAGCAACATGAATGTGATGGCTTACTGTCTTCTAAAGAAGCCAGTAAAGTTCCTTCATTAACTCAATAAGATAAAACTTTTTAAAAACATTTTTGTGGTGAAATTCATGCAACATAAAATTTACCATTTAAAATGTACAATTAAGTGGCGTTTAGTACATTTACAATGTTATATGTGTGACCAATACCTCTATTTAGCTCCAAAACATTTTCATCACACCAAAAGAAAACTCAATACCCATTAAAGTGAAAGTGAAGTCACTCAGTCGTGTCCGACTCTTTGAGACCCCATGGACACCAGGCTCCTCCGTCCATGGGATTTTCTAGGCAAGAGTACTGGAGTGGGTTGCCTTTTCCTTCTCCAGGGAACTTCCTGACCCAGGGATCGAACCCAGGTCTCCTGCATTGTAGACAGACACTTTACCATCTGAGCCAACAGGGAAGTCTCCAATACCTATTAAGCAATCACTATTTCTTCCCTCCTCCCCTCAGCCTTTGATAACTACCAATCTACTTCCTGACTCTGTATTTTCCTATTCTGGATATTTAATATGAATGGAATCATTCAATATGTAATTTTTTGTGTCTGGCGTAATTTACTTCGCATTGCATATTTGAGGTTCATTGATATTGTACCACATACCAGTACTTCAGTTCATTTTACAGTTGAATAATATTCTATTATATAGAATATACTGATATACATTTTGCTTATCTTCTCATAAGCTGATGGACATTTGCTGTGGGTGGTTTCCACATGTTGGTTATTATGAATAAATAGTACCGCTACGTACATTCAAGTAGTCTTTTATTTTCTTTAACATGGATTTTCAATTCTTTCAGGTATATACCTAGGAATGGAATTGCTGGGATATATTTTCATTCTAAGACTAACGTTTTGAAGAACTGCTAAACTGTTTTCCTGAAGCTGTATCACTTTACATTCCTATCAGCAATGTGTAAAGTTTCCATTTTCACAATATCCTCACCAATATTTTTTATTTTCAGGTTTTTTTTTTTTTAAGTTGTGGCCGTCCAAGTGGGTGTGAATAAGGTAGATTTGCCACAATAAAAACAGGGAGAAAGAAATTGACTTTAAATACACTTAGGCAGGCTATCACATCAACTAGCAGAAAATTAATTAGGCTTTGGACTAGGGCATTAAAATATGTGGACAGTTAGCATCATTGGTTAAAAACCATGATCATCAATAAGTCACATGTATTACGTTATTTAAAAAAAATCTCTGTTACTTCATTCTGGAGATTAAGAGTTATGCCAAGAGAACACACTGGTCATAGCAACCACCCTCTTCCAACAACACAAGAGAATACTCTACACATGGACATCACCCAATGGTCAATACCAATATCAGATTAATTATATTCTTTCCAGCCAAAGATGGAGAAGCTCTATACAGTCACCAAAAACAAGACAAGGAGCTGACTGTGGCTCAGATCACGAACTCCTTACTGCCAAATTCAAACTTGAATTGAAGAAAGTAAGGAAAACCACTAGACCATTCAGGTATGACCTAAACCAAACCCTTATGACTATACAGTGGAAGTGAGAAATAGATTTAAGGGACTAGATCTGATAGACAGAGTACCTCATGAACTATGAATGGAGATTCGAGACACTGTACAGGAGATAGGGATCAAGATCATCCCCAAGAAAAAGAAACCCAAAAAAGCAAAATGGCTGTCTGAGGAGGCCTTACAAATAGCTGTGAAAAGAAGAGAAGTGAAAAGCAAAGGAGAAAAGGAAAGATACACCCATCTGAATGCAGAGTTCCAAAGAACAGCAAGGAGAGATAAGAAAGCCTTCCTCAGTGGTCAGTGCAAAGAAATAGAGGAAAACAATAGAATGGGAAAGACTAGAGATCTCGTCAAGAAAATTAGAGATACCAAGGGAACATTTCATGCAGAGAAGGGCTCAATAAAGGACAGAAATGGTATGGACCTAACAGAAGCAGAAGATATTAAGAAGAGGTGGCAAGAATACACAGAAGAACTGTACAAAAAAGATCTTCATGACCCAGATAATCACAATGGTGTGGTCACTCACCTAGAGCCAGACATCCTGGAGTATGAAGTCAGCCTTAGGAAGCATCACTACCAACAAAGCTAGTGGAGGTGACGGAATTGCAGTTGAGCTATTTCAAATCCTGAAAGATGATGCTGTGAAAGTGCTGCACTCAATATGCCAGCAAATTTGGAAAACTCAGCAGTGGCCACAGGACTGGAAAAGGTCAGTTTTCATTCCAATCCCAAAGAAAGGCA
>SJYQ01015134.1:0-16202 GCA_006410935.1 Redunca redunca
CATAAAAAAGAAGGACATATTGCCATTTGCAGCAACATGGATGGACCTAGAGATGATCGTTCTAAGTGAAGTAAGTCAGAGAAAGAAAGTCAAATACCATGTGATACCACTTATATGTAGAACCTTAAAAAATGATACAAATGAACTTATTTCCAAAACAGAAATAGAATCAGACAGAGAAAACAAACTTACGGTTACCAAAGGGGAAAAGGTGCGGGAAGGATAAATTAGGTATTTGGGATTAACAGATATACACTACTTTATATAAAATAGATAAACAAGGGGAACTATAATATCTTGTAATAACCTATAATAGGAAATAATATGAAGAACTGAATGCATATATATATAAATGCGTCACTTTGCTGTGTACCAGAAACTAACACAGCAGTGTAAATCAACTATGCTTCAATTAAACAAAAGACAAGGCAGTTTTTAAAGCTCTGGGTCTCTGGGCAGTGGTCCTGGGGCACAATACGAGGCGCCCTTTCGAGCACACCCTCCTGGCGCATGTCAGCCTAGTTTCTGGTCCTCTGTGCTCCCTGAGCAGGAAGGGCAGGAAATGCTGCGGGGACCTGGGTTTGGTCATTTGAGGTTTCCGTGTTTGCTGAGATGGGGAGGAGAGGGGCCTCCTCCCTGGGGGCCCGATCTTCTCGCTGCCAAGACTAGACCACAACCGCCAGCAATGACGGCAACTTCCGGTCTGGTCTGAGCGCTGAGCGTGCGCCAGGTGCTGTGCTAAGCATTTTACTTTCATTGTCGCCTGCCCTCTTCTCCCACACCTGGGAGGCCGCCAGATTATCCCCAGGTGTGGGGGCTCAAGGCTGATGAGTGATGGATGCCGGCCTGGGTGCTTACCCACCAGGCCACACTGCCACCCTCTGGCCCAGCCCTGCATGGGGGGCTTCTCTGGGTGAAAAGAGAGATCAGCTCAGATTTAGACTCCCATCGGGAGCTGAGGAGGTGAGAGGCAGCACACACACACACACACACACACACACACACACAAGTGTGTGGGCCACATGGGGACATGGACTCAGACACCGCCCACCCCCACCAACCCCGAAGCAGGCCACAGGGTCTGGGAAACACAGCCCTGCTGGTGTGGATTCACTGACACAGCCAGCAGCCTAGTCCAAACAGGAAATGCTGTTCTCTTAACAGCAAACAAACCTGGGTCACAGCCTTCCTTCCCGTTATCTCCCCCTGGGGCCTGTGCTAAGGGCCTCTCCTCTCCGCCTATGTCCCAAGGGCAGCCTCCCTGGCTGGGGGTGCCTATAAGATCAGCCCTGTCCACACACCAGCCCAGGTGCCCCTGGTGATCTGCACCCATATCCTGCCCATTCTATAGGGCCAGGAGCAGCCCAAGAGGGCTGCGGGTACCCGAGTCCACGGCAGCAGTCCCCAGGGGCCCAGGCAGCACCAGAGGCCTTCAGAACCTCTGCCTAGACAAAGGGCAGAGTCAGAGGGCCAGCCTTCCAGGTTAGGGAACAATGCCTGCGTTCTGTGCCTTTGATCTGGAGGCCTGGGGCTGCGGCCCCTCGCTGGGCCAGGGCGGGGATGCTGGGGGACCCGAGGGACCGTAGCTGCCCAGCCAAGTTAGTTATGCTCCATGGAGCTGCCCTTCTCACCCAGTTCTTTCCTTCCGCGTGGGGCTGGGACTGGGGCTGGAAGGGAATGGTAGCAGGAAGGAAGCTGTCGGAAAATCATAAAGCAGGGGCCCAAGAGGGCCTTCCTGCCCTCCTCGGAAATCCTAGGAGGAGAGGCTGGCACCTCTGGGGTTGCGGGGAAGATGACAGAGTGGCTGGCACGGCACCTGTGTTTGGAGTTAGGAGACCTGGATGTTTGCTTGATCCACAGTTAGACCCTTCTCTCTGGGTCTCTGTGTTCCCATCTGGACACCAGAGGAGGGAGGGATATAAGGCTTGGGGACTTTCCTGTGGCTGTGCTGTGTCAGCTGTGAAGAACTAGACAAATAAGTGGCTGCTTCTTAACAATGTTTGCCCCAGTTGCCTTCCTCCGGGTTTCCCCCCAAATCCCCTCCTTTCTGCCCCCTGCTTCTGCCTTACCTCCCTTCTTTGGGGGTCCCTTTGCTTCTCTCTCCACAGCTCTCCTCTTGCAAAAACAAACTAGTAAAGTCTCCTTAAGGCAGCATCCCTCTAGCTAGAGGGGAGGGGGCGGGTAGAATAGGAAAGATTATTGGCTCATTTATACTAGAGTGTTAATGACTGATATGTTGAACGTTGTTAAATGTTGAGGCCCATTTAACAGGAATTCTTCCTCATTGAAACTCTAAATCACTGGTAGTGGAATTTGTCTGCTAGTAAGGGGGATGCTTAGTCACCAAGGGTCTAGGAAAAAGATATGCCAGGTGAAAAGACCTCCCGTGTGGGTAAGTGTCCATCTCCCCATCCCCTGCTGGAAGCATCTGGAGTGGCAGCCACGAGTCCCTGCAGGTGAGTTGGATCTGGCAGGTGCGAAGGACAGGTGAGAGAAGCCACTCAGAGCAGACACCCCAGAGCTGCCTGCCAGCCCCACCAGCTCCAGGAGGTGCCTGCCTGGCCAGCAGCATGTGAGCCTGCCCTATCTGACAACCACAGGATGAATGGGTTCCACTCTGAGGAGGAAGAGGAGAGGGAAAGCGAAAGAGCCAGCGAGAGGCATTTGGAAAGACAGAGAGATGGACAAAGAGGCAGACACAGAGAGAAGGGCTCCTGCCTGTTGGTCTCAGCTCCTCTGGGGGCCGAGCAGAGGGGGTGGGACCAGGGTGCCAGCTCAGCAGCATCCTCTGCACCCACAGGCTCTGCCCCGCCCAGAGCTGCGCCCCGCAGCCCCAAGAGTCGGGAGCTGGGCCTTCCTCCGCCTGCCGCCCGTGTCTGGCCCTGGCTGACCAGCGAGCTCTGGCTTGCCTGTGCTGCTGGTGTATTTGTGCCATGGCAGCCCCGTCAGGCAGATGGATCCGCTGGCCCGAGAAGAAGTGGGTTTCTAGCCTGCGGTTTGGCCTGGGAAGTCATAAACGGATGGACTGCATATGGGTGTGTGCAGCCCTGGGGCACCTGGCCTCCAGGTTCTCCCTGCCTTGCCCTCCGGTCCAGCCCTCTGGGGCCAAGCCTGGATCTTCTCCACTTGCCTGCTCTTCGGCTCTTGTCCCTTCCCGCCTTTCCACTCCCCAGGGGATGTGGCCTCGCATGCACCTCCTCGCTTACCCTTCCAGTCCTTCAGAACCTTCCCTAAGGCGAATGGAGGCGTTTCTCCATCGGGGGACGTGCAGTGTATCTGCTGCCCTGAGGCAGGAATGGAATGTGGCCTGGCCTGCTCTCCTTCCCACTGCCCCAGACCCTGAGATACCAGCGTGAGTCTCCATTTTCCCAGACAACCCTGTGCTCTCCAGCTGGACTATGGGGCTTTCCCTTTGCATCCCTTCTGCCTGCCAATGCCCACACCCCTTCTGTCTCAGCTCAGACATGACTGCCTTCCTGCCTCCAGGAAGGTGTCCCACACACCAGCTCTAGGTCTCTTGTCCACTGGGCTTCCCCACTCATAGAATTCTATGTAAGAGCCACCTGTTGATTTGTCTGGTTCCCTTGGTGGGTCATAGATAGTTGCTGGCCCCTTTCTGTAATCTTCCTAACAGTACTAGGAAAGCTACACACCCCAGAAGCCATAAAGGATGCATTGGGCACTTAAAATTTTCTGCATAAAGAATAATATGATTAACTGTGGAAAAAAATTGCAGCTTATCAGAAAAAAGACAACTAATTTCCTCCATATATAAAGAGCTCTTACAAATCAGTAACATCAGTGACCCAATAGAGAAACAAACAAAAGTTATGAACAGACAACTCAGAATGGCAAGGCATTCAACTTCACTCAAAGGAGAAAAATTGGAGATGAAAACCATGGTGAGATAGCACCTTCCAAAACTGAAGGCTAAGATTTTTGATAAAATGCTTTGGCCGGTCTGTTGGGGGAAACGTCACTTCATATGTTCCCTCTTTGGAGCACAGTTGGTAATATGTAATAAAAGATAAAACGTATTACCTTGACCTGGTAATTCCACAATGAGGCAATTTCTTACACGTACATTTGCAAAGAACAGAAGGAAATGAACTGCAGCACTATATGTAGTATCAAAAAACTGGAAACAACCTAAATACCATTGCAGATTAGTACACTAAGGCACACCCGTCAGAGGAACGCTACAAAGTCAGTGGGGTATGTGAAATGTGGCATTGCCAGAGTGGAATATTAGCCATCACAAGGAACACGCTACAGAACCTTGACAACATTATACTGAGTGAAAGAAGCCAGACACCAAAGGCTACATATTGTATTTATATGAAATGAACAGGCAAGTCCCGAGAGACAAAAAAGTAGGTTAGTGATTTCCAGGGCCTGGGGACTGGGGACTGGGACTGGGAAGTGACTGCTAATGGGTCTGGGGTTTCTTTTTAGGGTGATGAAATTGTTCTAAAATTAGTGGTGATGATTGCACAACTCTGAATATACTAGAAATCACTCAATTGTTCATACTAAAGGATGGGTTTTGCGGCATGGGAGTTATACATACCAATACATACTCCTAAAGATGAGGCTTATATATACATTTACCTATATAAGATGGGGTAGATAATGGAATTTCTAAGATCAGTTAAGTGAAAAGAGTAACAGCAGCTTTGTGTAAAGGATGCTGCCACGTGTGGGAAATTGCACAAATACCACCCCCATAAGTACTCAGGTTATACACTCACTTTCTCTAGAATTCACTAGAAACTGCTAACTGGCTGCCTTTGGGAAGATGGAATGAGGGACCGAAGGTGCTAGTTTTTACTGTGAATCCTTTTGCATAGTTCAGAGAAAAAATTAATGCCAGAAAGTATACATACTACAGTCACCCTTTGCCCTAAGAATTAAGTGCGTGAGTGCGTGTGTGTGTGCATATGAACTGGCAGCTCTTAGATTCCCAGCCGAGAAGCCGGAGGGCACCTGCAGCCTGGGAGGGCCCCTGAGTGCTGGGGTGAGGTTTCAAGACAGACCTCCACCTCTGGGCAGGCTGAGGCTCCACAGGGCTGGGTTGGGAGCTGTGCCTCTGAACCAGCAGGACCCTGAGAGGCGGCCCCTCCCTGCCCTCCCGGGAAGGACCCCGAGCCCCTGTCCTCACCAGGCCTGGCCCGGGGCTTCCAGTCACTCGTGACGCACCTGAGTGGAGGCTGTTTGGGGAGGCGGGCTCCCTGGCCAGAGGGAAGTCCTGGCAGAGAGCCGGGGCGGCCCCTGTGCCCACACTGACCCATGAGAAACTGAAGTGGGCTGTGTTCTTCCCCGATCCCAGGGAGGGAAGAAGAGGAAGACAGCGGGAGGGAAGACAGAGAAGAGCAGGAGGAGAGGGTGCGGATGATAGAGACTGAGCCGGGCGTCAGCAGGGAGGAGCTCGGCCTGAGGAGGGCAGCGGGGATGCCACGCGGCGGACAGGGATGTGGAGAGAGCAGGGAGCCTGGGAGGACAGGGCGGTGGCGAGGGGCAGGCGGCGGGCAGAGGCGGGGGCGGCGAGGACCTGCCCCTCCCGAGCCAGCGCCGAGCCTTCAGCTGTGTGCCTGCAGACGGCACGCGTTGCCGTAGCCGCCCAAGCAGAGGTGTGTTGCCCAGGAAAGGGAGGCCAGGAGGCTGATGAGCTGCAAGCTAGGGACAGCAGAACGCCACTCAGCGCCTGGCTTCGGAGCCCTGGGGCGGTGGTCAGGACAGTCCAGGCCCAGACTTGACCCTGGGACCCCGCACTGCGCCCAGCTCCCTCCAACAGGGGCCCGTTGGCCCATCTGGGCTGCTTCCGTCCTGCCATGGTGGGACGTTCCCAGGAGCAGAGCGGACCTGTCTGGACTCCAGCCTGCTGTCAGGAAGGGGCTGACACTAGCCCTGGCTTGGCCGGCAGGATGACGTTTCAAACCTGCCTGTATCCTCCTCACTGTGTGGCCCTGGCCAAGCTGCTTCCCCTCTCTGAGCCTCAGTGTGTTTGCCTGGAAAGTGGGGATAGCAGCGCTTGTCTCAGGGTAGGCTGCTTAACTGTGTAAGCTAAGTCGCTTCAGTCGTGTACGACTCTTTGCTACCTGCCAGGCTCCTCTGTCCATGGGATTTCCCAAGCAAGAATACTGGAGTGGATTTCCTTCTCCAGGGGATCTTGCCAAACCAGGGATCCAACCCACGTCTCTTATGTCACCGGCACTGGCAGGTGGGTTCTTTACCACTGAGCCGTAAGCTTAAGAGGAGCATTCAAATTCAAAAGAGGAGCTTCTTATCAGGGCTGCCACATTCTGCTCAGGAAAAAGTACCCACGTGAATCTGAGGCACAGGCTGTGCAGTCTGCAGAAGGAGACATCTAGGCATCCTGGGAAGCCTGGCAGATGGAAGAGCCGGACTTCGGCAAAGAGATTATTGGAGAATTGGGTTTTCTAAAGGTCCCTCGTTATGACATGCTTCTGTTGGCCAATCTCTCCGGCTAAAACAAGGAAAACCCCTGTTGAAATTCAAAATTTTTGTCTATGTATTTACTCAAGACTAGACTGAATAGTTTAATTACTATCATCGTGGCTGGCTTTCTTTGCTGGCCCAGGGAACCAACCGGTTCTTCCTAGTTGCAGTCGTACTCTGCCTGCAATTAGGAAGCTCTGCCACTAGGTGGCGTCTTGGGTTTGCACCTGCAGTGAAGTGAGGTTTTTCTGGGGGGTTTTTTGGTCCCTCTGATCCACTCCACGAAGCTGCCTTTGGAGAACAGAAAGGAATACAGAGACAATCTCTGGACTGATGGAAAAGAGTGCTGTGATCACTTAACAATGCCTGCCCTGGATGAAGGAATAGAAAACACGGGCTTCTGTGCCCTCAGCCTTCTAGACTGTGCCTCTGACTATGTGTTTCTATTCAATGCTACATTTTTAGACTAAGTGGGAATCTGTGAAACACTTGAATATAAATATTAGGATTACTAATCATTGTTTAAGAAGGGATGCTTATACAAATAATTTTTCATATTAAAAAAAAAAGCAACCATGACGGTTAAGAATTTCCATTGTTCCCCCACAGTCATTTATGGTTTCCGTTGGGCCTCGAGGCATGTGGGATCTTAGCTCCCTGGCCAGGGATGGAACCTGTGCCCCATGCAGCAGAAGCGTGGAGTCTTGACCACTGGACCCCCAGGGAAGTCTCTGACCACCGTCCTTTTAAAGAGAGACACCTCAAATGCCTTTTCTTACCTGCTCCTCCCTAAGTGCTCACAGGCAACTCTCATTCCTGGAGGCGGGATGTTCGCAGCTTCCCTCAGGTCTGCGGCTATCGGCTCACTCGGTCTCTCTCAGTGAGCCTGTTCTTGGAAGAAACTATAAAAGAACAGGAAAGGCCTTTTTGGCTGCACTCTGCTTAAGAATTGCTGGGTTTTATGAAATCATTCTTTTTTATCAGTAATCCTCAAAGCCTTCTTTGACTCTTTTTAGTGGTAAAACATTATGATAATATAATATCATTAAAGTTGTTTTTTTTTTAAGAAAATAAATCATTTGTAATCCATCCACCTTGATGTAGCGATTCCCCAGATCTTTGTTTGGGGTTTGGACTTTCCTTCTTTTTTAGTGCTTTTTTTTTTTTTTGCCAAAGAAAGAAAACTTCCAGTCCCATTGAAAATCTTTTCCCCACCTCCAGACAGATGAAAATCCTCCTTCTTTCTTAGCTAAACTCTTGACTGCTTGTCCTTTGAAGTTAAAGCTGGTTTATTCCTAATCGGCGCTGAATTGTTCTTTATCGATAGTCACACAGGAGATCAGAGGAAGCTGAATGCAAAGGCCAGGAGTTGTCACGGTTTCCACGTACACGGCCACCCATTCGGGATCCATATAAGTAAAAGGAGCAAAGGGGTGTCTGAAGGGCTGGACACCAGGTATCTTTGTTCATGGGCATGTCGGGTGTGCCTGTATTTTCTTGTTTCTAACTAGTTGGCTTGGTGGTCTCTCATGTTTCACGTTTGTAATTTAAAATATAAATTACTTTTGAAACTAATTGGTTATTCTTGGTTGCACTGGGTCTTCACTGCTGCGCACAGGCTTCCTCTAGTTGTGGGGAGCAGGGGCTACTCTTCGACGCGGTGCACAGGCTTTTCAGGGCGGGGGCTTCTCTTGGGAAGCACGGGCTCTAGGCGCACGGGCTTCGGGGGTTGCAGCACATGGGCTCCGCAGTTGCAAATCGAGGGCTCCCGCGCACAGGCTCAGTAGTCGTGGCTCACGGGCTTAGTTGCCCTGAGGCATGTGGGAGCTTCCCGGGGCAGGGATTGAACCCGTGCCGTCTGCATTGGCGGGAAGATTCTTAACCACTTGGCCCCCGCCCGAGTGGTTACATCTTCTGCAGATGTAATTAAATTAATGACTTTGAGATGAGATCATCCTGAATTACCCAGATGGGCCCTAAATCCAAGGACAAATGTCCTGATAAAGGACACTCGGGGAGAGACAGAAAGAAGGCCCTGTGTAGACAGAGGCCGAGCTTCCCCAGGGATGCAATCGCCAGCCAAGGAGCTCCTGGAGCCTCTGGAAGCTGCTTGAGGCAGGGGAGGACCCCCCTCTGGACGCTTCAGAGGGAGCCCTGCTGACATCCTGACTTCACTTCTGCAGCTTTAAGCCAAGTTTGTGCTCCTTCGTTATGTGAGCCCCAGGACACTGGTACAGGAGGGCACGTGGGGATGGAGAGACGTCACCAGATCTGGAGATTTTTGCGTGCTAAGTCACTTCAGCCGTGTCTGACTCTTTGCGACCCCATGGACTGTAGCCCGCCAGACTCCTCTGTCCATGGGATTCTGCAGACAAGAATACTGGAGTAGGTTGCCATGCCCTCCTCCAGGGGATCTTCCCAACCCAGGGACCAAACCCCCATCTCTTACAGTCTCCTACATTGGCAGGTGGGTTCTTTACCACTAGCGCCACCTGGGAAGGATATATTTAGGAGGTAGAAAAAACCTTCCCCACACAGCTCCTCTCCTGTCTGAATTCCCAGGCATTACCTTTTACTCCAGCTGTGATGATTTCAGTCTCATTCCTTCCGCTGAGGGCTGCGAAATGGGTGACAGTCATCCTTAGGGGGTGCCCGTCACACGGTGAGCATTCGGTACAGGGCGACAATGGTTATAGATTCATAAAATCTTAACAAGTATGCAAAATGTCCTTTCACTTTGCAAACATCCCCAACCCTCAGAACCTTCCCCGCTGGCCTCAGGGAGGCCAAAGGCAGTAACTGTCATGGGACAGAGCTGTCGTGGGTTAGATGGTGTCCCTCTAAAACATGCTGAAGTCCTAACCTTTGGGATGTGATGTTATTTAGAAAGAGAGTCTTTGAAGATGCTCAAGTTGGGCTTCCCCCGTGGCTCAGTGGTAAGGAATATGCCTGCAATGCAGGAGACGTGGGTTCGATTCCTGGGTCAGGAAGATCCCCTGGAGGAGGACATGGCAACCCACTCCAGTATTCTTGCCTGGAGAGTCCCATGGACGGAGGAGCCTAGCGGGCTGCGGTCCATAGGATTGCAAAGAGTCAGACATGACTGCAGCGAATGAGCATGCAAGCTAAGGTGAGGTCGTTGAGGTGGACCCTCATCCGACACGGCTGTGTCCTTATGAAAGGGGAAACCTGGACACACGGACAGATGGAGGGAAAATGGTGTGAAGACAGGGAGAGGGCCACCACTGATCCAAGGAGTGCCCGAGGCCACCAGAAGGTACAGAGAGCGGAGGCAGAGATGCCCCTTCACGCCCCTGAAGGCACCTGCAGAGCCCTCAGACTCCCGCCTCCTGAGCTGCGAGACCAGACGTGTGCTGTTCACGCCTCCTGCTTGTGTGGTACATGGTTACTGCAGCCCCAGGACGCGACACAGGAAGGGATGGGATGGGTTTCATGGTCTGGGGAAACTGGTCATTCCAGGGCCTGTGGGGGCGCCTTGGGCTGTTCCAAAACCCTGTCCCCCCAACGGTCGTCGTCCAGGCCTGCGGCAGGGCCCAGCTACTTCTCTCCCCGCCCGCCCCCCGGCCCCACCAGCAGAAGTGCACGGGCATTTCCAGGGCAGAGGTCTGGGCTGCACTTGGAAGCCCTGGCAGGGGGTTTCCAATCTGGCCCCTTCCTGGTCAGCAGGGACCCATCATCTGGATGGCCTGCTGGCTGCCCCTGGCGGGGGAACCGGGGCTGAGTGGTGACAAGTGGTCCTGTTATGGCCAGGGCCCCGGCTGGAGACATCAGGCCCTGCAGTAGGCCCCCGGGGCGAGCCCTGGCCCTGTGCTTACTTCTGGGTGACCTCAGGCCACTCATATCACCTTACTTATCTTGGTTTCCTTACCTATTAAATGAGGGGCAGAAGTAGAAATTACCTCCAAATACGGCTGCCAGGATTTGGTGGGAGAATGGGAATACCAGGATGCTTGATGAAGGAAAATTTTAGATACTTTTTTAACTGAAAAAAAATTGGGGTGGACTTCCCTGGTGGCGCAGCGGATAAGAATTTGCCTGCCAATGGGATCAACACAAGCTTGATCCCTGGGCCGGGAAGATTCCACATGCCTCAGAGCAACTTAGCCTGTAGCCACAGCTACAGAAGCCCTCTTGCTCAAGGGCCCTCAAGCCACAACTGCTGAAGGCCTCGAGCCTAGACACTGTGTCCCGCGAGAGACACCCCACACCACGACAAAGGATGGCCCCTGCTCGCCACAACGAGAGAAAGCCCACGGGCAGCAACAAAGACCCAGCGAAGCCAAAAATAAAGAAATAAACTAAAAACCATTAGCAGCCCGTTGATATAAAACAGATTATAAAAAATGGTGGTAAAATACATATCATTTAAATTTACTATTTTAACCATTCTTGAAGGTCAGCGGTATTACGTCCGTATTGTGCAACCACCATCTCTTTCCAGGACTCTTCTCATCTTGCAAAACTGAAACCCTGTCCCCATTAAACACAATATCCCTATCCCTCCCTTCCTACCTCCCTGGCAACAACCATTCTGCTTTCTGTCTCTATGAATTTGGCAGCTGTAGCATATTAAAAAGCAGAGATACTACTTTGCCAACAAAGGTCTGTCTCGTCAAGGCTACGGTTTTTCCAGTAGTCATGTATGGATGTGAGAGTTGAACTATAAAGAAAGTTGAGTGCTGAAGAATTGATGCTTCTGAACTGTGGTGTTGGAGAAGACTCTTGAGAGTCCCCTGGACTGTAAGAAGATCCAACCAGTCCATCCTAAAAGAGATCGGTCCTGAGTGTTCATTGGAAGGACTGATGTTGAAGCTGAAACTCTTAATACTTTGGCCATCTGATGTGAAGAGCTGACTCATTTGAAAAGACCCTGATGCTGGGAAAGATTGAAGGTAGGAGGAGAAGGGGACAACAGAGGATGAGATGGTTAGATGTCATCACCGACTCAATGGACATGAGTTTGAGTGAACTCTGAGAGTTGGTGATGGACAGGGAGGCCTGGCCCTCTGTGGTCCACGGGGTCACAAAGAGTTGGACACGACTGAGTGACTGAACTGAACTGAACTGAACTGAGGGACCTCATATGATGGATTCACACAGGGTGTGTCTTTTTGTGACTGGGAGATTTCACTCAGCATCATGTCCTCAAGGTTCATCCACGTTGCCGTAGGCATCAGCATTTCCTTTATTTTACTTTAATATTTATTTATTCAGCTGCACCAGGTCTTGGTTGCGGCATGTGAACTCGTACCTGCTGCATGTGGGATCTAGTTCCCTGACCAGGGACCAAACCTGGGCCCCCATGCACTGGAGCACACAGCCTTAGCCACTGGACCCCCAGGGAAGTCCCAGCATTTCCTTTAGGTTTTATTTTCCGAGAGAAGAATATTGTGAAGGCTCCGTGGGGTGGTGAGCTCCAGCTGCCCTGGCAGGAGGCGCTGAGCAGCCCCTCTGCCCTAGGTGGGCTCCAGGGGCCCCGAGGAAGGAGGCCTTGGGACTACGGCTGCTCTCAGGGGCCTGCCTGCCTCCCAACCTCTCGCCTGGGGAGCTGGAAGAGGGCACTTTGTTAGAGAAGCTCCTGACCCACTCCCTTTTGAGTTTCTGAAGTTTCTAGAAGGAGACCCTGGGTTCCAGGAACCTGCACTGGACTGTAGGGGTGGACGGGCAGGTGGCGGGGCTGGGGTGCAGTGAGGAAGTGGCCGTGTACGCACGTGCTATGCATATCAGAGGAGGATTCGCTAAAATGCTAGGGGTGGGGAGACCCAGGTTCACGCACGGTGGCCCAGCCAGTGTCTGACCAGGTCTTGGAAAGCTCCCCGCAAAGGGTTACTTCTGAATTCAGCTTCTGCTTTGAGTGCAGCCACACTGGATGCTGAAAAGAGAGACCACGAGGTGCCCAGACAGAGGATGGTACCCCTGGCCTGTGGGTCACCCTCAGCCTCACATGCAGTTGCGTCTCCACGGCTCCCTGTGGCCTCTGGGCTCCCCGGGGCCCAGTGGAGCCTCGCTCCCAGCACGTATGTGACCTCAGGTACCGTGCTGAGATGGAGTGGCTGTTGAATGGATGGTGGACTCAAGAAGGCCTCGGGGTTATCCCTCTGCGCAGCGATCTCCACTGTCTGGGGAACAGGGGCTGCAGGAGACAACAGGACGAGCGTGGGCTCTGGAGGTGAGACAGACTTGGGCCACTAGGGGCTTGGGCCGGGGGCCCTCACCTCCCTTCGCCAGCCGCCATGTCCTTTCCTGCCAGCTGCGGAGGATAGCAGCTGTGGGCACCTGACAGGTGGGTGAGGGCTGGTGGGCTGAGGCCCAGTGGCCAGCCTGGGCCTGCTGCCCTGTGAGGACATGGCCTTGTCGCTGCCGGCGTGGAGGACAGCTGCTCATGCTGAATGTGTGTCAGGATGCCCCCGAGTCGGTGTTTTTCCTTCTGGGTGTGTCAGCTTTCTTTCCAGCCGCCAGCCTCCTCTAGAAGTTGCACACAGATAAAAGGTCCCCGTTAATGAGGATTCTAGCTAAAGTTTTAAAATTCACAGCAAGCCCGCTCCGCATAATAATGTATTAGAAACACAACAATCCTTTAATCTAGAAGGAATTAATTGCTGGGCCCAGAAATTCAGGGCACGTTGACAGAATCCTTAATTTCTTGAGTGGATGGTTTCAGAAAAGCGACTGATTTTAGACTGCTTCTCTCTCCGCCGAAGACTCCCACCACAGTTCTGACAAAGGGTAAGATTGTCTCGATGTCTCGCTGGGTAAGAATCATGTGTATGGGGTCTGAATTGACGTCAGCTCTGAGTTCTCCCTGCTGGGTGGAACGTGGCCGACTTGAATCCCCAGGAGACTCAATGCTGGCTCTGTGGCCCGAGCGTCTCGGGCCCTGAATGGCTTCATTCGTCCCACTCACACGTTTGCTGAGCGCCCTCTGGGAGCCTGAGCTCACGGTCAGTGCTGGACATGCAGGAGCAGATAAATTTAAAAAGCCTTGAGACTTCCCTGGTGGTCCAGTGGTTAAGCATCTGTCTCTGGATGCAGGAGGGGTGGGTTTGGTCCCTGGTCAGGGAACTAAGATCCCGTGTGCCTCGCAGTACAGCAATACATAAAAATAATAAATAAATCTTGGCCTAACCCAGGGTTGCAAAGGTTTTCTTTTCTTCTAGAAGTTTTAGTTTTACATTTTACTTTTATGATCAGTTTTTTTTTTAATTTATTTACTTATATTTTGATCGTGCTGGGTCTTCATTGCCATGCGGGTTTTTCTCTAATTGCTGCGAGCGGGGCTGCTCTCTAGTGTGGTGAGCGGGCCTCTCGTTGCAGCCGCTCCTCTTGCTGCAGGGCACAGGTTCTCGAGCGTGCAGGTTTCAGGAGTTGCAGCACATGGGCTCAGCAGTCATGGCACACGGGCTTAGTTGCTCCGTGGTATGTGAGGTCTTCCTGGATCGGGGATTGAACCTGTGTCTCCTGCATTAGCAGGAGGATTCTTCACCACTGAGCCACCAGGGAAGCCCCATGACCTGTTTTTGAGTTAATTTTCATGTACACTAAGGTGTGGGCCAAAATTCTTTTTTTTTTAATTGCATATGCATTTCTACACTAGTTTCTTGAGGATGCCACAACAAATTACCACATATTCGGTGGCTTAAAACAACAGAAGTTTATCCTCTAACTGTTCTGGAGGTCAGAAGACTGAAAGCAAGGTGCTGGTAGGGCCGTGCTCCCTCAGGGGCCTGTATGAGAAAATCCCTTTTTCATATCTTATAGCTGCTGGTGGCCACCTGGCATTCCTTGGTTACACCACTCCCTTCTCTGTTTCTGACTTCGTAACACCGTTTCCTCATGTGTCTCTTATAAAAATACTCGTTATTGGATTTAGGGTTCACCCAGATAATCCAGGATGATCTTCTCACCTCACAGCTCTTAATTATATCCGCAAAGACCACTTTGTTGTTGTTCCATTGCTAAGTTGTGCCCGACCCTTTGCAGCCCCATGTACTGAAGCATACCAGGCACCCCTGTCTTCTGCTATCTTCCGGAGTTTGCTCAAATTCATGTCCATTGCTCAAATTTATAACCATCTCATCCTCTGATGCCCCCTTCTCCTTTTGCTTTCAATCTTTTCCAGTATCAAGGTCTTTTCCAATGAGTTAGCTGTTCACATTAGGTAGCCAAAATATTGGAACTTCAGCATCAATCCTTCCAATGAATATTCAGGGTTGATTTCCTTTCAGACTGACTGGTTTGATCTCCTTGCAGTCCAAGGGACTCTCAAGAATCTTCTCTAGCAGTACAATTCAGAAGCATCAGTTCGTCGGTTCTCAGCCTTCTTTATGGTCCTACTCTCACATCCATCCATGACTACTGGAGAAACCATAGCTTTGACTGTACTGACCCGTGTGGGCAAAGCAGTGTCTCTGCTTTTTAATATGTTGTCTAGCTTTGCCATAGCTTTCCTTCATTTATCATAGCCTTGTCATGGCAAAGAGACTTGCATAACTCAATGAAGCTATGAGCCATGCCTTGCCACCCAAGATGGATGGGTCCTAGTGAGGAGTTCTGACAAAATGTGGTCCACTGGAGGAGGGAATGGCAAACCACTCCAGTATTCTTGCCTCGAGAACCCCATGAACAGTATGAAAAGGCAAAAAGATATGACACCAAAAGATGACCCCCCCCCCGCCCCGATTGGAAGCTGTCCAATATGCTACTAGGAAAGAGCAGAGGGCAATTTACTGATAGCTCCAGAAAGAATGAAGCGGCTGGGCCAAAATGGAAATTACACTCAGTTGTGGATATGTCTGGTGGTAAAAGTATAGTCCAAAGCTGAAAAGAACAGTATTGTATAGAAACCTGGAATGTTAGGTCCATGAATCAAGGTAAATTGGACATGGTCAAGCAGGAGATAGCAAGAGTAAATATCAACATCTTGGGAATCAGTGAACTAAAATGTATGGGAATGGGTGAATTTAACTCAGATGACCATTATATCTACTATTGTGGGCAAGAATTCCTTAGAAGAAATGGAGTAGCCCTCATAGACAACAAAAGAGTCCGAAATGCAGTACTTGGGTGCAGCCTCAAAGACAACAGAATGATCCTGGCTCATTTCCAAGGCAATTCATTCAACATCACAGTAATCCAAGTCTATGCCCCAATCACTAATGCTGAAGAAGCTGAAGTTGACTGTTTCTTTGAAGACCTACAAGACCTTCTAGAACTAACACCAAAAAAAGATGTCCTTTTCATCAAGAGGGGATTGGAATGCAAAAGTAGGAAGTCAAGAGATACCTGGAATAAAAGGCAATGAAGCAGGGCAAAGGTTAATAGAATTTTGTCAAGAGAACACACTGGTCATAGCAAACACCCTTTTCCAACAACACAAGAGACGACTCTATGTATGTACATCACCAAATGGTCACTACTGAAATAAGATTGATCATATTCTTTGCAGACCAAGATGGAGAAGCTCTACCCGCTCAGCAAAGACCACTCCCCTCCTTCTCCCTCTCCTTCTCTTGTTTTTGGCCGTTCTGGGTCTTCATTACAGTACACAGGTTTAGTTGCCCCGAAGCATGCAGGATCTTAGTTCCCCAACCTGGAATCAAACCCACACCCCCTGCATTGGAAGGCAGATTCTTAACCACCCAGCCACCTGGGAAGTCCCTCTCCTTCTTCTTTTTCTTCTAATTTCTGAAGGCAGAAGCTTACTCAAATCCTTTAAAATTCAC
>SJYQ01015141.1:0-11234 GCA_006410935.1 Redunca redunca
CCCCCACCCCTCACCAACTAGCCCCCCTCTCACTGCTTTCCTGCAGGTTTGGGCTACGGTGATGGTGGTCTGGGAGCCGATGGTGGTCTGGGAGCCGAGTTCTTCCCTGAGGCCCACCCACAGCCAGGTGCCTGGGGGGGCTGGGGATCGAGTGGGGGACTTTGGGCTCAGGGGTGCTCATGTATCTGACCTTGTCTTTCGTCCTCCAGGGTTCCCAGGGGCTGATGGCTTTCTGAACCGTGAGTTGGACCTAGGTGACCGAGTGCAAGGGGTGGGGAAAGGGCTGGTTCTCTCATGGGTGTGGGGAAGCCGCCTTCGTGCCCCCCAAAGTGGCCACTCCAGGCTCTGGAGGAAATGGTAAGACACCCTGAGAGGGCAGAGGGGGCCCTAGCAAGGGCGGTGGGGACCAGGCCAGGCGGGCAGGGGGCTTTAAGAACCGAGAAGGACTGGCGCATCCTGGACACCCAGCTCCAATGGGCAGGGGTCCCAAGCGGCTCTCCTCCTTCAGGTCAGGCTGCGGGCCTGAGGGGCTTTCCCTGGCCCTCCCTCCGGGCCTGGGGGGCTGCCTTGAAGCCTAGATACGGGGTCGGAGGCACATACCCAGAAGTCGGGAGCCAACCAGGTAATGGGGTGTGCGGAAAAGTGCTATTATGGGGTGGCTGCAGGGAACTGGGCTCTGGGCCCACCTGACTGCCCTGCAGAGAGGGAGGGGGGCACTCCTGGCAGAGGGCGTAGAGGTGGGCATGAGGGACTCGGTATCCTCACCTCCATCTCTCCCCAGGGCCCTATGGGCAGCTGAGGCCAGAGCTGGGCCCTGGGCCCTTGGGTGAGTAGGGGTCTTCCAGGGCTAGGGGGTGGGCAGAAGGACTCCAAAGTCCTCTGCTGACCTGGGTGCCCTGGCTTGTCTCTGTGCCTTAGGAGGCCCTGAGGTGAAAAGAGGCAGCAATGGCCCCCTGGGAAATGGCTTTGGAGGTAAGAGGGAACTCAGTGCCCCACCCCCCCAGCCACCCCATGCCACCACCATCACCCCTCCGGGCTGCACTGGAGGCAACCCCGACCTGTGGGAGGAACAGATAGTGGCTCTCAGGCCACCTGTGGGTGCCTGGTGGGTGGCTGTCCCCAGAGATCAGATAGAGGGCCCGTGTCCCCCAGGAGGTGAGCAGGGGCCAGAGCTCAGCTGGGTCCTGCTCTGTGTCTGCCCAGGCCGCTGACTTCTTGGGAAATGCTGAGCACCCGAGCACACCCACTGCCTGTCCTGAGCGCCTCTGCCTGCAAGCCTGGTCTTCAGGCAAGGCTGGCCAGACCCTCCAGCTTGGCCTCTGGCCTGGGGTCTCCTGCAGGCTGGAAGTCTCAATAAAGGCAGTGTGCTTCCCTGTTTGCCTCTGTGTGCTGTGTGGGGGGATCACCAGCTGAGCTGGGGAACCACCTGGGCCTGCAGCCTCCACCCAGCACCTTATTCGTTCCTTCAACAAACATCAACATAGCAGCTGTGTGCCAGGGGCTATGCTCCAGATAGGAGCCACATGAGCACAGAACAAACTCAGGCCTGCTCTCAGGGACAACATATGGTCACAATGTAGAGATGGAGCCCTGTCCAGGTCAGGGGACTTGTGCATTACACATTGTGTTCATGCTCAGTTGAGTCAGTCATGTCTGACTCTTTGCGACCCTATGAACTGTAGCCGGCCATGTTCCTCTGTCCATGGGATTCTCTAGGCAAGAATACTGGAGTGGGTTTTCATGCCTTCCTCCAGGGGATCTTCCCAACCCAGGGATCAAACCTGCATCTCCTGCATTGCAGGTGGATTCTTTACCCACTGAGCCACATGAGAAGCCCACATTATACATTAGGACTTTCCCTGGTGGCTCAGACGGTTAAGTGTCTGTCTACAATGCAGGAGACCCTGGTTAGATCCCTGGGTCAGGAAGATTCCCCTGGAGAAGGAAATGGCAATCCACTCCAGTACATTATTTGTGTTTTAATTGATAATTAACTTACTAAAATGATCCACTAAAAATTTAATTTTCCTTAAGCCTTTATACTTGCTTCCAGATATCATTGTATTGATTCATTTTATAATTTGGATGTAAAACTCACTTTCACATTCTTAGATTAATACTCAGTTAGATTATAAATTTGTCAGGTCAGCTTCTTCCTAAATATTTAGCATGCTTTACAAGCCTGATACTCAATTCCCTTAGACACTTCAAATAATTATGCACATAATCTACTTGATCTCTTAACAGGGTTGGGGTGTGTGTGTGTACAAATCCAACCAGCAACTTTCTTCCTAAGCACTTAAGGGGTTCTTGGAAATCAGTCAGACGTTTAATATCTCAGATTACTGAACACTTACAAACATTTTAAAAAGCTAGGTACTAATCCAGTATCAATAATCAGTGCTACTTGAATGCTTCCTTTTCTCATCCCATGATTATAAATGTAATCACCCAGAAATGTGGAAGCAAATTTATTCTCCTAGGCTGGGTCCAGAATGGAGGTTGCACAATTGAGGATTGATCTGCTCTTCTGAACTTTGACCTGGGGCTTGGGTGGTCCCAGAACCAGTGTCCTTGAATCTCTGTTCTGAGCTATGCCTCCCCCAGTCTACACCTCTTGCAATCTGGTGAAGTTTTACCTTAACTGAAGAATTTGAGCTGAACAGAGTTGATGGGATTTGCCACCCAGGGAGGAACTCAGATTGTTTTTCTATGGTGTGATTTAAGATAACAGATCTAGACCAAAACCTGACTGCAGTGTGCACAGCCTTGAGGAGGTTGTGTAAACATTACTGGAATTCCAGCCTGATATCTCTTAGCCTACCTCATTTAATTTGCTCTATTAAAAGTATTGATTCTTTGGGCTTCTCCTCAAAGAAGCTCAGTTGGTAAAGAGTCTGACTGCTATGCAGGAGACCTGGGTTCGATCCCTGGGTCAGGAAGAGCCCCTGGAGGAGGAAATGGCAACCCACTCTATATTTTTGCCTGGAGAATCCCATGGACAGAGGAGCCTGGCAGGCTACAGTCTATGGGGTTACAAGAATCGAACGTGACTGAGCAACTAAGCACACATTGATTCTTAAAATATCATCTTGTGGACTTTCCTAGTAGTATAGTGGATAGGAATCCACCACCAGTGCAGGGGGTACGGGTCCAATCCTGGCCAAGGTATATTCCACGTACGATAGAGCAACAAAGCCCACGCGCCACAACTACTGAAGCCTGCTCAAAACCTGTGCACTGCAAGGAAGAATAGTCCAACTCTAGTGCAATTAGAGAAAGACTGCATACAGCAACAAAGACCCAGTGAAACAAAAAAGAAATAAAATAAAAGTATTTTTAAAAAGTCACTTTGGGGTCACCTCACATCAAGCAACAGTCTGAACTGGTATAAAAAATAAATGAAAATTAGGGAAAAACAAATCATCTTGTGTGTCTCCACCCTGAGATGTGGAACAAATCACATCATCTCTACCAGAGAATAGGATTAAGAGCAACATCTGGGTAGAGGGGCCACTAAGCACTGTCTCAGAGAGGGCGGTGGGTGCTATCCTTTCTGATCAACCTAGAAATGTTCTAATAATTTATTGTTGTTTTATTTATTTTTGGCTGTGCTGGGTCATCTTTGTTGCAAATGGGCTTTCTCTACTTGCGGCAAGCAGGGGCTACTCCCTGGCTGTGGTGTGCGGTTTCTCGTTGAGGTGGCTTCTCTCACTGTGGAGCACTGGCTCTAGGATGTGGGCTTCAGGAGTTGTGTCCTGAGGGAGCAAACCAGAGTCCCCTCCATCGACAGGCAAATGACCACTGGACCACCAGGGAAGACCCTAATATTGTTGTGGGTTTTTTTTTTTCTCCTAATACTGTTCTGATAAATATTTATATATTCTGATTTCGGGCTTCCCAGGTGGTGCAGTGGTAAAGAATCAGCCTGCCAGGCAGGAGTTAAAAGACATGTGGGCTTGATCCCTCGATTAGGAAGATGACCTGGAGATGGAAATAGCAGCCCATTCCAGTATTCTTGCCTGGAAAATCCCATGAACGGAGGAGCCTGGTAGGCTGCAGTCCATGGGGTCGCTAGGAGTCGGACACGACTGAGCGACTTCACTTTCACTTTTCACTTTCATGCATTGGAGAAGGAAATGGCAACCCACTCCAGTATTCNTACTTATTCCTGTCGCCTCCCTGCTGAAGACTCGATCCTCGCCGCCCAGGAAGGGGTGCGGGCGGGTGAGTAGGCAGCCCTGCCTGGACCCAGGGACTGTTCCCCTCTCAGCCTTCCCCTCGGGCAGGTTCAGAAGGCGTGGGTCGGAGCACGGCCTGGGGAGCAGGGAGGGCGTGTCCGGAGCAGCTTAGGTTGGAGAAGGAAAGATCAGGCCTGAAAATAAACTCATTTGAAGATTGGAGCCATTTCTTCCATTTTTTCCTACTGCCTTACAAGAAGCCTCTGGCCTGGTCATTTGAGAATGGAACTAATTCCCTGTACTGATAAACTGGCTGGTGATCTGGGCGGGTGGGGCTGAGGAGCCCACGCACACAGCTAGAGAAAATGAAAACAAAGAACTTGAAATACTTTTACTAGTGTATGCAAAATGTCTCATTTTCTCTTGTATAATAAAGGTTTGAATACTATCACTAAAGTCCTCTGCTCAAGTTTGTGAGGCTTCTTGGAAACTCAGACATGCCTTCCAAGTCTTAAGAAGTCAAACTTTCAGCTGAAATAGATCCTAGGGTCCCTTGGGCCTGGGAGCACCAGGAAACCAGTGGTGCTGATGGACAATCGATACTGGGCCTTGGAACAGGAGTGTCACATGCAAGGGCTGTGAAGTCACACCAACAGGATAGGAAAGCTCCCAGGGTGAGTCATGAGAGGAAGCCCCTGTCCTCTCCCGATACTTACCACCCCCTTCCGCCCCCCTTCTCCCCAGCGTGTACAGCACAGAATAAAGTTCCCTTTGTTACTCAGGTGGCTTGGGCTCAGGTAACCAGGCAGATGCCCTATCTCAGTGGGCTCTTCTACAGCAGATCAGGAGTGGTATCAGAAAGCCAACTTGACCTCAGGGGACCTCTGAGAGCCTGGGACCCAGGAGCAAGAAAGGAAGTGGATGAGTTTCCCGAGACTGTTGTAGCAAACCACCACAAACTGGGTGACTTAAAATAGGAATTTATTCTCTCCTGGTTCTGGAAGCCAGAAGTCCAAAATCAGGATGTCCCCAGGCCACACTTCCTCCCAAGGGTCTAGGATAGGATTCTTCCTTGACACTTCTGGCAGTTCCAGGTCTTCCTTGGTTTGTGACTCCATCGCTCCAATCTTTGCCTCCATCTTCACGTGACCTTCTCCCTTATATCTATATCTCATATCTCCCCCCATCTTTTTTCTCTTATGACACTTGCCACTGAATACAGGGCCCACCCTAAGTCCCAAATGTTTAAGGATTAAGGAATTGAGGATCTTGAGACATTCCTGAGCTTGGGTTGTTGTTCAGTTGATAAGTCCTGTCTGACTCTTTGGGACCCTGGGGATTGCAGCATGCTGGGCTTCCGTGTTCTTCATCATCTCCCGGACTTTGCTCAAACTCATGTCCATTGAGTTGGTGGTGCCATTCAACCATCTCATCCTCTGTCATCCCCTTCTCCTCCTGCCCTCAATCTCTCCCAGGGATTGGGGGCCACCCTCATCTGTACAGGCAGTGTCCTCCCGCTGTGGGGCTGACCCACCTGCCGTGGTTTCCCTAAACCATGTTTTAGGCTCTCTCCTTTGCTAAACCTGAGCCTTGGGTGCCCTTGGAGTCCCTGAGAAGGACCCAAAGGACCTAGTGTTTTGATAAAGCTCTCAGTGAGTGAAAGTCGCTCAGTCGTGTCCGACTCTTTGCGAATCGAATTTGTGAATGAACTCTTTGCGAGTCGAATTTGTGAACTCTTTGCGAGGGAATTCTCCAGGCCAGAATACTGGAGTGGGTAGCCTTTCTCTTCTCCGTGGAATCTTCCCAACCCAGGTCTCCCGCATTGCAGGCAGATTCTTTACCAGCTGAGCCACAAGGGAAGCCTCAGTGACAAAGGAGAAAAATAGACCGACTTTCCCCTGAGCTGAATGGTGGCCCAGTCCCCATGGCTGCCAGCTCACTGCTTCCTCTACCCTCTTTGTGTCCTATGGCCCTCCTGCCCTCTGAGCCAAGACTCAGACAGCAAACAAGGACAAGACAACGTGGGCTCCTAAAGAAGACAACATTCTCAGAGCTTCGGATGGATAACTGCTGCAGGGAAAGCTGACAAGTATGACTGATAATAAAGTTAATTATTACCTAGTCAATGGAGTCGGCACAGGTTTACAAGTGAAACTATCTTTATGCTCACACATACACACACATACACAGTCAACACCTCCAATAAATCCTAAGATATGCAGGGCACATGGGACCTGGCCAGTGGCCCTAGAGTTCGGCAGGGCAGTCTTCTCCCTCTGGTTTATAGCCAGGTGACACCAAGATTAGGCAGTTGTGAATTTGCCCAGCGAGACCTGGGTGGGGTTGACACCAGGTCTAACCCAGAGTCCACTGATCTGTGAGTGGCAAGCCAACACAGCCTCTTCTGCAACAGGGACACATGCTTGCGTATTAAGTCACTCAGTCGTGTCCACCTCTTTGCAACCCCATGAACTGGGCCCCGCCAGGCTCCTCTCTCCATGAGATTCTTCAGGCGAGAATACTGGAGTGGGTTATCATTTCCTCCTCCAGGGGATATTCCCAGCCCAGAGATGGAACCTGAGTGTTTTAATGTCTCCTGAATTGTCAGGCAGTTGTTTACCACTGGTGCTACCTGGGAAGCCCCACTATAGGAACATGGACACGGTGAAAGTGAACCGAGGTGGAGGGTGGCTTTCCCGAATAGTCAGATGCAGGGGGATGGGTTTAGGGAGGCTTGGCCGGGCCGTGGACAGATGGCACTGCCTTCGGGGAAAGGTGCACCAGGAGGCCCAGCTCACCATTGGGAAGTTCAGTGATGCTGGGCATGGAGCCGATGGCTTTGAAGACGGTCTGGGGTCGCACCAGGCTTGTCCTGTTTCCCACGTGTTCTCTTGGCCAAGTTCCTTCACTCTCTGAGCTTCCTTCCTTGCCTATAAAATGGGGGTGTGAGCTCAGGAGAATTATTACTGGGATGTCAATTTCCTCTGCTCCTTTTGGTTCAGCAGCCGGGGGCTTTCTGCCTGAATATCTATCGGGGCCTCAGGAAACGGGTGACGCAGCCTTTGGGGTTGTTGTGCAGCTTCCATAGCCACCTCCTGACCCCTGGTAGCTCTAGTCAGTTCCCCCTCTTTTGGACTATAGGGTTGGCACTGACCCCTCCCCCCCTCGCCTCCAACTGAGCCCCGGTCTCTTGGGCCCACCTGAGCCTCCAGCCCCTCCACCCTCCTGGAGAAAACAAAGGTTAGATTTGGTTCTTTCACTCCTCGGTTTCCTCTCCCCTCCTCCCTGCCCCCCACCCCGTGTACAACAGGGGAAGTTCCCCTTCCACCTCTCTCCCAGGAGGTGGCGATTCCTGGGGACTTGGTAAATTGTCATTGAGATGGTAACTTCACAGTGGGGGTGCTTTCTCTCCCCAGCAATGGCCTTCCAAGCCGAGTCCCTGCCCCTCCGTAGACCCCAACTTTAACCCTTCAATTCCCAGATCCTACTGAATTAAGGCCGACCAGAAAACCCTAGAGAGGGCCCGGCACCTCCTAGCTGCAACCTAAGGAGGGCTGAGGGCTGAGGGTGGGCAGCACATTCCAGCCCTGGTGCCCTAGGGCTCTGTCCTCCCCCCTCCCCCTACCCTGGGCCCCTGGGCCTCTCCTTGTTCTCTGACAAATGTCCCCACGTTGACTCCCTCTCTGAGCTGTGGGAGTAGGTGCCTTATCAGGAGGGAGAGGAGCAGAGATGTGTGGCAGGTGTGGCTGGGATTGGTCTCTGGGGGCAAAAGTGAGAAGGGGCATCTTCATCTCCTAAGCGCCCACCTCCCACGAGGCTGCGCGAGGGGCAGTGTAGAGGGTAGATGATGGGATCTAGGAAACCTAGGGGCCGCTTAGTGCCATCTCTGGGCACAAGCTTACCTAGTGCCACCACTAGGCCCTGTCGCCTAGGTGGGGCGGGCAGGCAGGCAGGGTAGAGCCGCCAGTGGACTTGGTGGGCCTTGAAAGCAAGGCCTCCTTGGTGCTTCTTCCCTGGGCTTTCCCGGTGACTTAGAAAAGAATCTGCCTGCAATGCAGGAGACCCAGGTTTGATCCCTGAGTGGGGACGATCCCCTGGAGGACGAAATGGCAACCCACTCCAGTATTCTTGCCTGGATAATCCCACGGACAGAGGAGCCTGGAGGGCTACAGTCCACGGGGTCGCACAGAGTAGGACATGACTGAACGACTAACACAGTAAAGCCAGGCCTGACTGCAGGCTGACCCACTGTCCCCGTCCCCCCAACCCTGTCGCAGGACTCTGCTCAAACTAGTAATTACCAGGCAAATCAAGATGAGCTGGTGGCCTTATACTCTGAGCCAGAGGCAGACTGTCTCCAGGCCTGGAGAGAGAAAAGGCCCCGGGCTGGGGCTGTCCAGGATGGGAGGCCTTTTGTACGTGGGTCGGGTCGGTGGGCCCTCCAGAGAACAGGGCTGGCTGCCGCCTGACACCTACCCAAACCTGTGTGACTGGATTCCTGGCAGCCCTGGAGGGAGCCCACTGAAGGCTTGCCTCTATTTGCCCTTCTTTCTCCACATATCCCCTTCCCCCATGAAATGTGAGTCCTCAGGGGCCTGGACAAGCTGGACAACCCACCCTTGCTTCCCCCTGCTCATCCCAGCCAGCAGGGAGCTCTGGTCATTTCCCAGCCTTTGCATCAGCACCCTCCTCCCCGTTCTCAGGCCAGGGCCACCAGCTCCTCTCTGGGCAGGGTCTCTGCCCCTCTCTGGGGAGGCTCCCAGGCCACTGGAGTCCACCTGTCAGACCCTCTGATTGGCACTGGCCTCAGTCTCTCCACCTGCAACGAGGGAGGCCTGGGTTCGATCCTTGGGTTGGGAAGATCCCCTGGAGAAGGGAACGGCTACCCACTCCAGTATTCTGGCCTGGAGAATTCCATGGACTGTATAGTCCATGGGGCCTCAAAGAGTCGGACAGGACTGAGCGACTTTCACCCACTCAGTCTCTTCATTTAAGGGGGAGGGGTTCTCCTTCTTTTCTGGGGGTGCCCATCCCTTTGCAGATCTGATCAAGATATAAACTTCTTTTCCAAAAAATTGCTAAAGCCATTCCCAGAGCATTGCAGCCACTTGAAGTTAGAATTCTTTATAAATGCAGCCCCACCGGGGGAATGAGGAGGACGAGGAGGACAGGAGGACGAGGAGGAGACGACTCCTCCCCCATGTTGCCAAGCTGAGCCTCGACTAGGTGTGCGTGGGGGGGGTGCCCTCCCATCCCTGCCCCCACAGGCCAGATGAGCTCCAGCTTCCTGCGGGGAGTAGGGGGAGGGGAGAGGTTCTCCCCTGGGAGTCCTCCCCATCACCCTGGAGAGAGGAATTTTCATCAGCCCCCAACTCCCTTTTCAAACAATAAAGCTCAGTGCTTAGCACCCAGGGAGGGGCTTGAAGGAGCTCATGCCTCCTCCCAAAATGAGGGGCTCCTGTTTGTGGGTCCTGTGAGGTTTCTCAAAGGGGTCTTTAACCCAAGGAGGCTTTACCTTCTATGAATTTGCTCCTGGCTGGGGAGGTGGGTGGGTTGGAGGGGGAGCGAGAAGGACTTGAGCCGTGGTCTGCGTGACCTCCAGGCTGAGCTGTTCCCACAAGGGGAGTCCTGGGCTCTGATGGGGTCTTCAGGAAGGGGTGTGCGTCCTGAGTTCTGCGAGGCAGGGCTCAGGGACTCTCAAGTCACCTGGGCCTCACCCCCCTCGCCTTCCCTTGCGGTGTCTCCCCGAACAGAGCTGGGTGCTGGGCTGTCCCCCAACCAGGGCTCATCCCCTGCTACTCTCCCCCTTCCCCCACCCTCACAAGAGGCTCTTTATCCCCCGGCCCCACAACACCCTCAGCCGCTCAGCTCAGCCTCCAGTGGCAGCAACAGGGATGGGGAAGGCACACCTGAGCTGAAGTCAAGGTGTGGGGGGGTGGTTTTCTAGGCCGTTGCCTGGGCGATGCCACCTGAGCTGGGCGCCAGGCACCTGTCGCCAGGGGAACAATGCGGGCGGGGCCCCTCCCTCGGGAGCCGCCAGAGTTACTAGGCTGAGACCGGGAGATGGATCAGATTCCAGAGAGTGCTGGGTGGGTGGGCTCGGGGGACAGGGGTGTGCGATGCTGGGGAAGCTGGTGCGTCTGCGTCATGAAACAAACAAAATGGGGAGGGAGAGAGCAAAGACATGGCGGGGGAGCCGGGTTTCAGGAGGCTCAGCATGGTGCCCAAGGGGTCCTCCCACTTTCAGCCTGAGCCAGGGCCAGTCCCGTCTCCTCCTCATTCCTTTGTCCCTGAGTCCCCACAGGCGTGGAGGTTCTTTCCTCCCCGGTTCGTTTCTGGTCACCAATCCCCCCGGGACTCTGAGCCCCTCCACTCCCAGCCCCGCCTCCTCCCATCATTACGGCTCCTCCCCGGCCTCTGCCTTAAAACCCCCTGCCTGCAGCCAGGAGTCCCCAGGTGGCACCGACAGGCGAGCTGCTCAGCCCCAGAACCTGCGCCAACCCCCGGCAAGGGACACGGCTTGGCTTGGCTCTCCTCTGCCGGCAGGTGGGTCGGGAGGGTCTGTGCAAGCTGGTCAGACGGCAGCGGCGGCGGTGGGACCGGCTGCAGGGCACCTGAGGGGCGACGGGACAGCCACTCAGCTGAGCGAGACTGTGGGGTGGATTTGTTGCTGGGGGTTCAGAGACACATCTGTGAAGGGCACAGAGTAAGGAGGCGCCTGCAAGAGGCTCTCGGATGCGGTGAGAGCTGTCTGGGTCAGAGGACGCTGACGTGCCCTTGCTGGGCACAGAGACCCCCCCACCTGCACTCCCACAGGTGTGGAGCATCGGACCCACTCCTCCAATCAACGGGGCTGCTTAGGGGAAGACCTGACTGAGTGAGGGGACAGATGGCTTCCACTGGCCTTGAACTCCTGGGTATGACCCTGGCTGTGCTGGGCTGGCTGGGGACCCTGGTGTCCTGCGCCCTGCCCCTGTGGAAGGTGACCGCCTTCATCGGCAACAGCATCGTGGTGGCCCAGGTGGTGTGGGAGGGGCTGTGGATGTCCTGCGT
>SJYQ01015145.1:0-11405 GCA_006410935.1 Redunca redunca
TGGGGTTGGGGTGGGGGGGGGTGGGGGCGGCGCCTGAGAGGCTTTTTGTGCCAGGTCATGCTTTGATCTAAGTTCGATGCCATTGGATGATAACAGCCTTGAGTGGAAGGCATTGCTGTTTGAAGAACCAGAGGCGCAGAGAAGCGCAGTCATCTGCCCCGGGGCAGTGTGCTTGGGTCCCTGTTCTTTCTGAGAGTTGGAGGGCAGCCCTGGTGAGTGTAGCGTGACGCCTTGAGGCTACACATCTGGTTGTCCCCAAGAGCAGCAGTGGTGACAAGTCAGAATCCTTCTGCCCTGTGTGGCCTTGGGCATGTCACCTGCCTCCTGGTCCTCCCATGATGGCTCAGTCATTTTCCCATTTTTGCTCCCCAGCAAGTAAATGGCCAAGTCTGTAAATAGAAGCTGCAGGGGGCAGGCAGCATGGCCAGTGCAGTATAGGGAAGGGCCCCAGATGGAGTTTTTTCAAGCACTGACTCCCTTTTTCCTTCCCTCATCCATGAGGTCCTGAGCCCCAGGGCCTAGCCTGTTCCTCCCTAGCAGTTCCACCCAGCAAATAGCTAGAGCTGGAGGGTGAGGGACCTGGTTGGCTCAGGGGCTTGTCACCCTGGCCTCAGAGACTCGGGAACTGGAGGCTGGTCTCCTCTGGGGCCCTTGCCAGCCCCTCCCCCTGCTCAGTCTCGTCTGGAACTCTGGTCTCTGCCCCTCTTAGGCCATGTTTTCTATATGAAGATGGAGAATGACCTCTCTCCACCCCAGGGCTGAACTTGCAGAGGCCATGTCCCACCTTCGTGCTAGCCATTTCTTGGAACCCTGACATTTCCCTAGCTTCAGCTGGTCCCCAGGAATGGGTGCCTCCAGAAGAGGCCAAAAGCCTGGACGGCTCTCAGCCTCCCCTTGCCATCTCTCTGTAGCTGTGACCTGGGAGAGCCCTCTCTGCCACCTGGGCTGGAGATCCCTGCATGTGGGGCAGTGGCTTTCATGTGCCAGCAGTGTTTCAGCCTCATTTGCAAACCTCTCCTCCAGGGTGTGAGATGTCACTTTGACAGAGGCCGCATGGCCCAGTGGTTAGGTACTGGTATCTGGAGTCAGCCAGCTAGGGGATCTGGGTAGGTGACGCCGCCTCTGCCCCTCAGATTCCCCGTCTGTACATGGGAGCAGGGGTCCTTTTGTAAGCACTCAGGGAGTTGCTAGATGCAAGTGCCTTACCTAACGTATCCTGGCTGCTGAGTCAGTATGAGTCCTGCCTGAAGAGTTCTCGTGACTTCCACATTGTTTCCGTCATCTCTGACTTGAGCCAATGATGACAGTATGGGCCTAGAGGCTGTCATACAGAGTGAAGTCAGAGAAACAAATATTGTATATTAACATATATGAGTGGAATCTGAAAATAATGGTGTAGGTGATCTCATCTATAACACAGAAATAGAGAGACAGATGTAGAGAACAAATGTAGGGACACCAAAAGGGGAAAGAGTGGGGATGATTTGGGAGATTGGGATTGACATATATACACTACTGATACTATGTATAAAATAGATAACTAATGTAGAGTACATCATGAGAAACGCTGGGCTGGATGAAGCACAAGCTGGAATCAAGATTGCTGGGAGAAATATCAATAACCTCAGATTTGCAGATGACACCACCCTTATGGCAGAAAGTGAAGAGGAACTAAAAAGCCTCTTGATGAAAGTGAAAGAGGAGAGAGAAAAAGTTGTCTTAAAGCTCAACATTCAGAAAACTAAGATCATGGCATCCAGTCCCATCACTTCATGGGAAATAGATGGGGAAACAGTGGAAACAGTGAGAGGCTTTATTTTTCTGGGCTCCAAAATCACTGCAGATGGTGACTGGCAGCCATGAAATTAAAAGATGCTTACTCCTTGGAAGGAAAGTTATGATCAACCTAGACAGCATATTAAAAAGCAGAGCCATTACGTTGCCAACAAAGGTTCGTCTAGTCAAGGCTATGGTTTTTCCAGTAGTCACGTATGGATGTGAGAGTTGGACCATAAAGAAAGCTGAGCACCAAAGAATTGATACTTGTGAACTGTGGTGTTGGAGAAGACTCTTGAGAGTCCCTTGGACTGCAAGGAGATCCAACCAGTCCATCCTAAAGGAGATCAGTCCTGAGTGTTCATTGGAGGGACTGATGTTGAAGCTGAGACTCCAATACTTTGGCCACCTGATGCGAAGAACTGACTCATTGGAAAAGACCCTGATGCTGGGAAAGATTGAGGGCAGGAGGAGAAGGGGACGACAGAGGATGAGATGGTTGGATGGCATCACTGACTCAAATGAACATGAGTTTGAGTGAACTCCAGGAGTTGGTGATGGTCAGGGAGGCCTAGCATGCTGCAGTCCATGGGGTTGCAAAGAGTCGGACATGACTGAGCGACTGAACTGAACTGAACTGAATGAGAATCTACCCATTAGTAGCAGGGAGTAGGGAGCTCCATTCAGTGCGCTGTGGTGACCTAAATGGGAAGGAAATCCAAAAAAGAGGGGATATATGTATACATATTGCTGATTCACTTTGCTGTGCAGAAAAACTAATGCAACATTGTAAACCAACTATATGTTAATAAAATTCAGGAAAAAAAAAACAACCCACTCCTCTTCTGTTGATCTCTGTGGTCATAGATTCTTCTGGGTCATAGATTCTCCCCATAGATTCCTCTGTGGTCATAGATTCTTCCCCAGTGAGGAAGAAAGACCCCAAGCCAAGAATGACCCCTTCCAGCTGAGACCAGGCCACTGCAGCCCGTAGACCCAGGGCTCTGCCAGGCTGCAAGGTTGTGCAGGTAGAGCCGGCTGGCTGCCTTGGATGGAGAACGGTGGTCTGTGCAACCCTTCGGCCTCCGAGTCCTAGAGGCTGAGGACACGGGGTGATGAGAGAGGAGACTGGAGCGAGTTAGAGTCTGCACATGCCCCCCCGCACTTCCTGGCACCCTAGGGCTCCACCTCGGCCTGGAACGCCTGCCTGGATTCTTGCCCGTGTGGTTTCCCCTGGGCCTCTCCCTCACGTCCGCTGGCAGAGCATCCCCAAGCTGTCTGCATTCCTCTGCTGTGAAGACGGCCACCTCAGGGTCAGGCCTGGCTAGGACACCCCTGACTGTGGGAGCGTGCGTGCTGGTGAGGTGCGCAGGGACACACCTGTGGGCACCAGCCTCTCCGAGCTCGCACATAGCTGTGCCCTGTGTGTCCATATATGCATGCATGTGTGTGTGCAGGAATGTGGAGAAGGGGCCTGTGTGGATATGCATGAGTGCATGAAGAGTACAGGGGGAACTTGCGGATCTCTGATGGCCCCAGGGACCCATGGGCGTGAGCTCATGCATGATGTAGGGGCTGGTGAGTGTTTCCCATAACAGAGAACCCTTGCATGTATGAGGGTCATGCACCTTTCCTGGGCTCAGCTCGTAGCCACTGAGAGAAACTGGAGGAAACAAGAGAAGGGGCTCAGGATGAGCTCAAGCATAGAGTCCATTTGCCTGGCTGAGCTGAGAGTTTCGCACTTGTTCCCCTGTTTAACCCTCACACCAATCCCAGGAGTGATAAAAGTGAATTTGAGGCTTGGGGAGGGCCAATTACTTGCCCAAGGTCACACAGTCTGTAAGTAGTGGCAAAGTGAAAGTCACTCAGTTTTGTCCGACTCTTACAGTCTATGAAATTCTCTAGGCCAGAATACTGGAGTGGGTAACATTTTCCTCCTCCAGGGGATCTTCCCAACCCAGGGATCGAACCCCTGTCTTTACCAGCTGAGCCACCAGGGAAGCCAACCTTCAAATCCACGTCTGCCTGACTCTTGAAGCTTTCAGGCAGAGCAGAGAGCTGCTGCAGGGGTCACAGAACAGGAGAGACCGATGCAGTGGGCAGCTCAGGGCTGAACTCTCCCCTTGGAGGGCAGCAGACTTTGAGACGCTCACCCATGCCTCTTGCGCCCAGGCCCCCACCTGCCCCAGTGGCTGTATCATAATAAACATGCGTGTGGAGTCATTGCTCTGTGTCAGGCCCTGGGTAAGTGCTTTGTACTAATCTCACCTAATCCACCCCAACACTCTGAGAGGTTGGTATCATTATTAGGCTATTATTATTATAACGCTATGTAAATAATATATTTACATATATGTGCCTGTGTGCTCCATCGCTAAGTCATTTCCGNAGCCGCCAGCTTCATCCCCCTTCTGTTGGGTGGTCTCCAACTGTACCTTACATGTAGGCTGAAGGGAGTTGAGGGCCGGGGGTACCAGGTCTCCATCTCACAAATATGGAGACTGAATCTGGGCTGGTGTGGTGCCTGGGCCTGATAAATTGACTCCCCCAGTGCAGCCCTAGCGTCACCGGCTCCTAACCTGCTGTGGGATGTGAAGCGGGTGCCCTGCTCTCTCTGGGCCTCAGTTTCTGCCCTGCCCCCAGAGGGCAGGCAGGAAGGGCTGTCCTGAAGTTTGCAGGCGGGGCGTCCTGGGAACAGGCGGGGCAGGCCTGGCAGCAGGCACCGAGGGGGCAGGCCGGTGAAGGTGAGACCGGGCCAGGGCTGAAGTCGAGGTTCGGAGCCGGTTTTCCCAGGCTGTGTCTGAGTAATCCTGTGTCTATATTTATCTCTTCCTTTCTTGGTTGAGCAAACAGAGACCGATGCCAGCCTGGCCTGCCACCCCCCAGGCTGGCACGTTTCTCTCACCTGCCGGGTGGCCCTGGGGAGTACCGCAGTCTTGGCTTTGAGCTCGGCTTGGCCCACGTAGGACACACAAGGATGTTGGAACCCAGTGACTTCCGTGACAAACCTAATTGACAGTGGTGGCCTGGGATGCTCTTCAGGGGCCGCAGCACGCTTGGGCAACCCTGACCAGGGCCTGGGCAATGTATGTGCATGGGGGGTCTGGGAAAGCCCTACCCAATTCAGGAACAAAGGGCCCCCTTGGACTTCCCTGATGGTCCAGCGGTTGGGAATCTGCCTGCCAGTGCAGGGGGCGCGGGTTCACTCCCTGGTCCGGGAAGATTCTATATGCTGCAGGCAACTGGGCCCGTGCACCACCACTACTGAGACCCGTGTGCTCTAGAGCCCGTGCTCCACAACAGAGAAGCCACCACGATGGGAAGCCCAGGCACCACAACGAAGAGGAGCCCCCAGTCGTCACAACCAGAGAGATCCTGTGCGCAGCAACGGAGACCCGACACAGCCAAAAATAAAGAAAGAACAAAAAGACACATATTTTAAAGAACGGGTCCTCTTATCTCAGACAATGACTTTCTCGCCTCCATTCACACTTCAGTGTAAATGGAAGCCCCTGGTCCCTCCAGGATCTGAAATTTCTAGAGATCTGGAGTCAGACCACTCTGGGGCTGAATCCTGGCACTCTGGTTTCAGACAAATAAGCTCTCTGTGACTTGATCTCCTTGCTTGCCAAACAGGGCCAATGGTTTCTACTCCTCAGGGGTCCTGTGAATCCATAACACTCAGGTGTTATGCACTGACAGATGGGATGGGCTCCACTGGGCCGGGGTCACTGGTCCCCACCCGCTTCCACCATCCAAGGCCCAGATCCATGGCAGTGACAGTGGACCCACAAAAGACCACCAGGGGGGCTGTGTGTGCCCAACTCTCACAACATGCACTTAGTAATGGACGCCCCAATTCTGAGAGGTGCGTGCAGCCTTAGACCCTGGATGCATTAGATAAGTTGGGACTTGGACCCTGAGAAGACCTCAGAAGGGACCAGGTACACACTGCGCTGAGCCCCGTCTCCATGGTGAATGGGGAAGGACAAGCAGTCAGTCAGGCCAAAGGGATGATGGGAACAGAAGAGCATCTTACGGAGAGATACAGCTCAGCCTGGACCAGATCTGGGCTCCATCCCCGACCCCAGCCAGGATCTCTGATGGCCAGCTAGGTCTTTGCCCCGATTCTGGCCTCTGCCCTGGCAATGCCATCTTCCTGACCTTGGGGAACCCTGGGCCCGGTGCACGTGCGCCGCAGCCCTGCCTGCTTCCAGGTTGGATTAGGCAGAGTCCGAGGACGTGCCGGGCTGGCAGGCTCCCGGGCGGGGCGGCTGCCGACGCTGAGGCTGCCCTGTGGTAGCTCGAGACAGGGCTGCAGCAAAGCCTTGTATGGCTCTGGCAGAATAGCTCAGCGGCCGCACCGATTGGCTGGGCTGGCACTCCCAGCCAGGGTTGCCCGGGCCCCAAACCACGGTAACCAGAGCCGCCGCCGGGAGCTAGTGGATTAGCATGGCTGCCTGGCCACCCGCCTGTCCGCCACCAGGGCTGCTCTTTTCCTTTCCTAAAAAGGCGAGCTGGTCAAGTGAACTCGGACCTGGGGTAAGGAGGGGTGGGCGGGGTGGTCCAGGTGGCTCTGCTGAGGGTTCGGGAATCCTAGCTCTGGCCTTGGGCCAAGCTCTTCCCGGCTCTGGACATCAGCTTTCTCATTTATAAAAGGGGGAGGTTGGTAGCTGGGTCTCTGTAAAGTGGCTGAGGCTGTGATGGAATTAAAGGATATGTTTGCTGGGGTCCCCCAACCCAGATTTCAGGACTAAGAGGTAGCCAAGAGGCCCAGATTCGCTTTCCATAGTACCAACCACTCCCTGAATGTGTGGGCCTGGTTTTAAGTCTCTGCTCTGCCCCTGACCACTGTGGCCTTATGAGCAGCATCACCTGTCCAAGCCCCAGGCTTCCTCCTCTGTAAAGTGACGAGGTGATAAGTCTCTCCCTGGGCCAGATGGCAGTGATGAGCCCCATGCAGGGCAGCCCTGGGCTGCTCCCTCCTCAGTCGCCCCCATCCTTACTTGACTCTTCTTGCTTCCTGCTTCTCCCTGCTCATGCCCATCTCAGGCTAGCCTGCCTTCTCAGGCCATCCTGCGAGCCGTGATTTGTCCCTGGGAATCTCTAGGAGTAAGCATGGTCTCCAGGTCCTAAGCCCAGAGAGGGTCTAGGCCTAGGAAGAGGGCCCAGCCCCGGATGGGGAGTGGCAAGGCCCGGCCCAAGCCTTCCTGAGGTTCTGGGTCAGCTGTGACCCGGGTCGGTGGCCCTGCCACTTGCCAGGGTGCAATCTTGGGCTCTAGTCTTCTGTGAAGTGGAGGTAGGTGCCCTATCTCCCTCACTCCAAAAGGGAAATTACCTGGTGAATTCCAGAGGCCATGGGAGGCCTGGCGTGAGTGATAGGTGGGCCTGGGCACCAGCAGCAGGCTGAGGAGTCAGGATCTTCAGAGAGTTTGCATCCACTTGGCGTGCTCTCGAGCACTGGGATCCCAGCCCCTGTGTTTGATGGTCCATTCGTGTGCCTTCAGCCTCAGATGTGGGGACCCATGGGGCTACCCTGGATGGCTGCTGAGAAGCCAGGCAGCTGCCGGGAAGAAGCCTTGGCCTGGGCCTACCTCCTCCCTTGGGTTCCTGGGGAGAAGGAGGTGAAGAGTCTGAGATCCAGGGCTCCCCTGGGGCCAGAGCACAGGGTGGAGATGAGAGGGAGGAACTTGGGGCCCCCAGAGGCGCTGCACTAGAGTCAGACTAGAGTCAGTCTCACATGGCCTCTGACCAGCCCTGCATCTTTGGTTGGTGGGCGTCCTTTTGTTTTTAATATTTCTTTCTTTCTTTATTTTTATTCATTTGGCTGCACAGTCTTTGCTGTAACTTGGAAAGTGGATCTCTCTGAGATCCACTCAGGATCTTGGATCTTCTTTGCAGCTTGTTGGATCTCTAGTTGTGCCACGTGGAACCTTTAGTTGCAGCATGGAGACTCTCAGTTGGAGCATGTGGGATCTAGTTCCCTGAACAGGGATCAAATCTGAGGCCCCTTGCATTGGGAGCACAGTCTTAGCAACTGGACCACCAGGGAAGTCCTTGGTGGGGGCTCTTTGGAACTTCCACTTTCTTCTCTAAAAATGGGGACCGTAAGTCTCATCTCCCTGGGTTGTCATTGGGGACTATAAATTGTTGTTTAGTCAGTCATGTCTGACTCTTTTGAGACCCCATGGACTGTAGCCCTCCAGGCTCCTCTGTCCATGGGATTTCCCGGGCAAGAATACTGCAGTGGGTTGCCATTTCCTACTCCAAGTGTTCTTCCAAACCCAGGAACTGAACCTATCTCTTCTGCATTGGCAGGTAGCTTCTTTACCCACTGAGCCACCAAGGAACCCCAAGGACTACAAATAGGGCTTGTAAAATGCTGGAGGCCGGACTTGGCTCCATTCTGTGCTCTTCTTCTTCTGGGCCTTTCTGGGATTCCACTTTCCCACTGGTCTCGACTGAAATTCAGGATCTCCCCAAGGACTCGCTCCCAGACAGCTGCTCCTTGCCTTCCATACCCCATGATCAAAATGCTAGGGGCCATCTTTCCTTCTGGGCCTCCTTCCACACCATTATTTTTTTCACTCCCTGTAAAAACCCAGCACCTTTGAGGCCGATGCCATGAGGCCCTGCCCCTGCCCCTGCCCCCATCCCATCGTTGACATCTGTTCAGCCCTTGGGTGTTTCTGACACTGAGACGTCGTATCCTTGTGAGACTGTTACACATATTCCTCATCTCTGTCACTAGGCACAGCCATATGAGCTGCTTTGGCAGGTGAAATTTGAAAGGAGAGAAGTCTTTTCCCATGTCGAGCATTAAGTTGTCAATGCAACATTTCACAGCTCTCTCCTTTTTTCTGCCTCTGAGGTCACAGGAACACGGGATAAAGCGTCCGTCAGCCTAGGTCTCCAAATGATGAGGATGAGTACAATTCAGCTGCTGACCCACATCGGACATATGGCAGAAGGGAAAAAGTTCAACTTTCATTGTTTTCAGTTCCTGAGTTTCTGGGTTGGTTGTTTCTGCAGTGTGATAGCCCACATCCTGGATTATAAAGCCTAGCTCACAGCCTGCGTTTCCAGTCCAGCCCTGCAGTCGGCAGAGATGAACATACAGGTCACTGGCACCATGGATACTCGCTTCCCAGCCTTTTCATCTCTTGTGCCCAGCATCCACGCCTGTGTGGTCCACACTGCCTTCATCCACAACTGTCCTGCCTCTGGAGTAATGAACAATTTCCAAACTTCTCTTCTCTGTTCTTATCCAAAATCCCCAGCCGCTTGGCCACTGGCCTTTTTCTGTGTCAGCCACCCCTGTTTGCATCCTTCCCAGCCTGTGAATTCAGGGCTATCTGTAACCTCACCTCTTCATCAGCCAGTTCTCTCACCTCCCATACTCCACGCTTCTGTCCCGTGGCCGGGTAAAACCTCCACCTGGAATGAACCTACTTGGCTGCCCTCTCCATGCCTTTGAGTACCGCTGAACAAACCACACCATTTAGCAGGAGCAGTGCCACGCTGGTGATTCTCTTTCCCTGGCCAGCTTTCTCCTGCTCCCCTCTCAGGCCATTCACACTTTCTCAAGTCTTTGGTCCACACCACCCACCCTCCACACCCCGCTACCCTATACTGGAACTTCCTCTTCCCCTCTCAGCAGGTGACAGAGAAAATTCCTTGGCAGAAATGTTCTCAACTTCCTGTCACTGTTGTCACTTGCCCCTCTTCCCTTGGGTCACACTGGGAGAAATTTCTGCATCTGGTACTTACATCTCCTCCTAATCAAGCAGGCTGGGGTCTCACCACCTCATTCCCATCTCGCTTCTTCCCTGGACTCCTTGCCGCCCTCCAGCTGCTGCCCCAGCTCTCCCCTGCCCTCCCGCAGGTCCTGGGAGGATGTCTGGGTCTGCCGTCCCCACTTCCCTCTTCTCCTTACTCCCCAGCCACCACCCGCTGCCTCCACAATCCATTCAGCACTGGCAGTGTTTACGAAGGGCCTGCAGGCCAGGAGCTGGACTAGGCCGGCTTTTCCCCAAGTCAGCAATGATCCTCCTGCCGCTGAAACAGGCAGGTCTTTTTAAGTTCTTAGTGCTAAACTTGTGTCCAGCATTTTACCCCGAAGCCCTCTCTTGACTCGTCCACGTACCTCTTCTTCTGTCTGCTCCTATCATGGCTTCCCCTCCACCCCACCTCCACCTGCAGCCCTCCCCACAACCCGCCCAGGCTCCAGAGCCCACAGGAGTTTTAGGACTTACTCTGTATGAGAGCTTTGTTCTCTCCTGTAGCAACA
Source organism: Redunca redunca (assembly GCA_006410935.1). Taxonomy (NCBI): domain Eukaryota; kingdom Metazoa; phylum Chordata; class Mammalia; order Artiodactyla; family Bovidae; genus Redunca; species Redunca redunca. Next base: position 10,067 of record SJYQ01015145.1, read on the forward strand.
ACTATGGCCACTGGGACTGAGGAATTAATGATGTCATTATTTGCTTAAGCACGGCCTCTCCCATTAGAATGAAAGTTCTTTGAAGGCAGGGTTGTCTGTTTTGCTCACTGTTGTATCTGATGATTAGTCCCTCACTGGTGCAGAGCAAGTCATTGTTGCATACAAAAGGTGGGGATCTATACCTGTCTTTTTCATCCTTGTAACCACAGCACCCTGTGTGAGGTCTGCTCAAAGGACATTTGTTGAAGCCTTACCATGTTCAAGGTTCTGTTAACCATGCTGTATACATGCTTCCCAGGTGGTGCTAGTGGTAAAGAATCTGCCTGCCAATGCAGGAGACATAAGAGCCTCAGGTTTGATCCCTGGGTCAGAAAGATCCCCTGGAGGAGGGCATAGCAACCCACTCCAGTATTCTTGCCTGGAGGATCCCCATGGACAGTGGAGCCTGGTGAGCTATATACTCCATAGGGTTGCAGAGTTGGAAATGACTGAAGTGACTTAGCACTTAGCACATACAGTCTCTCATTTAATCCCCACAGGAAACCCTCCATTTCACAAAACAGGAAACAGAAGCCCAGAGAGGTTGTGTAGCTTGCCCAGTGTCACACAGGAAGTGAATAACTGTCACAATCAGATTCCAGGTCTTACCTTGCAGTGAGGTCAGTGGTAGCCCCTCAAAGGTAAGTCTGTGTCCTAACCCCTGAAACATGTAAGTGTGACCTCCTTTAGAAAAGGAGTGTGTGCCGATATACTTAAGTTAAAGATCTAGCGATGAGATCATACTGAATGGGGGTATTCCCCAAGTCCAATAACGAGGACCCTTAGTGGGACACGCAGAGAAGGCAGCGAGAACGAAGGCAGAGGCAGAAATGAGAGTGATACGATGACAAACCAAAGGCCGAGGATGGCCTGCAGCCACCAGAAGTGAGGACAGAGGTCTGGGACAGATCCTCCCTCAGAGCCTCCCAAGGAACCTTGATTTCAGACCTCTGGCCTCCAGAAATGTGAGAGAACACATTTCTGCTGTTTTAAGCCGTTTAGTTTGTTCATTTGTTCCAGCAGCCCTAGGAAATGAATATAGACCCCAAACCACATGGCCATGTTCCCGTGCCTCCTGCCAAGCCTGGAAGGGAGGGGCCCTTGGAATCCCAGGCTGTGTGACTATGGCCTGGCCACTTGCTTTCCCTGGCCCCGATTTCTCTGTAGCAAAAGAAGCACTTGGGACTCCGAGTGTCCTTCCAGCTCTGACATTCTACAGCCATGAGAAAAATCATGAGCCGGGCAAGCAGGGCTCTGTTGGGATTTTCAAATTTATTCCAACGTGCTGCTTTTTTTTTTT
>SJYQ01015153.1:0-15012 GCA_006410935.1 Redunca redunca
GAGGTGGGAGGGGGGGTTCAGGATTGGGAATTCATGTACACCCGTGGTGGATTCATGTCAATGTATGGCAAAATCAATACAGTATTGTAAAGTAAAATAAAGTAAAAATAAAAATTAAAAAAAAGAGAAATGATTTGTTTGAGAAAAAAAATTAATTAAAAAAATAAAAATAAAGTGAAAATGTAATCAAGTCACCTTGAAAGGCCCAACAGGTCTCTGTTACCCTTAGGGTTCCATCCAGAACCTCAGCCCCAGGGGTTTTCATCTGGATTCCCAAGAAGGCAGTGCCTGAACTAGACCATGCATTTGGGAGAGGATTTCAAGAGACAGGATGGAGGAGGAAGGAGAGCATGAAGGCAACCTAAGGATGCTCTCTGCCATAGGCAGCAGGGGCTCAGTTCCACCGGATCCTCGAGGCTTACACAGAATGCCATCCCGATTGGTCTGAGTGACAGGAGATGGGTGTTTTCTTACTGGCTGAGGTCTGCTGCTAGGGAAGTGAACCCCACTCCAGCATCCCAGGTTGCACTCGCTGTCAGGCAGAGAGGACCCCTGCTTAGAGGACCCTGAGACAGAGAAAGATGCCACCATGAAGGCCACGCAGGACTCCACCCAAATGCCCTTTGCTGGTTGTGAACCTTCTGTGAACATGGGCAGCTCCCGACTGCCCCTTCTCCCGAGAACAGCCCTGAGCTGATAGGAGCTATTAGTCTGGATGTTGAGCAGCCTACGATCAATGGCCAGCTGAAATGGGGACTCCCTTCCTCCAGGAAAGCCAACTTGTGGTGCAATTTATGCTCTAGAGTCTTCCCTGTGGGTCAGGCCAAGAACACACTTTCCCTGAGGCCACATTCTGCTTCCTTACCTCATGAAATCACAGCATCTACTTCTAATACAGACTTAGGCTCTGTTTCTGGGGAACCCAGAAGGAAAATGTGCCCCATAACCAAGAAACAATATCAGTGAAATAGATCAAGAAATGACAAAGATAATCCAATCAGCTGGCAAGACTTGAAAACAGCTATGATAAAAGTGTTCAAGATCTTAAAGGAAAAATAAATGTAATGAGAGAACTAGAAGATATAAAAGAGAACCAATATAACTTCTACAGCTGAAAATACAATGTCTGAAATGAAAAATTCATTGGATGAGCTCAGCTGCAGCTTGGAGGGGGAAAAAAAAATTAAAAAGAATGTTAATATAGACTTGGAGACCTACAGAACAACACTGATTCATCTATTACAAGTATAATTGGTTAGCATTTTTAGCAATAAATTTCTTTCTTTAAAAAAGAAAAATAAAGGTATTTTCTGACAAACAAAAGGTGAGAAAATTCATTGCCAGCGTGCCCTGCCCTACAAAAAATATTTTAAGAAAATTTTTCAGGCTGAAGGAAAAAGATGTGTAAATATGATTTACCTGACAATGAAGAATACCAGAAATGACAAATAGGCAAATATGTGGACTAATATAAAACAGATTTTCTCTCATTTTTATTTCTTTCAAAGATAATTGACTTTTCCATATACCTGAAACTAACAGAACATTGTAAATCAACTTGGTTTCAGTGAAAAGTTGTTTGTTTTGAAAAGAAATTTAAAACATTTTTTTAAAGGTAACTGACTTTTAAAGAAAAAAAATAACACTGTATTGTGGGGTCAAGAATCTTCACAGAAGTAAAATGAAGGACTGCCACAGCACGAAGGATGGAAGTATACTGTTGTAAGGGTCTTATATTATTCACAAAGTATTAGTTAATACTTTAAAGATAGACTTGATCTTTAACTTGGATAGGTTAAAAATCCAAAGTACAAACTCTAGGGCAATTACACACACACACACACACACACACACACAGAGAGAGAGAGAGAGAGAGAGAGAAGTAGCTAATAGGCCAAAAGTGATCAAAATGGAAGGCTAAAACCAAAAGACAAATCCTCAGTCCAAAGGAAGGAAGCGGGACTTCCCTGGTGGTCCAGGGGCTAAGTTGCCATGCTCCCAGTGTCGGGGGCCCATTTGATCCCTGGTCAGGGAACTAGATGTGGCATGCTGCAACTGAGTTCACATGCCAGAACTAAAGATCCCACGTGCCACAACTAAGACCTGACAAGGCCAAATAAATGTAAACCAACAACCAGCAAAGGAAGGGAAAGAGGCAAAGGTGAACAGAGCTGCGGGACAAATAGAAAACAAACAGCAGGGCAGCAGCATTAAAGCCACGCAGATCGCTCCGAGTCTAGTCACGCGGAGTGACAGGGACTGGGTCTGCCCTCCCACCTTAGCAAGGAGAAAACCAGATGAAACACAGGACACAGCGGTTCTTCAACATGGACGAGAAGCAGCACAGAAATATGATCCCTAAGAGAAGAGGGGGAAAGGGGAATTCTAAAACCTGGAAATTTTCTTAGATCTTAGGAAATTAACATACTTCTAAATAACCCATAGGTCAAAGAAAAAAACCACATGAGAGATTAGAAAGTATTTTGTACCAAATGGAAATGAAAACACAGTACATCGACATTTGTGGGCTGTAGCTCTAAAAGCAATGACTTAGAGGGAAATTATAGCTTTAACTGCTGTACAAGAGATAAAAAGTTGATACTCGATGAGTAAGGGTCTGTCTTAAAAACCTAAGAAATGAAAGAGCAAATTCAACCTGAGATAGAAAAATGTGAATAATAAAGATAAGAACATAAGTCAATGAAATAGGAAGGGGACAAACAATACAGAAAATGCTGATACCAAAAGCAGTTAATTTGAAAGGTCCAAATCATTAAAATATTTGTTATCTATTGTTATATAAAAATAGTACCATATAGTGGCTTTAAACAGTACGTGTTAATTTTCTCTTAGTTTTGTGGGGCAGAGGTCCAGACACAGATCAATTGGGTCCTCTGCTTTAGGACTTGACAAAACCACAATTAAGGTATCTTGCCTGTGGCTCAGCTCAAGAGGAGACCACTTCCAACTTAGATAGTTATTGACAGAATCTGTTCCTTATGGGACACTGGGCTTAGAGCCTCAGTTTGTTGTCAGCTAGAGGCCACCTGCAGCTCCTGGTGACATGGCCCTTTCCAAATGGCAGCTTGCAACATGGCAGTTTAATCCCTCAAAGCCATGGTGGAGGGGGGCCATCTCCTAGTAATGTGAATTATTAACTCATACAAAATAATCACATATACATAATCATGTACACTCCTTTACCTTTGTTATATTCTACTGATTAGAATACTTTGGCTACTTTTTCAAAGAGCCAACTCATTGGAAAAGACCCTGATGCTGGGAAAGATTGAAGGCAGGAGGAGAAGGGGGTGACAGAGGATTAGATGATTAGATGGCATCGCTGATTCAATGGACATGAGTTTGAACAAACTCCAGGAGACAGGGAAGGACAGGGAAGCCTGGCGTGCTTTAGCCCATGCGGTCACAAGAGTCGGACATGTCTGAGCAACTGAACAATGACAACTGATTAGAAGCAAGTCGCAGGTCACATTTGCACTCGAGGGGAGCAGCTCACCCCAGCGAGTGAGCCCCAGAAGGTGGAGACCACAGGGCTGCTCTGCACCTTTTGTCACAATTGGGAAAACTCAGACTGGACTCTTCAACCAAAAAATAGAGACTATTCAGTTCAGTTCAGTCGCTCAGTCGTGTCCGACTCTCTGCCACCCCATGAATCGCAGCATGCCAGGCCTCCCTGTCCATCACCAACGCCCGGGGTTCACTCAGACTCGCATCCATCAAGACGGTGATGCCATCCAGCCATCTCGTCCTCTGTCGTCCCCTTCTCCTCCTGCCCCCAATCCCTCCCAGCATCAGTGTCTTTTCCAATGAGTCAGCTCTTCGCATGAGACTATTACGTGACCAATATTATTAGAGAGAGAAGGAGGATCGCTAGAGATTATATACACACTAAGTAGATAACATGGGACGATTATGAACCATATCATGTCAATATATTCAATAACTGAACTGGAAATGGACATATTCCTTAAGGACACAAACTATCAGAACTAGCATAGGAAGAAACAGAAGCTAACAGGGCAAATTATAGCTGAGCGAAAAAGAAAAGATAAAAGGGAAATAAATGAAACAGAAAAATGATAGAGAAAATGAAAGAAACCAAAATCTGGTTCTTTGAAATGGTAACAAAATTCGCAAATCTTTAGCAAGCCTGAATGAGAAAAAGAGCAGCCTCAAATTATTAAAATTGAGAATGAACAAATAGACATATTACTACTAACTTTACAGAAGAAGAGCTATAGGGCAATACCATGAACAGCTGTATACCAACAAAGTAGATAACCTAGATTAAATGGACATATTTAGAAATATTTAAATACTAAAATGGACTCAAAAAGAGACCGAAACGCTCGATAACATGCAAAGAGATTGAGTTAATAATAATAATGATAATAAATGTCCCCTGTCCTAAGTTGCTTCAGTCATGTCCAGCTCTTGTGACCCCACGGGCTGTAGCTGCCCAGGCTCCTCTGTCCATGGGATTCTCCAGGCAAGAATACTGGAGTGGGTTGCCCTCCTCCAGGAGATCTTCCCAACCCAGGGACTGAACCCACGTCCCTTATGTCTCCTGCATTGGCAGGTGGGTTCTAACTTCTCACAAAGAAAAGCCCAAGACTCAATGGCTTTACAGGTGAATTTTGCCAAATGTTTAAAGAACAGATACTAGAATAGTGACACCAGCAAGATGGCAGAATAGGGGTTTTCTGTCATCATCCCCACCCACAGGACGTCAGTTCTACTGCTGATGAGTGACAGTACCTTTGTGGGAGTCCAGGAATCCTGCAGAGAAGTTCCATCACTGTCAGAGAAGAGAAAATCTGAGAACAGATACATTGAAGACAGTAGATGAATACTTGCCCTTTGCCCATGTTGCCCCTCTCAAGGTGACATAACTCAGTGGCAACAGAGACCCTCTTGGCCCGTAATTTCTCCCAGGGAAAAGTGAGAGAGCAGTAAGTCAACACCTGGCTTCCCAGTCAAAGTGGATGGTGCCCAAGAGGCCCACTTATTCTAACCCACCCAGGTTAGTCAGCTCAGCTGAGGGGTTGAGAGAGGCTAGGATCACAGAAACTAGGGCTCAGAACTTATCCAAGGGAATTCCCTGGTGGTCCAGTAATTAAGACTATGCTCCCACTGCAGGGGGCATGGGTTCAATCCCTGGTCCAGAAACTAAGATCCCTCATGCCGATTTAAAAGACAAGACAAAAGGCTGCAGATCCTACCGACCACTTTGTAGACTCCACCAGGAAGTCCACCCATGAATCCCTTAGCATGCCTCACCTGCAGATCCCTCAACTGGTCCAAGTGTATCTCCAATGCTCTGCATACCTCACTGACCTCCTCTGGCCAGCTCCCTGCACACACCCTCATGGACAGGGAGTATGAATCTTGGCAGACAACTTACAAGCACAAGCAGAAAGCTGGCGTGACTCTGGGTCTGACAGAAGGCACCCAAACTTGAGCATTCTCAGGGCACAAGCCTAGGGAAATCAAACAGTAGGCTCTCAGCTTCTAGCCTGGCTTTATAGAATCAATATAAGGCATACAATCTTAAGAATTTCCCTCCAAGGAACCTCCCTCATGGTCCAGTGGCTAAGACTCTGAGCTCCCAAGGCACTGTGCCCAGGTTCGATCATATGCCGCAGCTGAGAGTTCGCAAGCCACAACTAAAGATTCCACCCACTATAACAAAGGTCCCGCATGCCAGAATGAAAACAGAATGAAAAGGTCCCATGTGCCATAACTTTAAGACCAGGTGCAGCCAAATAAATAAATATGTTTTAAATAAATAAGTAAATAAATACTTAAAAAAAATTTTTCCCTCCAAGAGGGCACAAGGGGTATGGAGTGGCCACAACCATAGGAAAGGTCTGAACCTCCGAATTCCTAGCTGGGCTGACTGGTGACAGTATTTCTCTCCCAAAGTTAGTCAGTCAAGATGGAGAAAGTGACCACTTTTTCAAATGTGAAGACAACAATGCAAGACTTTGAGGAACACAAAATAATTAAGGAAACATGATACCACTACAAGAAACAGAAATTTTTCAGTAACTGAACCCCTCACATATGCCGGTTTATGAATTGCCTGATGAATAATTCAAAGTCATCATTTTAAGGAAGCTCAGGGATCTACAAGAGGACACAGCTTTCTTAACATGATAAAAGGCATTTATGAAAAATCCACTGCTAATGTCATACATAATGGTGAGAACTGAAAGCTTTCCTGCTAAGACCAAGAATAAAACAAAGATATCAGGGTATTTAGGCAAGAAAGAGAAGCAAAACGACTCAGATTGAAAAAGATGAAATATTAACTATCTCTATGTGTAGATGACAGGGTGTTGTTCACAGAAAACCATAAGAAATTCAAACACATGTGCACACACACACACATACACCTGTTAGAACTAGTAAACAAACTCAGCATGGCTTTAGAATATAAGAGAAATACTCAAAAATCAATTGAATTTATTACATAAACTAGAAATGAATCATTCTAAAGGAAAAAGTAATAAAACTATTCCTCTCACCATATACAAACTTTAACTCAGAAGATCAAAGACCTAAATCAAAGAGCTAAAGCTCTAAAACTCTTAGAAAAAGATATAGTAAACCTTTGTGATCTTCGACTAAGCAATGGTTTCTCAGATAAGACGTGAAAAGCACAAGCAAGAAGAGAAAAAAAATAAGTAAATAGGATTTGCTCAAAATTTTAAGCATTCACATTTCAAAGCGCCATCCAGAAAGTGAAAAAGCAACCCACGGAATGGAGGAAAATATTTGCAGATCGTTTTTATGATAAGGGACTAGTTTCCAGAATACATAAAGAACTCTTACAACAGCAATAAAGAGGTAACTAATTCATCCTTTAAATGTGAAGAGGATTTTAATAGACATTTCCCAAGAGAAGATATACATGCGAATGGCCAATAAGCACATGAAAAAAAGTTCAACATCATTAGTCACTAAGAAAATGAAAATCAAAACCACACCATGATGTATCAAAACCACTATAATGGATGTAATAAAAAGAAAGACAATAAAAAGTGTTGACAAGAATGTGGAGAAATTGGAACCTTCAGACATTGCTGGCAGAAATATAAAACGGTGCAGTCACTTTGGAAAAGAGTTTGGCAGTATCTCAAAAAGTTAAAATAGAGTTGCCAAAGGAGCGATTCTACACTTATGTATATACCCACAAGAGAACTGACAGGACAGAGGAGCCTGGTGGGCTACAGTCCATACCGTCAGAAAAAGTCAGACATACTGGAAGCACCTGAGCATGCACACATATGAGAACCGAAAATGTATGTCCACACAAAAACATGTACATAGATGCTCATTGCAACGTTAGCCACAGTGGCCCCAAAATGGAATCAATCCTCATATCCATCAATGATGAACGGATAAGCATAATGTGGTATACCCATACAATGGAATAACCTTCGACTATAAAAAAATGAATGAAGTACTTACAAATACTACAGCATGGAGGAATTTTGAAAACATTTTGCTAAGTGAAAGAAGTCAGCCCCAGAAGGTCATGTATCATATGATTTCATTTATATGAAATGTCCAGAAGAAGCAAATCCATAGAGACAGAAAGCATTTGCCAGGGGCTGGGAGGAAGCAAGAATGAGTGTAAACTAATGGGAATGGAGTTTTTCAGGGGAAGATGAAAATGTTTATGAAATGAGAAGATGGTTGCACAACTTTGTGAATATACTTAAAACAAGTGAATTGTTCCCTGTTTTAAAAAAGTGAATTTTATGGTATGTGATTTATACCTCTGTAAAAAAGAAAAAAATAGAAAAATCTGAATGAGTCTATATCTACTAAAATTTATGTTTTATGGTTCAAAACTTTCCAACAAGGAAAAAAATTCCAGGCCCAGATGGCTTCATGGGTAAATTCTAGCAAGCAATTAAGAATGAGGTAATTCCAATCTCACAAAAACTTCTAGAGAACATAGAGAGAATATTTCCCAACTAATTTTATGAGGCCAGTGTTACTCTGATACCAAAACCAGACAAAAACACTACAAGGAGGGAAAAAAAGGGATTGTCAAACCATGGCCTATGGGCCCAAATCAGCCTGCAATCTGTTTATGTAAATAATGTCTTAAGAAAATACAGCCACACCCATTCATGTGCATCTTGCCCATTGCTGCTTTCATGTTACAGGGGCAGAGCTGAGTAGTTGTGACACAGATTACATGGTCTGCAAAGCCTCCAATATTTACTACCTGACTCTTCACAGAAAAAAATTGTTGATTCCTTGCTATGGACAAAGAGCTCTCCTGAACAAAGATGCAAAAATCCATTAGGAGGATCCGCAAATCAACCAAGAAACACATAAAAACAGATAAAAGTCAAGTCAACCTGAAATTTATCCCAGAAATGCAATGTTAGTTTACCAAAAAAAAAAAAAAATCAGTCAATGTAGTAAAACATATCAATGAATAAAGGTTAAAAACGACATAGTCTTCTCAATAATGGCAGAAAGAGAGCATCTGACAAAATTCAACATACGGTCATGATAAAAACACTTTTCAGCAAGCTAAAAATAGAAGGAAACATTTCCAATCCAACATGGAAGAAGTTTGGAAGTCATCACCCTGTCCTAACAATAAGTAAAAGGCTGAATGAATTGAAGTATCAATAACTTCAGATCCATCACAGAAGCAAGGTCATGGGGAAAATCAGTGCCCCCTCCCCACCCAAACTGCAGAGACAGGCAGGTGAATTCGGAGAACTACAACTTATCGGTGCAAAAAAGCAGTACCAGGTGGCTGCTGCTGCTACTGCTGCTAAGTCGTTTCAGCCCTGTCCGACTCTGTGTGACCCCACAGATGGCAGCCCACCAGGCTCCCCCGTCCCTGGGATTCTCCAGGCAAGAACACTGGAGTGGGTTGCCATTTCCTTCTCCAATAAATGAAAGTGAAAAGGGAAAGTGAAGTTACTCAGTCGTGCCCGACTCTTAGTGACCCCATGGACTGCATTCTACCAGGCTTCTCCGCCCATGGGATTTTCCAGGCAAGAGTATTGGAGTGGGTTGCCATTGCCTTCTCCAAGTACCAGGTGGGGAAACCTCAATTACAATCAACAAACTGCTTGAGGCTGAGCGTGGACAAGTCTCATTGACAAAAACTCCAAAGGGAGGCAGCAGAGGGTGACCTGCCCCCCCCCCACACAGACACACTTGTGTGAGTTTTACCTCCTGAAGACCTACCAGGTTCTCATAATGAATATCAGAGAAAAACCCTCCAGTGCTTCTGGCAGGTGCAGAAGAAAACAAACCATTATGAAGCATGCCAGAGTATTCTGTTCTTAACAAAGCCTGCATTCAGGGGAAATGACCTAACCAGAGACTCACTTGCAGAGGGGTTGAACGGAGCCAGCTGTCTTGGAGGAAGGGAAATACCCAGCTCCATCCCATTCTAGCCATCCTGTTCCACCTAAGGTGGGAAAAACAAACAACAAGCGCTTGTGAAGCTCATGGTCCAGGAGCATCTGTTCACGAAAAGACCAAGATCTAATCCTAGGACTATGGAATGCTCCTCTACACCCCCTTTATCACAACATCCCTAAAGGGTAATTTATAGTCATTCCTATCACCCCGTACATCATGTCCAACTATCAAGGGAAAAAAAACCTACAAGGCATACTAAAAGGCAAAAAAAAACAGGGAAGAGGCAGAGCAAGCAACAGAACCAAACTCAGATAAGACAGGGACGTTGGAATTATTAGTATAAAATTGAGGAATTTAAAGCAACTATAATCACTATGCTAAGGGTGCTCATGGATAAGATAGACAGCATGAGAGAACAGACGGGCAATGTAAGCAGAGATGGAAATTCTAAGAACCAAACAGAAACGCTGGAGATCAAAAGCACTGTAACATAAATGAAGAATGCCTTTGATGGGCTTATTAGCAGACTGGACACAGCTGAGGAAAGAATCTTTGAGCTTGAGGATATCTCAACAGAAATCTCCAAAATGGAAAAGCAAAGAGAAAAAAGGCTGGGAGAAAAAAATACCAGAGCAGAATAAAACTGGGAGACAGCTACCAAAGGTGTAACATATGCTTAATGGGAATACCAGAAGGAGAAGAAAGAGAGAGACAGGAAGAGAGGAAATTTTTGAAACAATAATTTGTTTGACTGAGAATTTCCTCCAAATTAATGTCAGACACCAGACCACAGATCCAGGAAGCTTAGAGAACATTAATCAGGATGAATGCCGAAAACCACACCCAGGCATATTATATCCAAACTACCAAAAATCAAAGATAAAGAAAAATTCCTGAAAGAAGCCAGGGAAAAATGAAGAGAAAAGATGAGAATTACGTCCAACTTCTCAGAAACTATGCAAACAAGGAGAGAGTGGAGTGAAATACTTAAAGTATTAAGAGGATAAACAAAAAAAAATCCCACCAATTTAGAATTCTAGGTGGAAAATATCCTTCAAAAGTGAATGAGAAATACTTTCTCAAACAAAAATTGAGAGCATTTGTTGCCTTGCAAAAAAAAAAAAATGGTTTCTTTAAAAAATATTTATTTTTCTGGCTGTGTCAGGAGGGTCTTCGTTACAGCACACAAGATCTTTGCTGTGTCATGCGAGATCTTTCGTTGTTGCTGGAACACTTGGCTCGCTTGCCTTGCTGCATGCGGGATCTTAGTTTTCTGACCAGGGATTGAACCTGTATCCCTCACACTGCAAGGTGGATTCCTAACCACAGGGAAGTCCCACAAACAGTGCTTTTTAAAAATTCCTTAAGAGAAGGAAAATAATAAAGTTCAGAAACCCACTTTCACATAAAGAAAGAGCGTGCACGGGAGAAAGAATAAGTGAAGGCTATTTAAAAACTTATTTTTCTTATCCTCAATTGATCTAAGATAATAGCTTGTTCAACCTAATAATACCAACAAAGTACCATGTATACTTATTTGTGCGTGTGCACTTATGTATAAGTGAAATGAATGATGACAACAGGGACAGAGGGAGGAATCTGAGTTAGTTTGCTGAAGTACCTGCACTATTTGTGAAGTGGTAAAGTATTGTTTGAAAGTGAACTTGGCCTGGCTGTTAAATAGATACTGCAAATTCGAGGGCAATCACTAAAAAAAGAAGTATTAACTGATATGCTAAGAAAGGGGATAATATAGAATAAAAATGCTCAATTAAAACCACAAAAGGCAGAAATGATAACAGAGTCATTTCTCCAAGAAAACGGATATATGCCTAATAACAGAACATCGAAATATGTGAGGCAAAAATTGATGGACCTGCAAGGAGAAATAGATGAACCCACCACCATATTTTGAGATTTCAGTACCCCTCTATCAGAAGTGCATGAATCCAGCAGGCAGAAAAATCAGTAAGGCCACAGTTGAACTCAACAACATCAATCAACTGGATACAAGCAATATCTATTGATGCTTCATCCAATAATGGCAGGATACAGATTCTCAAGTTCACATGGGACATTGACTAAGATAGACTATAGTACATTTGGGGTCGTAAAACACATCTTAATGAATTTTAAAAAATGGAAAGCACACAACGTCTGTATCAGACCACAGTGGAATTAAACTGGAAATCAACAACAGAAAGATGGCTGGAAAATCCCGAAATCCTTGGAGACGAAATAATACACGTCTAAATAGCACTCAGATCAAGGAAGAAATACCAAGAAAAAATTTTAAATACTCTGAATGAAATGAAAATTAAAACACAACTTATCGAAAAATGTGGATGCAGTAAAAGCAGATCTTAGAAGGAAATTTATAGCTTTCAGTATATTAAAAGAGAAAGATCTAAAATCAATCAGCTAAGCTTCCACCCTAGGAAGCTAGAAAAAGAAGAGCAATTTAAACCCAAAGTAAGCAGAAGAAGGGGTTCCCAGAAGGCATTAGTGCAAAAGAATCTGCCTGCCAATGCAGGAGACACAAGAGACGAGGGTTCAATCCCTGGGTTGGGAAGATGCCCTGGAGAAGGAAATGGCGACTGACTCCAGGATATTCTTGCCTAGGAAATCTCATGGTCAGAGGAGCCTGGTGGGCTAGAGTCCATGGGTCACAAAGAGTCGGATACGACTGATCACACACACACACACACACACACTCCACAAGCAGCAGAAAAGATACAATAAAAATGAATGGAAATCAATGGACTTGAAAACAGAAAATCAATAGAGAAAATCCATGAAACCAAAATCTGGTTCTTTGACAAGATCAGTAAAATTCATAAGCTTCTTACGAGTCTAAGAAGAGGACTCAAGATTACTATTACCAGAAATTAAACAGGAGGCAGCCTTAAAGATCCCAGGGACATTAAAAGGATAATAAATATTATGAACAACTTTGCCTACAAATTTGATAACCTAGGTGAAACAGGTCCATTCCTTAAGACACAATCTGCAAAACTCAGGCAAGAAGGAAGAGACAGTTCGAATAGGCCTTTATCTGTTAAAGAAATTGAGTCAATAATTATTAACTCCAAATAATTATCAACCTTTCAAAATAGACAGCAGCAGACCCAGATGGGTTCACTGGTCAATTCTAGCTATAAATTTAATTTCTTCAGTAACTATGGAGCCGTTCAGGTTAACTCTTAACTCACTTCACAAGTTTGTTGTTGCTGAGGAATGGATCCTATGGGCTCCCCTGGGAGGTCTCACGTCATTACCAGGAAGTTGCTTGGGGCAGTGGCGTGAGATTCGGTAGGAGAAAAAAGAAAAGGCTTTAGGAGGTCCCTTTCCTGCTCCTCCAGCGGGAACCAGAAGGTTCTTCCTGGCCTTCTCTCTGTTCCTGCCAACACTAGTTCTTGGTTTCAGGCTGACTTGTGCTCAGACTAGAGGACACTAGGAAAAAAATAACGGGTAGACTCACCACTGGTTCGGTGGTGCTCCAACTTGTCTTTTTTTTTTTTTTCCAATGTTCCCACTAATATTGACTTTTCAGAGTCCTCAGATAGCTGTTCCATGTATTCTGTCCAGGTTTTACAGTCGCATTCAGTAGGAGAGACAGGGTGGAGTGCACTTACTCCATTTTACCCAGAACCAGAGCCTAAAGATTTCTTTAGACATATGAAATTGAAAGAATTAATCACCAGCAGATCTTCACTTCAAAAAAAAAATGTTAAAGGAAGTCTTTCAGACAGGAGAAAAATGATACCAGATGGAAATATGGATGGACATAAAGAAAAGGAGAGCATCCGAAATGGTAAGCGGGTGGATAAACATGAAAAAGTCTTTTTCTTCCTTTTTAAATCCTTTCAAAAGGGAATTGACTACTTAAAGCAGAAATAGTAACAATGTATATCTGACAACAGAAGCACAAAGGTGAAGGGGGAAAATAGAAGCACAATACTGTAAGGTTCTTAGACTATATTTTTAAGTGTATAATGTTACTTGAGGGTAGATTAATAAGTTAAAGATGTACACGCTATCATAAAACATCACTAAGTAATAAAAAACTAAGAATTATACCTAATAAACTAATGAATGAGATCAAATAAAATCATAAAAAATATTCGATTAATTCAAAAGAAGGCTGAAAAAGAGGGAACAGGGAGCAAAGAACAGATGGGTCAAATACAAAACAAATATCAGGATAGCAGATTTAAGTCCCACCATATCAATAATTATATAAAATGTAAATGGTTTAGAGGACGAGTGGCAAACTATGACCTCCAGGCCAAAGCCAGCCTGCAGCATGTTCTTACCTGGCCCTCAACCTAAAAATGGTTTGTCCATTTACAAAGCATCGTGGAAAAGAAAGCAAAGAAAAAAGAAAAAGGAAGCGAAGGAGTGTGTAGCAAAGACCATATGCAGCCCACAAAGCCTAATTTATTTATTGCCAGTCCTTTACGGAAAATGTTCTTCAATGTTCTTTTCAACCCCAGTTAAAAGGCAGAGGCAGAGTTAAAAGGCATCTTCTCCACGGCAAGAGGCACTGTGGTCCCAAGAGAACCGGGGGCACCCTTGTTGCCTTCTCTCTATCTCCTTGCCATTTGATACTAAAGGAAGAAGCCATCATGAATAGGGTGTTGCAGAGCAGAGAAACTAAAGCCTGGCTTTCTAATCAGGGACAAGGAAGAGGAGTAGTCATGAACTGGAAAGTGTCAGTGAGATTGCTGAGAAAAAGGAACTCAAGAAAACAATTTGGGGGAATTTCCGGGCAGTCCAGTGGTTAGGCTGTGAGCCTCCACTGATGAGGGCCCAGGGTTCAATTCCTGGTCAGGGGACTAAGATCCCACTAGGGGTGTGGTGCGGCCAAAAAGAAGAAGAAAACAACTTGGTAAAGTTGTATGTATGAACCCCTGGGCTCACGGCTGAGCTTTGTGTATGGATCTGGCCCTAGATAGCATAGACTTTGAGGAATAAATCATGGGGGACAGACCACTGCCACTCACAGCAACCAACTGAGTATTATCCCAGCAACACAGGACTGTTTTAATATTTGAGTATTAATTAATGTAGTCTAAAAAGAAAGCTATGACCAGTGGAAAAGTAGGAAGTCAAGAAACACCTGGAGTAACAGGCAAATTTGGCCTTGGAATGCGAAATGAAGCAGGGCAAAGACTAATAGAGTTTTGCCAAGAAAACGCACTGGTCATAGCAAACACCCTCTTCCAACAACACAAGAGAAGACTCTACACATGGACATCACCAGATGGTTAACACTGAAATCAGATTGATTATATTCTCTGCAGCCAAAGATGGAGAAGCTCTATACAGTCAGCAAAAACAAGACTGGGAGCTGACTGTGGCTCAGATCATGAACTCCTTATTGCCAAATTCAGACTTAAATTGAAGAAAGTAGGGAAAACCGCTAGGCCATTCAGGTATGACCTCAATCAAATCCCTTATGATTATACAGTGGAAGTGAGAAATAGATTTAAGGGTCTAGATCTGATAGATAGAGTGCCTGATGAACTATGGAATGAGGTTCGTGACATTGTACAGGAGACAGGGATCAAGACCATC
>SJYQ01015153.1:15781-45052 GCA_006410935.1 Redunca redunca
GGGCTCCAAAATCACTGCAGATGGTGACTGCAGCCATGAAATTAAAAGACGCTTACTCCTTGGAAGAAAAGTTATGACCAACCTAGACAGTATATTCAAAAGCAGAGATATTACCTTGTCGACTAAGGTCCGTCTAGTCAAGGCTATGGTTTTTCCTGTGGTCATGTATAGATGTGAGAGTTGGACTGTGAAGAAGGCTGAGCCCCAAAGAATTGATGCGTTTGAACTGTGGTGTTGGAGAAGACTCTTGAGAGTCCCTTGGACTGCAAGGAGATCCAACCAGTCCATTCTGAAGGAGATCAATCCTGGGATTTCTTTGGAAGGAATGATGCTGAAGCTGAAACTCCAGTACTTTGGCCACCTCATGCGAAGAGTTGATTCATTGGAAAAGACTCTGATGCTGGGAGGGATTGGGGGCAGGAGGAGAAGGGGACAACCCAGGATGAGATGGCTGGATGGCATCATGAACACGATGGATGTGAGTCTGAGTGAACTCCGGGAGATGGTGATGGACAGGGAGGCCTGGCGTGCTGTGATTCATGGGGTCGCAAAGAGTCGGACACGACTGAGCGACTGAACTGAACTGAAAAAGAAAGCACATATGATCATATCAATGTATGTATTTGACAAGATTCAATATCCATTCTGGATAAAGTAAAAGTGAAGGTGTGTCCAACTCTTTGCAACCCCATGGACTGTAGCCCACCAGACTCCTCCATCCATGGAATTTTCTAGGTAAGAGTACTGGAGTGCATTGCCATTTCCTTCTCCAGGGGATCTTCCCGACCCAGGTATCAAACCTGGGTCTCCCACATTGCAGGCAGTCACTTTACCATCTGAGCCACCAGGGAATCCCTATCCATTCTGGATAAATTCTCATCAAAGTAGGAGTAGCGGACTTGCCTGTGGCCCATTGTTTAAGACTCCACACTTCCAAATCTGGGGAATCAGGTTTGATTGGGAAACTAAGATTCTCACATACTGCAATGTGTGGCATGGCTAAAACATTAAATTAAAAAAAAATTTAAATATGTTCTTAAGTTTAAAAAAAGAAAAGGTAGGAATAGAAAGGAACTTCCTCAACCTGATAAAGGGCATCTATAAATTACTCAGAACTAAAATCATACTTGGGGCTTCCCTGGTGGCTCAGACAATAAAGAATCCACCTGCAAAGCAGGAGACCTGGGTTTGATCCCTGGGTTGGGAAGATCCCCTTGAGAAGGGAATGGCAAGACCCACTCCAGTATTCTTGCCTGGAGAACTCCATGGACAGAGAAGCCTGGTGTGCTAAGTCCGCAGGGTTGGAAAGGGTCGGACATGACTAACTAATATTTTTACTTATCAAAGTCATACTTGGGGGCTTTCAGGTGGCACAGTGGTAAAGAATCCACCTGCCAATGCAGGAGACGTGAGTTCCATCTCTGGATTAAGAAGAGCCCCTGGAGAAAGAAATATCAACCCACTCCGGTATTCTTGCCTAGTAAATTCCACGGACAGAGGAGCCTGACAAGCTACAGTCCGTGCAGTCACAAACAGTCAGACACGACTGAGCGACAGCAAAATTACACTTACTGGTAAAGGATTGAATACTTTCCCTAAATTCAAGAACAAGATAAGAATGTTTACTCTTACCACTTCTATTCACCATTGTATTGGAAGACCAAGGAAAGATAATAAAAAAAGAAAAAAATAAAATAAAGGGCACTTTGGGAAGGAAGAATTTAAACTGTCCCTATTTACGGAACACATGATTGTCTCCAAAGAAAATTCCAAGAAATCCACCCCTCAAAAGCTCCTAAAACTATAAATAAGTTTATAAAGATGGAAACATACAATTTAAAATCTATACACTAGCAGCAAACCATTGGAAACTGAAATCTCAAAAACAGTACCAATTATAGTAGTACCCAAACAAGAAACCCTATCTCTAATAAAGCTATAGTTTAAAAAAGACATTGTTTGGAAAAGGAAAAGGTAAACCATAGAATGGAAGAAACTCTTCACAGTATATATAGATGACAGTGGACTTTTATGCAGCTCAGTAATAGAGAGAAAAACAATCTTTTTAAAAATGGGCAAGATGCTTGGATGCCTCTCGAAAGAAGATGTATAAAAGGCAAACAAGCATGTGAAACATGGTCAACCTCGTCAGCCATTCAGTTCAGTTCAGTTCAGTTCAGTTCAGTCACTCAGTTGTGTCCAACTCCTTGCGACCCCATGAATTGCAGCACGCCAGGCCTCCCTGTCCATCACCAACTCCCAGAGTTTACCCAAACTCATGTTCATCGAGTCGGTGATGCCATCCAGCCATCTCATCCTCTGTCGCCAAAGTATTGGAGTTTCAGCTTCAGCATCAGTCCTTCCAAAGAACACCCAGGACTGATCTCCTTTAGAATGGACTGATTGGATCTCCTTGCAGTCCAAGGGACTCTCAAGAGTCTTCTCCAACACCACAGTTCAAAAGCATCAATTCTTCGGCGCTCAGTTTTCTTCACAGTCCAACTCTCATATCCATACATGACCACTGGAAAAACCATAAGCCTTGACTAGACAGACAAAGTAATGTCTCTGCTTTTGAATATGCTATCTAGGTTGGTCATAACTTTCCTTCCAAGGAGTAAGCGTCTTTTAATTTCATGACTGCAATCACCATCCACAGTGATTTTGGAGCCCAGAAAAATAAAGTCTGACACTGTTTCCCCATTTGTTTCCCATGAAGTGATGGGACCAGATGCCATGATCTGAATGTTGAGCTTTAAGTCAACTTTTTCACTCTCCACTTTCACTTTCATCAAGAGGCTTTGTAGTTCCTCTTCACTTTCCGCCATAAGGGTGGTGTCATCTGCATATCTGAGGTGATTGATATTTCTCCCGGCAATCTTGATTCCAGCTTGTGCTTCTTCCAGCCCAACGTTTCTCATGATGTACTCTGCATAGAAGTTAAATAAGCAGGATGACAATATACAGCCTTGATGTGCTCCTTTTCCTATTTCGAACCAGTCTATTGTTCCATGTCCCGTTCTAACTGTTGCTTCCTGACCTGCATATAGGTTTATCAAGAGGCAGGTCCGGTGGTCTGGTATTCCCATCTCTTTCAGAATTTTCCACAGTTTATTGTGATCCACACAGTCAAAGGCTTTGGCATAGTCAATAAAGCAGAAATAGATGTTTTTCTGGAACTCTCTTGCTTTTTCCATAATCCAGCGGATATTGGCAATTTGATCTCTGGGAGGTCCATACTAAGACAAAAATGCATTAACCATTAAAACTGTTAATCTTTTGTAAACTGACCACACCTACTATTAACAGCATATGGAGCAACTGGAACCATCACACTAGCGGGAATGTAAATAGCACAGCCACACTGTAAAACACTTTGACTCTTTCTTTTCTTTTTTTCTTTTTATTAAGGATAAGTTGTTTATTTTTTGATGTGGATTTTTTTTTAAGTCTTTATTGCATTTGTTGCAATATTGTTTCTGTTTTATGTTTTGGTTAACTCCCTGACCAGGGATCGAACCCACATCCCCCTGCATTGGAAGGCAAGGTTTTTTAACCACTGGATCACACAGGAAGTCCATGAGTATTTCTTACTAAATTAAACAAATAGTCAACAAGTCTCATTCCTGGGCAGGCATCCAAGAGAAAAGAAAGTATACATTTGAACACAGCCTTATATATAAACGCATACAGCAACTTTATTATAAAAGCTTGAAATCGCCAAGAACATAAATGTCCATTAACAAATGAATGAACTAAGAATTATGGCGTATCTTTATAGTGGAATACTACCCCCCAGTAAAAAGGAAGAAATTCCTGATTTATGCAATGATACGCATGACTCTCAAGAACACGATGCTACTGGAAGAGTCACATCAGTGTGGCAGAGTAAGGAACTCCAAAATTCCAGCCTCAATAAAAGCAGTAAAATAAGGCAAAAATGTCAGAATCGCTTTTTTGCAATTGTGGAAATTAAACAAAGGAGCATTTATTCAAGAAACCTGGGAGCACTTATTAAAGAAAAACAGCTGAATTTCAGCAAGACAGTAAGCTTTGTGGTGTATAATCTTACCCCAGTCTCATCTACTCTCCAGCTCAGTGGTAGGTTTGAAAATAATAACCCATATTGATGGTGGTGGAGGGAGCAGAACAGACCTCATTCACACACACACACAAATGTAATTATTTGTTTTGACCAATCTTGTGGTTCCCTGTAAGATCAGCTCAGAAGGCTTGTCTTCATTTTGTCTAACTAGGAACTGGCCAGGGTAGAGAGCCGGGGTGGGGGTGGGGGGTGTTTATTAAAAACATTTATAGGCAAATGTTTTAGTCACTGCTGCCTGAGGCACTGGATAAAAGTTGAGGCAAACAATAGCCTAACCAAAAGTCTATTTTTTTTTTTTTTTTTTTTTTAGGAAAGGCTGGGGAATGAGATGTCTACATGGATTTGAAAGTTCTGATTTATTTCTGGGGATCGAGCAGGTAATGTACATACCAGGGAGGATGCATACCAAAAATAGACTTGAAAAGCAATAATTACAAATCTATTAATATGTTGATGGACACACAATGGATAAAAACGCAGTTTGAACAAGAACCACATAAGTGGAGGGTAATGAAGCTATATAGGAGCAAAAATTTTTGTATACTATTGAAATTAAGTTAGCATTAACGGGAACTAGGTTATTACAAATTAAAGTGTTCATTTTAATCTCCATGGCAACCCCAAATAACTGAAATAATATGAATTTAGAGGAACAACAAGAAATTAAAGTGATACACAAGACACTCCATAAACACAAAGGAAGGTAGGAATGGAGGAACCCAGGGACAAAAAGACATACAACATAAAGAAAACAAACAGCAAAAACAGCAGAAGCAAGACCTTCCTTATCAATAAATACATTAAACTAAATGGATGATCCTCTCCTATTAAGAGACATAAGATTGGCAGAATAGATGTAAAAATAAATACATAGCTTCAAAGAGCATGGAAAAAGATATTCCATGCAAACAGTAACCAAAAGGGAGATGGAGTGCCTACACTAAATTCAGACAAAATAGGCTTTAAGGAAAAAAAAATTGTTAGGACTTCCCTGGTGGTCCAGTGACTAAGACTCTATCCTCCCCATGCCGGGGGCCAGGGTTTGACCCTTGGTCAGGTAACTAGATCCCACATGCTGCAACTAAGACCCTGCTCAGCCAAATAAATAAATAAATACTTTTTAAGAGAAAAAAATGTTACTAAAGACATAGAAGGACATTACAGAATGATGAAAAGGTTGATGCATTAATAAGATATAATAATTATTAGCATATATACCTAAAAACAGAGCCTCACACAAAGCAAAGCAAAAACTGAAAGAGTTGACGGAAAACTAAGCAGCCCAACTATGATATTTAGGCATTCCTTTCTTTCTTGTTTTTCTTTTTTTTTGCCACATGGCTTTCAGGATCTTAGTTCCCTGATCAGGGATTGAACCCAGGCCTTGGCAGTTGCCAGGGAATTCCCTTATTAGATATCTCAGTATTCCACTTTTAATAATGGAGAGGACACTAGACAGAAGGTCATCAGGATACAGAATATACACCAACTAGATCTAATGAACATCTATAGAACATCTACCTAACAGCAGCAAGATATACATTCTTCTCAAGTGCACATGGAATGTTCTCCAGGCAATGGCACCCCACTCCAGTACTCTTGCCTGGAAAATCCCATGGACGGAGGAGCCTGGAAGGCTGCAGTCCATGGGGTTGCTGAGGGTCGGACATGACTGAGCAACTTAACTTTCACTTTTCACTTTCATGCATTAGAGAAGGAAATGGCAACCCACTCCAGTGTTCTTGCCTGGAGAATCCCAGGGATGGCGGAGCCTGGTGGGCTGCCATCTATGGGGTCCCACAGAGTTGGACACGACTGAAGCAACTTAGCAGCAGCAGCAGCAGCAGACCATAAATACATTTTAATAGACTGAAATAATGCAAGTAGGTTTTTCTGACCATAATGGGATGAAATGAGAAGTTAATAACATTTGGAAAATTGGCAATACACAGAAATTCAACAACACACTCTTAAATAAAGTGGATCAAAGGAGAAATCACAAACAGAACTAGAAAATGTTGTGAGATTAATGAAAACAAAAACGACGTACCAAAACTTTGGAGATGGAGCAAAAGCAGTGTTATAAATGAGGGAAACTGACAGCTACAAACGCCCAAATTAAAAAGGAGAAAAGACCCCAAAATCAACAGTATTCTACATTAAGAAGTGGGTGGAGGGCACTTTCCTGGCAGTCCAGTGGTTAAGACTCCAAGCTTCCACTAGAGTGGGGTGTGGGTACGAGCCCTTGTTAGGGAATTAAGATCCTGCATGCCATGCAGCCTGACCCAAAAAGGAAAAAAGAAACTAGAGGGAGAAAGAGCAAACTAAACCCAAAGGACTCAGAAGGAAGGAAATAATAAATGTTAGCATGGAAAATACATGAAACAGAGACAAGAAAATCAAGAGAGAAAATGAACAAAGCCCCAAATCGGTCATTTGAAATGACCAACAAAATTGACAAACCTTTAGCCAGAAAAATGAAGGAAGACGACTCAAATGATTGAACTCAGGAATAAAAGAAGAGACACTAATACAGATCTTACAAAAATAAAGAGGATTATAAGAAAATACTTGGAGAAGGCAATGGCAACCCACTCCAGTACTCTTGCCTGGAAAATCCCATGGATGGAGGAGCCTGGTAGGCTGCAGTCCATGGGGTCGCAAATAGTCGGACACAACTGAGCAACCTCACTTTCACTTTTCACTTTCATGCATTGGAGAAGGAAGTGGCAACCCACTCCAGTGTTCTTGCCTGGAGAATCCCAGGGACGGGGGAGCCTGGTGGGCTGCCGTCTATGGGGTCCCACAGAGTCGGACACGACTGAAGCGACTTAGCAGCAGCATAAGAAAATACTATGACAACAAATTAGATAACCTAGATGAAATGGAAAAATTCCTAGAAATGCACAAACTCCCAAGAGAGACTGAAAAAGATAAAGCAAATCTGAAAAAACATGTAACAAGAAATTGAGTTAGTAATCAAAACACTTTCAACACAGAAAAGCCCAGGACAAGACAGTTACATTGTTTAATTTCACCAAATGTTTAAAAAGAATTAGTGTCAATCTCTTACAAAGTTTTCCCATAAAAGAGAAGAGAGGAGAACACTTCCTAAGCCATTCTGTGAGGCCAGTAATTTGCAGATACCAAAGCCAGACCAAACTCTCACAAGGAAAGAAAATTATAGACCAATATTCCTTATGAAAATAGAAGGAAAATCCTCAATAAAATATTAGAAAACTGAATTTAGCAGCATACAAAAATGATTATATGCTGTGATCAGGTGGGATTTATCCCAGGAATGCAAACTTAGTTCAGGATGCAAAAATCAACCCGTGAAATATTCCATATTAACAAAACAAAGGGGAAAACACAAACTAATCTCAATAAATGTAAAAAAAAAACGAAACAAAATCCAACACCCTTTCCTCATAAAAACATTCAACCAACTGGAAATAGAAGTGAATTTCCTCAATCTGATGAAAGCCATCTATGAGAAACCCAGAGGCAACATAATATTTCATCGTGAAAGACTAAAATTTTTTCTTTCCTAAGATCAGCAACAAGACAGGAGTACCTGTTCTTACCACTTCTGTTTAACATTGCATTAGTGGTCCTAGCCAGGACAGCAAGGCAAGAAAAAGATGCAGAGGCTTCCAGATTAGAAAAGAAGTAAAAAAAAGAAAAAGAAAAGAAGCAAAAGCACGTCTGTTTACAGATGACATGACCTTATTCACAGAATGAATGAGAACTTATTTCTACAGTGTGGATGAACCTTGAAAATGCTATGCTAATTGAAATGAGCTAGACACAAGAAACCACATACTGTATGATTCTGTTAACATGAAATATCCAAAATAGTCCAATCCATGGGGACCAATAGTAGATTAATGGTTGCCAGAGGCTGGAAAATGGGAGAATGTGGAATGACAATTTAATGGGTATTGGGTTTCCTTTTGGACTGATGAAAATGAAATTAGACAGTGGTGACCATTGCACAATACTGCGAATGTACTAAATGCCACTGAATTTTAAAACGGTTAAGATGGTAGATTGTACGTTCTGTGTATTTTATCACATTAAAAAAGTTAGCAAGGGAGTTCCCTGGTGATCCAGTAGCTAAGACCCGACACTCCCAATACAGGGGCTGGGCTTTGATCCCTGGTCAGGGAACTAGATCCCACCTGCTGCAACAAAGATTGAAGACACTGTGTGCCACAACTAAGACCCAGCACAATGAAATTTAAAAAAAAAAAATTAAGTGACCAGTAAGAAAAGAAATCACAGTAAAAAAGTGAGACTGAAAAAGTTGGCTTAAAACTCAACATTCATAAAACGAAGGTCATGGCATCCGGTCCCATCACTTCATGGGAAATAGATGGGGAAACAGTGGAAACAGTGACAGACTTTATTTTGGGGGCTCCAAAGTCACTGCAGATGGTGACTGCAGCCATGAAATTAAAAGACGCTTGCTCCTTGGAAGAAAAGTTATGACCGACCTAGACAGCATATTAAAAAGCAGAGACATTACCTTGCCAACAAAGGTCTGTCTAGTCAAAGCTGTGGTTTTTCCAGTAGTCATGTATGGATGTGAGAGTTGGACTACAAAGAAAGCTGAGCGCCAAAGAATTGATGCTTTTGAACTGTGGTGTTGGAGAAGACTCTTGAGAGTCCCTTGGACTGCAAGGAGATCCAACCAGTCTATCCTAAAGGAAATCAGTCCTGAATATTCACTGGAAGGACTGATGCTGAAGCTGAAACTCCAATACTTTGGCCACCTGATGCGAGGAACTGACTCACTGGAAAAGACTGTGACGCTGGGAAAGATTGAAGGCAAGAGGAGATGGGGATGACAGAGAATGAGATGGCTGGATGACAGTATCACTGACTCGATGGACACGAGTCTGACTGAGCTCTGGGAGTTGGTGATGGACAGGGAAGCCTGGCATGCTGCAGTCCATGGGGTCACAAGGGGTTGGACATAACTGAGAGACTGAAGTAAACAACTGAACTGAAGAAAAGAAATAGACAAGTCACAGACTTGAAAAAAAAATACTTGCAAGACATAGATCTGACAAACAGCTTGTATCCAGAATATATAAATAACTCCAAACAAATCAATAATAAAAAATTAAAACCCAATTTAAAAAACAGGCAATTTACCTAAACCTTAGACACTTCTTAAGTGAAGTGTCATAAATGGTTAACACGTTGAATGTAATTGTCGGCAGGAAAATGCAGTAAAATCAAGAGATACCACTATATATCTATTAGAATGGCCAGATTGAAAAAGAATATGTGAATATATGTATACATATCCTTATGTGTGGGTATATGTGTGTGTGTGTGTGTGTGTGTATACACACATATATACAGCCCCCTGGTGGCTCAGATGGTAAAGTATCTGCCTGCAATGTGAGAGACCCAAGTTTGATCCCTGCGTTGGGAAGATCCTCTGGAGAAGGAAATGGCAACCCACTCCAGTACTCTTGCCTGGAAAATTCCATGGACGGAGGAGCCTGGTAGGCTACAGTCCATGTAGTAGCAGAGTCTGACACGACTGAGCAACTTCACTTTCTTTCTATACACACACACACACACACACACACACACGCTGTATGCTTCCACTTCTAAAGGATGGAATTTTAACACTGACAGTACCACTCTTCTTTATTGTTAGGGAGAACATAAAAAATAGGAAAACTGTGAGGAAAGTTCTGACCATTTCTTGTTTGGTTAAACATACACTTTTCTCATCACCCAGCCAATTCTGTTTCTAGTGGCTCTAGAGAATATTCTAAAATGACAGAAATTGTCCCTACTTTGACTGATGTACTGAATGTTTGTGTCTCTCCAAACTTCATTTGTTGAAGTCATACCCCCCAAAGTGCTGGCATTTAGAGATGAGGCTTTGGGGAGGAAATTAGATTTAGAAGAGGTCATGATGGTGGGGCCCCCAGAATGAGATTAGCAACCTTATAAGAAGAACAAGACCGGAGTGCTCTCTCTGCCTAAGGAGGACACAGCAAGAAGATGGCCATCTGCACACCAGGAAGATAAACCTCCTTAGGAACCAAACCCACCGGCACTTTGATCTTGGACTTCCAGCCTCCAGACCATGAGAAATAAGTGCCTAATATGTAAGCCACTCCGGCTATGGTGCTTATCAAGACAGTTGGGCTGTGGGTAATACAAGTGTATGTATTTGTTTAAGCTCATCAATCACAAGCTTAAGATGTGTGCATTTTCTATATTAAATTTTATCTTAAGGAAATGTAAAGGCATATTGAACACCAATTAATAGGTTTTCCTGTTAAGGGGGTATGGGTTACCAACTCTAAAACGATTTCTCTGAGCAAATAAATGCAAAGTAGGAGGTAGTATTTCTTCATTGTTGGAGGGGAGCGCACACACATGGAAAGGAGAAGTCTAGAAGTTTGGTTTAACCAAACCAGGTTGCTGGACAGGAATTGAGTGCATCAGTATGAACTCACAGTTTTTAATGTGTGTATCTGTGTTTGCGTATTTATCTGTGTGTATGTGTCTATGTAGCTGGAGATTACATGATAAGCAAAAGGGGTAAAATAAAGCAATGACTCCAGGTTAAGAAAAAATATATCTTGCAGAGGAGTTTCTTGTACTTCTTTCAGCTTTTCCGTAAGTTTTAAATTATTTCTAAATAAAAAGTCTCAAAAACGAGTAAAGCAAACAGGCGAAAGCAGCCTATAGGGATGCAGAGAGTGCAGACGCTTTGGAGAACACCACCACCACCCCCCAAGGATGCTTGGGAAGGGAAATCCACTTCAGACATGAAGCTCTGTGAGCATCCACACGCTCACTGCATCATCCCTTCCAGAATCAAGAAGAAATGCCACGTGGATTTTCCCACTTGGAAGAGGCAGCGGTGGCGGCGGCCTGACAGAAAGAAAAGAGGGCAGGCCGGGAGCCAGGGTACCTGGACCCGCGTTCCAGCTCGCCGTGGCCTCACAGGATGGCCCCGGTTCCCTGGACCTCACTGTCCTGTCCACACCGCGAGGTGGCCAGACTCTCCAGGCACTCTGTTTTCACCACTCTGGTTGGTCCTGAAGCCAGAGTGGCGCGCGCCAGCAGCTCAAAGACCCGCTGCAGCCCCCGTGGGGGTTTCGACTTTCCAAGAATGAGTCTCTCCTCTAGCACAGGCCGCCTCTTGGAACGCCAGGCCCTTAGCAATTTCCCTGCCTTGTCCTGAGGCCAGCCTCGAGCTCGTGATGTGATTTTCCAGGCCAAAGCATCTCCTTACCCTCAGAGCCTCCAGCTCCAACTCACCCTTGTCGCAGTCTCAGGACGGCCTGCCCCAGCTCAACAAACATGCGGCTGTGGGGCTTTCTGACCTCCAGGGTGCTGGCCACAGAGAAATGAGTGACCCCAAGGCCCAGGACTCATCAGGCTACATGATCGGGGAACAGGATTCACCTGCTGGCCTCGTCTGCTCACACCCAGGAGGCCCACAGGCTAGCTTTGCAGGCTCCAGCCTTCCCAGGCCAGAAAGAACATTCCTTTTGCTCATTGAACACATTTTTATGGGGTGTTCTGGGTTGGGTGAGCACACACAGACCCAGAGAGCTTACATTCCAAACAGGCAGGAATGTACACTTGGGCGTGGGGAGAGGTGGTCTGCAGGAGGGGAGGTAGGAGCTACTCATGTTTTCCTAGGCTGAAAGAGGAGAAAGGAGTTTTGGTCCCTGAGAACAGGAAATGCAAAGGCCCTGAGGCCATGTCAAGTTCAAAGGATGGAAAGAGGTCAGTTAGCAGGGGTTAGCAGGGGCTGGATGTGCAAGAAGGTCAGATGCGCTTGTCACTCAAGGGCTGACATGAGTATACGTTTGCTTTTGCCAAGGTTCCTTGACTACAGAGCGGAGGGGGTACAGAGGAGAGAGGGTGCCCCCCCCCACCTTAGGAGCTAGTATAGATAAGCAGGTGATGGAAGTGGGAGCTCAGACAGGTGAGTCCTCCCCATAGTAGCAACAGAAGGTGGCATCTGCAGGTGGTTCCATTAGGCTCCCACCTGCCTGGGGACACTCTGGGGACCATCTGGGCCATAGTAGCCTCTACTCCTCTATGGGGGCCCAGCCAGCCCACAGGAGAGGCTTATGCCTCAGTCTCCTTGCCAAGCACTCCTGATTGGTGACCTGTCCCAATAACACTCTTAAAAACAACAACGAAAAGGCTTTGTTAAGATGTAATTCACAGACCCGGCAACTCGCCCATTCAGAGTGGACCATTTGATGGGTTTTAGTATACTGACAGATATGTGTAACCACTTCAGGATCTTTTCATCATCTCTAAAAGAAACCCCGTATCCTTTAGCCATTATCCCCTGCCTCCCTCCCAGCCCCCCACCAGCCCTGGGCAACGACTAATCTACTTTCTTTTATTTTTAACTTTTTTTTTTTTTTAAGTATAAGTGCTTTAAAACGTCGTGTTACTTTCTACTGTTGATGGACTTTCTGTCCCTGTGGGAATGGCATGCTCTTTGCCCCCTGCATCTGGGGACTGACTCCTACCCTAGTGCCCAGGTGCTGGCCAACTCTATCATGTTGACCAGTAGGGTCAGAGTTCAAGGGCCACCATCGAGTCTTCCCTGGCCTTGGATGCTAGCTATGTCCCCCTGCCTGACTCTGGAACAGCCCCTGCAGCTGGCAGCTTCTCCTGCCAGCTCCGCTTAAGCCCCACCTTTGCAGCCCGACACGGGCAGTGTCTGCTTTTTACCTGCCCCATAAGCCAGTGTGCCAGGAGCAGCGTCTCCAAACCCCAAGGCCAGACCCCAGGGCCTTCCACGTAGGGCCTGCTTCTGCCCCATCCCCTGTCTCAGATCCCAGATAGCTCCAGCCACCTAGCCGAAGCCTGTCCCTTTTCTCTCCATCTCTCCAGGGTAGGCCCTCTGTTTTCCCCATTCCCCTTCCTAGGATCCACCCTGACCTTCCTAGAGGCCTTGGGGAGCGGAGCATCCCTATCTCAGAAACACAAGGGGAGGCCAGGTGGCCACCCAACAGGTGGGAAGGATGTCCATGGTTGTCAACCCAGACTTTCTCCCTTTTCTTTCATGTCAGTCGCTCAGTCATGTCCAACTCTTTATGACCCCAGGCTCCTCTGTCCATGGGATTCTCCAAGCAAGAAAACTGGAGTGGGTAGTCATTCCTTTCTCCAGGGGATCTTCCCAGCCCAGGGGTCAAATCTGGGTCTCCCACATTACATGCAGATTCTTGCAGTAGTTGAAACTTTTTCCCATGGAGAAGTCATTTCATCTGGTTTGGAGGGGCTGATCCTTCCCAATCCCCCCTCCTAGAAGTAGTCTTGTGACTCGGGCCTGAGTGAAATACATAGAGAAAGGGAGGGAGAGAGAGATTTGGGAGTGGATGACACCAGCTGGATGACAGTACCCATTGTGGGTACTCTCAGGATAGGATGCCCCTGAACGACCGGGTCAGGGATGGGCATGTGACCCCAGCAGGATAACTGGTCTTCTCTGAGGTCTGATATTTGGCAGCTGCGAGGAAGACTGTCCTTCTTCCTTTTGTACTGAGAAATTAAAGGATAGTGCTTGGGGCTGTCAGACGCCAGCCTTTCCGAGGGAGACCAGCACATGAGGGGAGCCACAGTCAAAAGTTGGAGAGAGAGAAACCTGGTCGTGTAATTTCCACTCCAACACCTGGCCGCACCCTTAGACTTCCCAGCGACCAGGGTCAAAGACTTCATTTCCTGCTGAAGTCATTAGAGTAGAGTTGCTTCCCAGGTGGCTCAGTGGTAAGGAACCCACCTGCCAATGCAGGAGATGTGAGTTCAATGCCTGGGTTGGGAAGATCCCCTGGAGAAGGGAAAGGCAACCTACCCCAGTATTCTTGCCTGGAAAATCCTACGGACAGAGGAGCCTGGAGGGCTACAATCCATGGGGTTGCAAAGAGTCGACACGGCTTAGCAGCTAAACAAGAAATCACTTGTGACCGACGCTTGCTGGCATCCATGGGAAACCGGGTCAGGCAGACTGTAAATTTCTTCCCAGGGACTTCCAGGGGATCCAATGGCCGAGACTCCGAATTCTCAATGCAGAGGGTAGCCCACGTTTGATTCCTGGTCAGGGAACTAGATCCAGCAAGCCACACGCAGAGTGAAGATCCCATGTGTCATAACTAACACCCAGCGTGGCCAAATCTTTTTTTTTTAAGGTCCCTCCCAGCCAGGAACTTGGACAGTCAGTGTTGCCCAGAGCCCACCCTCTGCTCTCCTCTTCTGGCTCTGCCGTCTCCAGGGCCAACCCATCCACGCCAGCTTTGATGGTGGTCAGCTTGCTGTGGACTCAGGGAGCAGACAGTATGATTCATCTTCCCCAACGCGGAACCCTGGGACAACTCTGCATACCTGGACTTGGTAGGCTCTCCTGTTCAACAACTGGTTCTTGGCCCCTTTTTGGAGGACAGCCCTTGGCCTGCTGGAGGCTTCCCTGCACTTGCAGAGAGTTAGATGCCAAGCAACCTTCCCATCCCTTGCCACCACAATCCCTAACCACTGGCTGACACCGGCAGAAACCATCACTCTCAGAAACAATCACTTTGATGCCAGCCTCAGGCCAAGNTGTCTCCTTGGACCTCTTCTCAGAGCCTTCATGTCTGGCAATGGGCTTCCTGGGTAACATTGTCAAACAACCATCTGGATGTCTTTAGACAGGGACCGGGGCCGGAAATCAATCCACAGGGTTGCCACTGCCGCCTCCCCCAGCCAGCACTCCTGTGGGCCATCTGAGTCACGGCAGGCCAGTGTTCCTGGCTTGCTCCCACCCGGACACATGGGCCTCCCCATGTGGGGTCCAGAAGGACCACTCACCGGGCACCTGCCTGGTACCACATCCTCCCGGCTCCATCACCCTGGCTCAAGTCTTTCTCACAGGAAACGTACATCAAACTGGAAACAGAAAGAAGCAACGTGACCAAGTGCTTTTTATAGTCCGCAAAGTACTTTCGCATGTCCGCAGCCCATCGTGCCTGTAAGAAGTCCAGGAGGTAGGCGTGATTATAACCATCTCCACTCAGAAATGAGGAACTTGGGGGCTTGGAGAGAGGCTGCAGGCTGCTTCCCCATCTCAGCTAGACAGCAGTGGGGGTGCAGGAACTCCAGCTCAACCTTTGGCCTCCAACTGCTATGCTTTTTTCTGAAATAAACAGATACATAAATACAACCAGGTGTGCCTAGTGAGTGCCAAACTGCGCAGACTGCAGTCCCGACCTGGCATCCTTGGGGTTACTGTAGTCCAAGGTTTCCTAGGGGGGTGGCCCAGAGTGGAACCACACATTGGCAAGTAACTGGAGGAGCAGAGGGGAGGCTCAGACCCGGAGACAGGCGAGCGTCATGGCTGTGACACACGTGCGCCTTCCCGCATCTCCTATGGAGGGGCTTCCGCCCTCCTCACACAGGTCACTTTCAGTCTTTCCATTTGCCCTTCTGGGAAACTGAGGCTCAGAGATGCAAGGACGTGGGTCAGGTCACCCAGGCCCTGGAGGGGAGGAGCCAGGCCAGGAATCCAGCAAGTGGAAAGAAGCTGGGCCCTTTCGGCCTGGCCTGGGTGCCAGTCAGACCTCTACGGAGGGCACAGGGCACAAGAAGGAGCTGTGGGGCCCCAGGACTGGGCCGAAGGCTGCAGAGCAGGGACCTTACCGACGAGGGGCATTGGGCAGGCATCAGCACCGCCAAGTAGGCATGTGGCTTTGGCTCAATTCCAACGTCAGCTTTGCCACACCCTCTCTAAAGCCTTTCTGGTGAGCCAGCAGGATGAACAGATAGACAGGGAGTTCAGCTTTGGAGAGACAGCCTAAGCTGGCTCCCATCCTTCCAAGAGGAAGTGGCCGCTCTGCTTACCACAGGGAGTGGGGTCCCAAGCCCCTCAGCCATTCGGTCCTGCTTCGTTCTGCATTATTTTTTTGGCCTCTGAAACTGTTGGGGGAGGGGCAGAGAAGGAAGGTTTGTTTCCAATTGGTTTCAGAAGGCTGGAGTGAGACCTCTGTTTTCCCGAGGCACAACAGAGACAGTCTGCATTAGGGCAGGGAGCGTGAAATCCTCTCTAAGAGGTTCCGTGTGTCACCGGATGGAGCTGGGCCTCACCAGCACCATCCCACACTCAGGTCGTTTCCCTGGACCAGAATGGAGAACTCCATCCTGCCAAGCGCCCCTGGCCCCAAAGGGGCAGCACGATGGCCCAGGACAGACCACAGGGACACCAGCTGCCAATCCCGCAGCGCTTGATGTTTTTGGAGCCAGTTGGAACTAGCCTGGGCTTGTCACTTTGACCCTTCCTCCCCCAGGAAGCCTGCCCTGACTGCCGCCACCCACAGGATCTCACAGTATGGCACCCACTGGCCTTGGCTTGGGGAAGCATCATTGCCATTTATGCCTGGTCAGACACTTCACTCGGAGAAGGCAATGGCAACCCACTCCAGTACTCTTGCCTGGAAAATCCCATGGATGGAGGAGCCTGGTAGGCTGCAGTCCATGGGGTCACTAGGAGTTGGACACGACTGGGCGACTTCACTTTCACTTTTCATTTTCATTTATTGGAGAAGGAAATGGCAACCCACTCCAGTGTTCTTGCCTGGAGAATCCCAGGGACGGGGGAGCCTAGTGGGCTGCCGTCTATGGAGTTGCAGAGTCGGACACGACTGAAGCGACTTAGCAGCAGCAGCAGCAAACACTTCCCTGTAGCTGCCATGGTGTAGAATTTTATAACTGTCTTCCATTATGTTTTCTTATCATGCGTCATTAATTCTTCCCATTACCCATCCAACACACACTTATTAGATGGTTATTTGGGGCTAGCCATGGGGGTCTGGTCCCACTCCAGTATTCTTGCCCGGAAAATCCCATGGACAGAGGAGCCTGGCAGGCCACAGTCCGTGGGGTCACAAAGAGTCGGACACGACTGAGCGACTAAACCACCAACACTAGGGGGTCTGGGGTGTTAGGAACAAAGACACGGTTTAGGCTTAGGCTTGCCCTCAAGTTGCTCACCGGCTGATGAGAAGGCCGGACAGCTAAAGAGATGTTTAACCTTAAAAGGTGCAAGTGCTGGGACTTCCCTGGTGGTCTAGTGGCTAAGACTCTGAGCTCCCAATGCAGGGGGGCCCAAGGTTCGATCCCTGGCCAGGGAACTAGAGCCCACATGCTGTAACTAAGAGTTCACATGTGGCAACTAAAGATCCCACGTGCTGCAACTAAGACCCGGTGCAGCCAAATAAATAAAAATAATGTTTTTTTAAAGCTCAAAAAATAAAATGTGCAAGTGTTGATGCAACAGAAAAAAGGATCTGGCGTTGGGGGAGGTTTCCCAGAAGAGGTGATTTTTGAGCTGGGTTGGAAGGAGTAAGAGCTCCCCAGCATAGACCGAGAGGAGCAAAATGATGGAGGGAGGGTGTGGAAGGGTGGGCTGGAATAAGTATAGTCATAACGACATGAATATCTGAGTATCTACTAGGTGCCAGGTCCTGTCCTCAATGCTTCATTTGTACTAAATGTATTTAATGATCATCAATATCAGATAAAGTAGGTGGATGGGTGCTAATTATTATTATCACCATGTTATGGATGAGGAGACAGAGGAACAGAGAGGTTAAGCAACTTGACTAAGGTCACACAGCTAGCAAGTGGTGGAGCTAGATGTTGACCTCAGGGCAGGCTGGCTCCAGAGACCTGCTCTTAACTGTGATCAGGTACTGTCTCACTGAGATGTATCGCTGTGGTTCTTCCAGAGGGTTGTGGACACATTGTGCCCATGTTCAGTCATTCAGTCATGTCCGACTCTGTGACCCCATAGACTGCAGCCTGCCAGACTCCTCGGTCTATGGGATTTTTCAGGCAAGGATACTGGAGTGGATTGCCATTTCCTCCTCCAGGGGATCCTCCCCACCCAAGGATTGAACTTGTCTCTTGCATCTCCAGCACTGGCAGGTGAATTATTTAACACGGAGCCACCTGGACACATTAAAGCACAAATAAATTAGCTTTCCAGTCTCAAATGATCAATACCATCTCCCTCACACACACACACACACACACACACACACACACAAGTCACGCCAATCTTCACTCACTGTCTCCTTATGAATCTCCTTTCCCCAACAAGGGCACAAGCCCGTCATAACCGTGTCTGTCTCCCAAGGTACCTACCTCCCCAGCCCTGCCTTTGTGACCTTTGTTCATCTAGAGGTGAACCTAGCCTTGCAGTACTTGCCAGAGGAAAAGGTTGACTAAGGCCGCCCTACAAGTCACCTGAGCTGCCAAACACCCAGAGGCCAGCCAAGCGGTGAGCCTGAGTGTGAAATTTTCCAACCCGCCGCCCCCGCTGGCTTAGCCCTGAGTCCGGCTGCCCCAGGAAAGATGAGCTCACACAGGGTCTACCCGGCACCTCACGGACTCTGAACTGCAACCAGTGCTGGGGTCCCTTCCAAATCTCTTAACTCAAAAAACCTGTCTGTGAGCCCCAACCACGGAGCGTGTCCGCCACGCACGATCGGTGTTAAGGAATGGCGCCTGGGGCTGGCTCGGCTGCAGCACAGGCCCCGAAGCAGGGCCCAGGAGTGTGGCCTCGCAGCTGAGGCAGACACAGCCAGGGCTGGCCACGGGTACCATGGAGGGAGCTTCAGGCCAAGGCTAGGGGATGGAAGCCCAGCAACAATACTGAAGGGAGATGCTCGGGTTCAGGCCTGAACTGGGGCAGTGGCCATGAGGCTAGAGAGGAGCAGGGTGCCTCCCTGCCAAAGACATTGGAAAGACTCTGTGGATGGTGCTAGGGTTCTCCAGGCTGGTTGCTGGGGGAAAGGAAAGGGACAGAGTGAAAGAAGTGGGGACTCAGACTTGTGCAGCTAAAGGAAAAAAGGACCAGTTCTTGAGGTGTGTACCACAGAGGAGAGAGAATGAGCTGAGGGATGGCGGGAAGGGAAACTGGGAAAGTATGTATTGTGAGGGGTCTGGGGCCACCCAAGCAGAGATGTCCAACAAGCAGTTGCCCATTGGCCCACTTTTAGAAGGGAAGACAGAGATGAAGATCAAGTCTTGGATTCCATATTCATTGAGAGTCAGGCTTTGGAAGAAAATGAGAGAGCCAAGGTGAACAGCCAAACCCAGTGGAAAAAGGGGTCCAGAAGGGTTTTGGAGGGGAAGTGTTCCAGCTGGGGATTAAGAAGAGTTAAAGGACTAACAAATGAAAGTCAAGTGGGATGGAGAGAAGCCAGCAGAAAAAAGTCACAGAATTCTTGGGAGTTGTGGGGGTTCAAGAAGCAGAAGGCCAAACCAGAGGTCAGACAGGGTGGGCACAGAGAAAAGGCCACTGGGTATACAGAGCAGGGCATTCCCCCCTACAAGAGTCCAGTGACCGAAAGAATCTTCTCTCAGACGAACGCCAGAGAGAAAAAAGTCCATGCATCACATTAACCAAAATATGCGTACAAGAATGTTCATAGCAGCTCTATTCATAACAGCTCCAAGCTGGAAACAACCCGGATGCCCATCAATTGATGAATGGATAAACAAATCATGATATAGTCACACAGCGGAATTGTTTCAGTAATGAAAAAGGAATGAACTTCAGCAAGAAGCAATAACATGGATGAATCCAAAAAACATTAGGCTGAGCAAGAATAGCCAGACTCAGAGGAGTACCTACTGCTTGACTCCATTTATAAAAAGTTCCACAATAGGCAAAACTAACTTCCAGTGATAAAGGTCATAGTACCAGTTATCTGAGAGAATGGGTAAGTCTCCTGGAAGGAATATGAAGGCGACTCCTAAGGAACTGAAAATATTCTAGGTCTTCATCTGAGTGGCAGCTGTATGAGTGTATACATATGCAAAATTCATCAAGCTGTATATAGCTGTTTGTAAATTTAAAAAATATTTTTATTTATGTATTCGATTGTGCCAGGTCTTAGTTGCAGCATGCACACTCTTAGTTGTGGCATGTGGGCTCTTAGTTCCTTGACCAGGGATCAAACCCAGGCCCCCTGCATTGGAAGCATGACGTCTTAACCACTGGACCACCAGGGAAGTCCCTGTACATTTTACCTGAATAAAAATGTAAAATTAAGAAAAGGCAGAGACCAGGTGAAATCACAGAAAATGATGGAGTGGACCAGTTGAAGAATCAGTCCTACTGAAACAACCATAACTTGGCAAAAATGGACTTAATCAGCTTTTGGAGCACTCTGGAATCTAATCCAAAATTTATAGCTACCGGGAAGATGCTTAATGAAGAGAAAGGAAAACTGAATTTCAGCAAGAGAACACTGTGACATTTTCACCCACCTGACTCTCATTTCTCATTCTCCAGCATGGTAGCAGCTGTGGGGATGACATGACAGCTGGCGCTCCTGGTGTAACCGACTGATGATGGGGGCTAATATAGAACCTTGTTCTTAAAAACTGGAATTGCATGTTTTGACCTGACTGGTGGGTCCTTGAGGAATGACTCAGAAGCTGACTCTTTTTATGCTCTCCCTCATCAACACACACCCACCCACCCACACACCCACACACCCACACACCCCTGGAGTGACTTTCCAGGCAGCAGCAGCATCTGTGGAAGGATTTAAAGTCATATGTACTTCTTCCATCTAGTCAAGGCTATGGTTTTTCCAGTGGTCATGTATAGATGAGAGAGTTGGACTGTGAAGAAAGCTGAGCGCCAAAGAATTGATGCTTTTGAACTGCGGTGTTGGAGAAGACTCTTGAGAGTCCCTTGGACTGCAAGGAGATCCAACCAGTCCATTCTGAAGGAGATCAGCCCTGGGTGTTCTTTGGAAGGAATGATGCTGAAGCTGAAACTCCAGTACTTTGGCCACCTCAAGCGAAGAGTTGACTCATTGGAAAAGACTCTGATGCTGGGAGGGATTGGGGGCAGGAGGAGAAGGGGACGACCCAGGATGAGATGGCTGGATGGCATCATGAACACGATGGACGTGAGTCTGAGTGAACTCCGGGAGATGGTGATGGACAGGGAGGCCTGGCGTGCTGCGATTCATGGGGTCACAAAGAGTCGGACACGACTGAGCGACTGAACTGAACTGATACTTCATGTCCTCCTGGGGCAAAGGGACAAGTGGGACAAATGGCTGACAGACCCCCCAAAAAAAACTGGGAAGGAGGAGAGAGAGAAGGATGATTACTAGGGCAATAACAGCTGAGAAGGGCCACTGCACACACTGGGAAAAGAGTGCAGTGTGCATGCCCAGGATGTAATGAATACTCAGAAAAGACCTGAGATGTCGGGACTCCCCTGGTAGTCCAGCAGCTAAGACTCCAAGCTTCCAATGCAGGGGCCCCAGGTTCATTCCCTGATGAAGGAACTAGATCCCACATGCAACAACTAAGAATTTGCATGCTCCAACTGAGTTCACGTGCCACCAACTAAGGATCCTGCATGCTGCAACTAAAACCCAGCACAGCCAAAAATGTCATTAAGTTCCACCTCTGATAACTCTGTGGGCTCTGCACAAGCAGAAGGTGAGGGCTAAGGTGGAGGTGTAAGCAGCATGCCTTAGTGCTGAAGGAATGCCTCAGCTCAGAGTAAAGCACAAAGACCAAGAGAGTACTACTTTTTTTCCTATTTGGTCCCAGGCACTTAAGGAAATCTCAGTCATGTCGCCCGCTGACTACTGAGACAGTAACACAGAGACTTTAGAGACCACACACAACAAGGAATATAGTATTTACAAAAATAGTTTAGATAAGTCACTAAACAAATGGACCAAAGTAAACCCTGGGGAAGAGAGAAAATCTGATTTCCAGTGTTACTACATTATAATATTCAAAATGTCCAGTTTTTACCAAAAATTATCAGGCATACAAAGAATCAGGAAAGTACAGCTCATTCATAGGAAAAAAATTAATCAACAGAAACTATACCTGAGGAAGTCTGATCATTAGACTACTAGATAAAGACTTAAAATATAGTGTTTTAAATATATTCAAAGAACTAAAGGAAACTATAAACAAAGAACTGAGGATATCGGGAAAGCAATACATAACAAGAAGATAACAAAGAGATAGAAAAAAATTTTAAAGGAACTAAATAGACATTCTAGAGCTGACATGTGTGTGTGTGCATACTTAAAGCTCCAAAAGAGAAAATTAATGAAGAATTTTATACCCAGTAAAACTATCTTTCAAAAAATTTAGGCAAAATTAAGACATTCCCAGATAAACAAAACCTGAAGTTCATTGCTAGCAGCCCTGTTCTATGAGAAACATTAAAGGGAGTACTTCTGGTTGAAATGCAAGGACATTAGATGTAATTTGTGGCCATATAAAGAAACAAAAAATTTTCAGTAAAGGTAACTACCTGAGCAAATATAAAAGCCAATACTTTTATAATTCAATATTTTTAGACCCAAGGACACAAGTAAAAGGAAGGAAAAGGAAAAAAAAATTTTAAGGCAAACTGTAATTAAAAGAATTAAAATTAAACTAATATGAAATTTTTAAAATTTAAGTAAAAAACTGTTACAACAGACAAAGACATTAATTATTAATGACAGGGTCAATTCATCAAGAAGATATAACAATTAAAAACATTTATTCACAAAATGGAAAGACATTCAAAATATATAAATCAAATATTGACAGTACTGAACAGAAAAACAGACAATTCTATATTAAAGTTGGAGACTTTAATGGTGCACCTTCAATAATGGATAGACTGGGATTTTCCTGGTGGTCCAGTGGTGAGAATCTGCCTGCCAATACAGGGGACATGGGTTTTATCCCTGATCTGAGAAGATTCCACATGCCACAGGGCAACTAACTCCGTGTGGCTGCACTGTAGAACCTGTGAGCCATAGCTACTGAGCTTGAGTGCCACAGCTACTGAAGCCCGTGTGCCCTAGAATCTATGCTCTGCGACAAGAGAAGCCACCTCCATGAGAAACCCATGCACCGCAACTAGAGAAAGCCTGCAGGCAGCAATGAAGACCCAGAGCAGCCAAAAATAAACAAACAGCCACATGTTGGCTCTTAAAAAAAATGTCTAGACCATCTAGACAGAAGATCAATAAGGAAAAAGAGGACATGAACACTACAAAACAATCAGACTTAATTAGACCTACACAGAACACTCCAGTAAACGACAGCCAGAATACACATTCTTCTCTAGGGCACAGAGGACATCCCTCAAGATAGACCATATGTTGGGCCCAATGTGAGTTTCCGTAAATTTTAAAAGATTGAAATCATATCTTCTCTCACCACCACAGAATGAAGCTAGAAATCAGTAACAGAAGGAAAAGGGAATAAGCCACATATGTGGGAATTTATACAATTGTAAATAACCAATAGGTCAAAAAAGAAATGAAAAGGCCAATCAGAAAATACTTAACAGATTATCCACGTGGGGATGTCCCAATCTCTCTGGCTGGGCCTAGGATGTGCCAGACAAGGAACGGGGGTTCCTGGCAACCGGGGGGCTACCCCTCTCACTCTGCCCGCCGGCCCTCGGGGCTCCTGCCCACCCGTTGGCGGTGTGTGGAGGGCAGGCATGGGGCACCAGCTGGCCCTCGATCCTCAGTCTCCAGCCCCTGCCTCACAGGTGTCTGCTGACGCCACGGCACTCTCACCTCACCTTCGCGGCGTGTCTCGTGAGAGGCCTCCCCGCGGCAGGTGGTGGGGGATCCCGCAGGTGAGCATGTCCCACCTAGCCCTCTTAGGTGCCCGTGGAGCATCTGGTGCCCTGGTGCCCCTTGGGTCGCCCCTCAGCTGCCCAAGGCCGAGTGATAGCATCCTTTCCCTTTCCCAGCAATCTCCTCAGGTCCCCACCATGGCGGTGTGTCAGGTGAAGAGCTCTGTTGTCGGGGTGCTGTGGTCGGTAAAGAAGGCAGGCGCCTGTGCCCCCTTGGTGTGGGAGCGATTGCGGCGGGGTGGGCAATGCGAAGGGGGCCGGCACTCTTGTCCAATGAGGCCCCCTCCCTCGCGAGGCCCCTCCCTCGCGAGGCCCCTCCCTCGCGAGGCCCCTCCCTCGCGAGGCCCCTCCCTCGCGAGGCCCCTCCCTCGCGAGGCCCCTCCCTCGCGAGGCCCCTCCCTCGTGAGGCCCTATGCTTACCCAACCGCTGACCCAGGCTCCCGCCAGTTCCCTCTGCTGGCCGGAAAGGGAGGTGACGGGTGGGCGACTCTGCACCCTGCATGAGAAAAGCCTTTTCTGATGACACACGAGGAAGCCTTGAGGTACCAGACTCCCCCAGCCGCCCCTCCCCCAGAATGCGAAGTGGCCACTGTGGTGGCTGCCTCAGTGTGTGGACAGACCCTGCCCCCTCCGCAAGACAGACAAAAGGAGAGCACAGCATACTGAATCACCTGAGATGTAGCGAAAGCAGTGTTGAGAGGGAAATTTACGGCAGCTAATGCCTACATTACAAAGGAAGAAATATCTCAAGGCAACAATCTAACTCGATACCTTAAGGAACTAGAAAAATAAGAGCTAACTAAACCCAAAGCTAGCAGAAGGAAGTAAATATAGGAATTAGAGTAGAGATTAATGAAATAGAGATGGAAAAATAATAGAATCATGACAAAATTGACATGGCTTTAGCTTGACTAAGAGAAAGAGTTCAGTTCAGTTCAGTCGCTCGGTCGTGTCCGACTCTGCGACTCCATGAACCGCAGCTTGCCAGGCCTCCCTGTCCACCACCAACTCCCGGAGTCCACCCAAACCCATGTCCATTGTGTCAGTGATGCCATCCAACCATCT
Organism: Redunca redunca; assembly: GCA_006410935.1. Taxonomy (NCBI): domain Eukaryota; kingdom Metazoa; phylum Chordata; class Mammalia; order Artiodactyla; family Bovidae; genus Redunca; species Redunca redunca. Next base: position 40,639 of record SJYQ01015153.1, read on the forward strand.
CATCCTCTGTCGTCCCCTCCTCCTCCTGCCCTCAATCTTTCCCAGCATCAGGGTCTTTTCAGTGAGTCAGCTCTCCGCATGAGGTGGCCAAAGGATTGGAATTTCAGCTTCAACATCAGTCCCTCCAGTGAACACCCAGGACTAATCTCCTTTAGGATGGACTGGTTGGATCTCCTTGCAGTCCAAGGGACTTCTTCTCCAACACCACAGTTCAAAAGCATCAATTCTTTGGCGCTTAGCCTTCTTCACAGTCCAACTCTCGCATCCATACATGACCACAGGAAAAACCATAGCCTTGATTAGACGGACAAAGTAATGTCTCTGCTTTTTAATATGCTGTCTAGGTTGGTCATAACTTTCCTTCCAAGGAGCAATCGTCTTTTAATTTCATGGCTGCAATCACCATCCGCAGTGATTTTGGAGCCTAGAAAAATAAAGTCAGCCACTGTTTCCACTGTTTCTCCATCTATTTGCCATGAAGTGATGGGACCGGATGCCATGATCTTCGTTTTCTGAATGTTGAGCTTTAAGTCAACTTTTTCACTCTCTTCTTTCACTTTCTTCAAGAGGCTCTTTAGTTCTTCTTCACTCTCTGCCATAAGGGTGGTGTCATCTGCATATCTGAGGTTATTGATATTTTTCCTGGCAATCTTGATTCCAGCTTGTGCTTATTCCAGCCCAGCATTTCTCATGATATACTCTGCATATAAGTTAAATAAGCAGGGTGACAATATACAGCCTTGACATACTCCTTTTCCTATTTGGAACCAATCTGTTGTTCCATGTCCAGTTCTAACTGTTGCTTCCTGACCTGTATACAGGTTTCTTAAGAGGCAGGTCAGCTTGACTAAGAGAAAAAGAGTAGGGAAGAAAAATTACTAAAATCAGAAAGGAAAGAGGGGACATTACAGCTGAATTTATACAAATAAAATAAAAGGGGGATTATAATGAAATACTGTGAACAACTATATGCCAACAAATCAGAAAACCTATCCGAAATGGTTAGAAATTCCTAGAAACACACAAATTAACAACTGACTCAAGCAGAACTAGAAAATTTGAATATACCTACAATAAGTAAGGAGATTGAATTATTTATTGAAAACCTCCCAATGAAGAAGAGCCCACCAGATGGCTTCACTGGTAGTCAACCACATATTTATGGAAGTTCAGTTCAGTTCAGTCGCTTAGTCATGTCTGACTCTTTGTGACCCCATGGACTGCAGCACGCCATGCTTCCCTGTCCATCACCAGCTCCTGGAGCTTGCTCAAACTCATGTCCATCGAGTCGGTGATGCTATCCAACCATCTCATCATCTGTCATCCCCTTCTCCTGCCATCAATCAAAGGAAGATTTCATGCCAATTCTTCTCAAACTTTTCCCAAAAAATTGAAGTGGAGGAAATACTTGCTAACTCACTCTATGAAGCCAGTATTACCTTGATACCAAGGCCACAGACATTAAACGAAACTGCAGACTAATATCCTTTATGGATATAAATGCAAAATAACCTCAACAAAATACTAGCAAACTGAATTCGGCAGCTTATTAAAAAACTATACACCATGACTAAATGTGATTTCTCCCCAGAATGCAAGTGGTGCAACATACGAAAAATGAAGCTATGTAAAATACCACATTAATAGAACGCATTTTTAAAGCATAATTATTTCAATTGATGCAGAAAGAGCATTTGACAAAATCCAACACCTTTTATGGTTAAAAAAAAAAAAGCTCAATAAAACTAGAAATAGAACTTCCTCAACAAAATAAAGGCAATGTATGTAAAACTCAAAGCACACATCATACTCAGTGGTGAAGGGCTGAAAGCTTTTTCTCTAAGACTGGGAATAAGACAAGGATGCCCATTTTTGCTACCCGATAGCACAGTACTAGAAAATCAAGCCAAAACAATTAGGTAGGAAGATGAAATAACAGGTATTCAAGTTGGGAAGAAAAGTAAAACTATCTCCAATCACAGATGATATGGTCTTATATGTAAAAAAGAAAACCCTAATGAATTCACACACAAACACATAAACAACTATAAAAGCTATAAATTCAGCAAAATTGCAGGATATAAAATCAACTCACAAAGACCAGCTGTCTTTCTATACACTAGCAATGAACAATACAAAAAGACTTAAAGAACAATTCCGTTTACAATAACATAAAAAACAAAAACTAAAAACCTCAAGGAGGTGCAATTCCTGGATACTGTAAAATACAAAACATTGCTGGAAGAATTTTAAAAGACCAAAATAAATGGAAAGATAGCCTGTGCTCGTGGTTTGGAAGACTGACTTAGTACCCAAAACAGATTCAGTGCAATCTCTATCAAAGTCCCAATTATGACATGATTTACAGAAATGGAAAACTGCATCCTAAATTTCATATAGAAATTCAAGGGGCCACAAACAGTCAGAACACTCTCGAAAAAGGAAAACAAGATAGGCAGCCACATACTTGCCAATTTCAAAACTTATCACAAAGCTACAATTAAAAAAAAAGTAACACTGGCATAAAGACAGACATAAAGACAAATGGAGATAGAGAGCCCAGAATTAAACCCTCTCAGTGATAGTCAGTTGATTTTTGACAAGGGTGCCAACACTGTTCAATAAGGAAAGAACAGTTTTTTCAGCAAATGGTGATGGGAAAACTGATTTTCCTCATGCAAAAGAACAAAATTGAGCCCTTATCTTACAGCATATACAAAAACTCACTCAAAATTGATTAAAGATCTAAATTTAATAACTAAAACCATAAGACTTTTAGAAGAAAACATAGGAAAGAATCTTCATGACCTGTTTGGGCAATGGTTTCCTTAAAAAAGCTTTTCAAATGGTGCTGGGATAATCAGATATCTGTTTGGGGAAAAAAATGAACCTTTATTTTCTCTATACAGTACACAAAAATTAATTTGAGATGGATTCTAGACCTGGAAGTAAAATGTAAAGTTACAAAGTTTAGAATAAACTGAGAAAATAGCTTTTCAATCTGGAGGTAGGCAAGTGTTTCTTAAAAATTTGAAAAAAAGTTTTAAAGAAAAAATTTGTATTTTAGTATTTTTAAAATAAAAAATTTAAATTATACTTTATCAAAATTAAAAATATGTTCTTCAAAANAATTTGTATTTTAGTATTTTTAAAATAAAAAATTTAAATTATACTTTATCAAAATTAAAAATATGTTCTTCAAAAGACACCAACAAGAAAAAAAAAGACACTGACAAGAAAATAAATAGAATAACCACAAAATTGGGAGAAAATCTTCACAAAACATACATATATTCTATGTTCAAAAGACTTGAACATAGAATATATAAAGAATTCCTGCAAATCAGTAAGAAGACAAGGCAATCAAAAATGGACAAAAGACTTGAAAAGACATTTCACAGAGGAAAGTACAAAAATAGTCAAAACACATCAAAAAGTGATCAGCATCACTAATCAGTGGGGAAATGCTTAAAATCCTAATGATATACTACTATATACCCTTTTAGAAAAGTTAAAATCAAAACAATTGACAATGTTAAATGTTACAGAGGATATGGAGCCACTGAAACTCTCATATGTTACTGGGTGAAAGGCAAATTGGAAGATGGTTTGACAATTTCTTAGAGTAAAACATACACCTGCCATGCATTTCAAAAACTACCTGTTCTTGAGGATTTACCCAAGAGAAATGGGTATATCCACACAAAGACTTGAACACAGATGCTCAGAGCAACTTTATTTCTAATAGCCCCAAACTATTAAACCCCAAATGTCCCTCTACAGGAAAATGGATAAACAAACCTGTATGTCCATACAGTGGGGTAGTACTTGGAACAAAGTACAAGCGACATCATGGATAAATCTCAAAAATATCATGCTGGGAATTAACTCCATGAAGGTCCAGTGATTAGGACTCAGCACTTCCACTGCCTGACCCAGGTTCAATCTCTGGTTGGCAAGGAACTAAGATTCCTGCACGTGCTTAACGAAAACAACAACAAAAAAAAAACATACCAAATGAAAGATAAAATTCTAGAACAGGCAGACCCGACTTATAGTGATAGAAGACAGTGAAAAGAGTATAAGAGAAGGTGTTAGATGCTCAATCATGTCTGATTTTTTGCAACCCATGAACTTTAGCCCATCAAGCTCCTCTGCCCACGGAATTCCCCAGGCAAGAATACTGTGGGTCACCAGTCCCTTCTCCTGAGGATCAAACCCAGGTCTTCTGCATTGCAGGGAGATTCTTTACCGTCTGAGCCACCAAGGAAGCCTGATAGAAATCAGACCAACAGTTGATTCTGAGGGGTTGCTGCTGCTGCTGCTAAGTCACTTCAGTCATGCCTGACTCTGTGCGACCTCAGAGACGGCAGCCCACCAGGCTCCCCCGTCCCTGGGATTCTCCAGGCAAGAA
>SJYQ01015158.1:0-10443 GCA_006410935.1 Redunca redunca
CCAGGTCTACACCACAGTCCCACCAGTCTACACTCTAGTCCCTTTGGGCTACACCCGTGTCTCCCTGGTCTACACTCTAGTCCCCCTGGTCGACACCTTACTCTTCCCGGTCCACACCCGAGTTTCCCCGGTCTACACCCATGTCTCCCTGGTCTACACCCTAGTCTCACCGGCCTACACTCTAGTCTCCCTGGTCTACACCCGATTCTCCCCGGATTACACCCGAGTCTCCCCGGTCAACACTCTAGTGTCCCGTGTTTACACCCTAGTCCCCCTGATCTACACCACAGTCACCCGGTCCACTCTGGTTTCCCCGGTCTACACTCTAGTCCTCCTGGTCTACACCCGAGTCTCCCTGGTCTACACTCTAGTCGCCCTCGTATAAACCCGAGTCTCCTTGGTCTACACCCCAGTACCCCTGTCTACACTCTAATCCCCCTTGTCTACACCCCAGTCTCCCTGGTCTTCACCCGAGTCTCCCCGGTCTACACTCTAGTCTCCCCAGTCTACACCATAATCCTCCTGATCTACACCTCAGTCCCCCCGGTACACTCTATTCTCCCCGGTCTACACTCTAGTCCCCGTGGTCTACACCCTATTCTCCCTGGTCTACACTCTAGTCCCCCTGATAAAAACCCAAGTCTCCTTGACCTACACCCCAGTACCCTGGTCTACACTCTAGTCCCTCTGTCTACACCTTACTCTTCCCGGTCTACACCCGAGTCTCCCTGGTCTACACCCTAGTATCCCCGGCCTGCACTCTAGTCTCCCTGGTCTACACCCGAGTCTCCCCGGTCTACACCCTAGTCTCCCCGGTCTGCACTCTAGTCCCCCAGGTCTACACCCCAGTCCCACCGGTCTACACTCTAGTCCCTTTCGGCTACACCCGAGTCTCCCTGGTCTACACGCTAGTCTCCCTGGTCTACACCTTACTCTTCCCCGTCTACACCAGAGTCTCTCCGGTCTACACTCTAGTCCCCGTGGTCTACACCCTATTCTCCCTGGTCTACACTCTAGTCCCCCTGATAAAAACCCAAGTCTCCTTGGTCTACACCCCAGTACCCTGGTCTACACTCTAGTCCCTCTGTCTACACCTTACTCTTCCCGGTCTACACCCGAGTTTCCCCGGTCTACACCCGAGTCTCCCTGGTCTACACCCTAGTCTCACCGGCCTACACTCTAGTGTCCACAGTTTACACCCTTGTCCCCCTGATCTACACCACAGTCACCCCGGTCCACTCTAGTTTCCCTGGTCTACACTCTAGTACCCCTGGTCTACACACGAGTCTCCCTGGTCTACACTCTAGTCCCCTGGTATAAACCCGAGTCTCCTTGGTCTACACCCCAGTACCCCCGTCTACACTCTGGTCTCCCTGGGCTACACCCGAGTCTCCCTGTCTACACTCTAGAGCCTCTGGTCTACACCTTACTCTTCCCGTACTACACCCGAGTCTGCCCGGGCTACTCCCGAGTCTCCCCGGTCTACACCCGAGTCCCCCTGGTCTACACTCTAGTCCCCCAGGTCTACACCCCAGTCCCCCCGGTGTACACTCTAGTCTCCCAGGGCTACACCCGAGTCTCCCTGTCTACACTCCTGTCCCTCCGGTCTACACCTTACTCTTCCCGGTCTACACCCGAGTCTGCCCGGGCTACACCCGAGTCTCCCCGGTCTACACCCGAGTCTCCCCGGTCTACACTCTTGTCCCCCAGGTCTACACCCCAGTCCCACCGGTCTACACTCTAGTCCCTCTGGGCTTCACCCGAGAATCCTTGGTCTACATTCTAGTCTCCCTGGTCGACACCTTACTCTTCCCGTTCTACACCGAATTTCCCCGGTCTACACCAGAGTCTCCCCTGTCTACACCCTAGTCTCCCCGTCCTATACTCTAGTCTCCCTGGTCTACACCCGATTCTTCCTGGTGTACACCCGAGTCTCCCCGGTCTACAATCTAGTCTCCCCAGTCTACACCCTAGTCCCCCTGATCTACACCCCAGTACCCCCGGTACCATCTAGTCTCCCTGGTCTACACTCTAGTCCCCCTGGTAAAAACCCGAGTCTCCTTGGTCTACACCCCAGTACCCTGGTTTACACTCTAGTCTCCCTTGTCTACACCCGAGTCTCCCCGGTCTACACCCTAGTCTTCCCTGTCTACACTCTACTATCCCAGGTCTACACCCCAGTCCCCACGTCTACACTCTGGTCTCCCTGGGCTACACCCGAGTTTCCTTGGTCTACACTCTAGTCCCTCCGGTCTACACCTTACTCTTCCCGGTCTACACCCGAGTCTGTCCGAGCTACTCCCGAGTCTCCCCGTTCTACACCCGAGTCTCCCCAGTCTACCCTCTAGTCCCCCAGGTGTACACCCCAGTCCCCCCGGTCTACACTCTAGTCTCCCAGGGCTACACCCGAGTCTCCCTGGTCTACAATCTAGTCCCTCCAGTCTACAACTTACTCTTCCCGGTCTACACCCGAGTCTGCCCGGGCTACACCCGAGTCTCCCCGGTCTACACCCGAGTCTCCCCGGTCTACACTCTTGTCCCTCTGGGCTTCACCCGAGAATCCTTAGTATACACTCTAGTCTCCCTGGTCGACACCTTACTCTTCCCGTTCTACACCCGAGTTTCACGGTCTACAATCTAGTTTCCCCAGTCTACACCCTAGTCCCCCTGATCTACAACCCAGTCCCCCTGGTACACTCTAGTCTCCCCGGTCTACATTCTAGTCCCCCTGGTCTACACCCGAGTCTCCCTGGTCTACAGTCTAGTCCCCCTGGTATAAACCCGAGTCTGTTGGTCTATACCCCAGTAACCTGGTCTACACTATAGTCTCCCTTGTCTGCACCCGAGTCTCACCAGTCTACACCCTAGTCTCCCCGGTCTACACTCTAGTCCCCCAGGTCTACACCCCAGTCCCACTGGACTATGCTCTAGTCCCCCTGGGCTACACCCGAGTCTCAGTGGTCTACACTCTAGTCCCTCTGGTCTACACCTTACTCTTCCCGATCTACACCCGAGTCTCCCCGGCCTACACTCTAGTCTCCCTGATCTACACCCGACTCTCCCCGGTCTACACCCAAGTCTCCCCGGTCTACACTCTAGGCTCCCTGGGCTACACCCTAGTATCCCTAGTCTACACTTTAGTATTCCTGGTCTACAACCTAGTCTCCCCGGTCTACACTCTAGTGTCCCTAGCCTACACTCTAGTCTCCTGGTCTACACAGGAGTCTCCCCGGTCTACACCCGAGTCTTCCCCGTCTACACCCTAGTCTCTCTGGTCTACACTCTAGTCCCCCGGGACTACACCCTAGTCTCCCCGATCTACACTCTAGTCCCCCTGGTCTACACCCGAGTCTCCCCAGTTTACACCATAGTCTCCCCGGGCTACACCCGAGTCTTCCCCGTCTACACCCTAGTCTCTCTGGTCTACACTCTAGACTCCCTGGTCTAAACCCTAGCTTCCCGGGTCTACACCCGAGTCTCCCCGGTCTACACCCGAGTATCCCCAGTCTACACCCTAGTCTCCCTGGTCTACACTCTAGTCTCCCCAGACCATACCCTAGTATCCCCGGTCTACACTCTAGGCCCCCCGGTCTACACCCTAGTCTCCCTGGTCTACACTGTAGTCCCCCCGGTATACACCCTATTCTCCACCATCTACACTCTAATCCCCCTATCTACACCCGAGTCTCCCTGGTCTACATTCTAGTCCCCCTTGCCTACACCCCAGTCTCCCTGGTCTTCACCAGAGTGTTTCCGGTCTACACTCTAGTCCCCCTAGTCTACACCCCATCTCCCTGGTCTACACTCTAGTCTCCCTGGATCGACACCCCAGTCTCCCTGGTCTACACTCTAGTCTCCCCTGTCTACACCCTAGTCTCCCCGGTCTACACTCTAGTCCCCCTGGTCTACACCCTAGTCTCCGCGGTCTACACCCTAGTCTGCCCGGTTTACACCCGAGTCTCCCTGGTCTACACTCTAGTCTCCCTGGTCTACACTCTAGTGCCCCTGGTCTATACCCCAATCTCCCCAGTCTACACTCCAGTCCCACCGGTCTACACACTAGTCCCCCTGGTCTACACCTGAGACTCTCCGGTGTACACTGTAGTCTCCCCGGTCTACACCCGAGTCTCCCCGGTCTACACCCGAGTCTCCCCGGTCGACACTCTAGTCTCCCTGGTCTACACTCTAGTCCCAATGGTCTACACCCCAGTCTCCCTGGTCTACACTCTAGTCCCACCGGTCTACCCTCTAGTACCCCTGGTCTACACCCGAGACTCCCCGGTCTACACTGTTGTCTCCCTGGTCTACACCCGAGTCTCCCTGGTACACACCCTAGTCTCCCCGGTCTACACTCTAGTACATCCGGAATACACCCTAGTCTCCCCGGTCAACACTCTAGTCACCCTGGTCTGTACCCGATTCTCCCCAGTCTACCCACTAGTCCCCCCGGTATACACCGTAGTCTCCCCTGTCTACACTCTAATACCCCTGGTCTACAACCTAGTCTCCCCTGGGCTATACTCTAGTCCCCATGGTCTACACCCGACTCTCCCTGGTCTACACTCTAGTCCCCCTGGTCTACACCCGTGTCTCCCTGGTCTACACGCTAGCCCCCTGTCTACACCTGAGTCTCCCTGGTCTACTCTCTAGTCCACCTCGGCTACACCCGAGTCTCCCTGGTCTATACCCGATCTCCCCGGTCTATACTCTAGTCCCCCTGGTCTACACCCTAGTCTCCCCGGTCTACACTCTAGTCCCTCTGGTCTACACCGTAGTCTCCGTGGTCTACACCCTAGTCGGCCAGGTGTACACCCGACACTCTCTGGTCTACACTCTACTCCCCCTAGTCTGCACCCAAGTCTCCCCGGTCTACACTCTACTCCCACCGGTCTACGGTCTAGTCACCCTGGGCTACACCCCAGTCCCCCTGGTCTACACGCTAGTCTCCCCAGTCTACACTCTAGTCCCCCTGGTCTACACCCGAGTCTCCCTGGTCTACACACTAGTCCCCCTGGTCTACACACGAGTCTCCCTGGTTGACACTCTAGTACCACTGGTCTACACCCGAGTCTCCCTGGTCTACATTCTAGTCCGCCTGCTCTACACCTTACTCTTCCTGGTCTACACCCGAGTCTCTCCGGTCTAAACTCTACTCCCCCTTGTCTACACCTGAGTCTCCCTGGTCTACACTCTAGTCCCCCTGGTCTACACCCGAGTCTCCCTGGTCTACACTCTGGTCCCCCTGGTCTACACCTGAGTCTCCCTGGTCTACACCCGAGTCTCCCCGGTCTACACTCTAGTCCCCCTGGTCTACACCCGAGTCTCCCCGGTCTACACTCTAGTCTCCCCGATCTAAACCCGAGTCTCCCCGGTCTACACTCTAGTCTCCCCAGTCTACACCCTACTCCCCCTAATCTACACCTGAGTCCCCCTGGTACACTCGATTCTCCCCGGTCTACACTCTAGTCCCCGTGGTCTACACCCTAGTCTCCCTGGTCTACACTCTAGTCCCCCTGGTAAACACCCCAGTCTCCTTGGTCTACATCCCAGTACCCCGGTCTACCCTCTAGTCCCCCGGGTCTACACCCCAGTCGCCCCAGTCTACACTCAAGTCCCCCTGGGCTACACCCGAGTCTCCCTGGTCTACACTCTAGTCCCTCTGGTCTACACCTTACTCCTCCCGGTCTACAACCGAGTCTCCCTGGTCTACACCCGAGTCTCTCCAGTCTACACCCTAGTCTCCCCGGCCTACACTCTAGTCTCCCTGCTCTACACCCGAGTCTCCCCGATCTACACCCAAGTGTCCCCGTTCTGCACTCTAGTCCCGCAGGTCTACACGCCAGTCCCCCCGGTCTACACTCTAGGCCCTTTGGGTTACACCCGAGTCTCCCTGGTCTACACTCTAGTCCCCCTGGTTGACACCTTACTCTTCCCGGTCTACACCCGAGTTTCCCCAGTCTACACCCGAGTCTCCCTGGTCTACACCCTAGTCTCACCGGCCTACACTCTAGTCTCCCTGGTCTACACCCGATTCTCCACGGTGTACACCCGAGTCTCCCCGGTCTACACTCCAGTGTCCCCAGTTTACACCCTAGTCCCCCTGATCTACCCCCCAGTCACCCCGGTACACTCATGTTTCCCCGGTCTACACTTTAGTCCCCCTGGTCTACACCCGATTCTACCTGGTCTACACTCTAGTCCCCCTGGTATAAACCCGAGTCTCCTTGGTCTACACACCAGTACCCCTGTCTACATTCTAGTCTCCCTTGTCTACACCCGAGTCTCCCTGCTCTACACCCTAGACCCACTGGTCTACACACGAGTCTCCCTGGTTTACACACTAGTCCCACTGGTCTACACCCGAGTCTCCCTGGTCTACACTCTAGTCCGCCTGGTCTACACCTTACCCTACCCGGTCTACTCCTGAGTCTCTCCGGTCTACACTCTACTCCCCCTTGTCTACACCTGAGTCTCCCTGGTCTACACTCTGGTCCCCCTGGTCTACACCTGAGTCTCCCTGGTCTACACCCGAGTCTCCCTGGTCTACACTCTAGTCCCCCTGGTCTACACCCGAGTCTCCCCGGTCTACATCCGATTCTCCCCGGTCTACACTCTAGTCCCCGTGGTATACACCCCACTCTCCCTGGTCTACACCCGAGTCTGCCCGGTCTACACTCTAGTCTCCCCAGTCTACACCCAGGTACTGGGGTGTAGACCAAGGAGATTCGGTTTTATACCAGGGGGAATAGAGTGTAGACCAGGGAGACTCGGGTGTAGACCAGGGGGACTAGAGTGTAGACCGGGGAGACTCGGGTGTAGACCAGGGGGATTAGAGTGTAGACCGGGGAGACTCGGGTGTAGACCAGGGGGATTAGAGTGTAGACCGGGGAGACTAAAGTGTAGACCGGGCAGACTCGGGTGTAGACCAGGGAGACTGGGGTGTAGACCAGGGGGACTAGAGTGTAGACCGGGGAGACTCGGATGTAGACCGGGGAGACTCGGGTGTAGACCAGGGGGACTAGAGTTTAGACCGGAGAGACTAGGGTGTAGACCGGGGAGACTGGGGAGTAGACCAGGGGGACTAGAATGTAGACCGGGGAGACTCGGATTTAGACCGGGGGGACTAGAGTGTAGACCGGGGAGACTAGGGTGTAGACCGGGGAGACTAAGGTGTAGACCGGGGAGACTTGGTTGTAGACTGGAAAGACTAGAGTGTAGGCCAGGGACACTAGAGTGTAGACCGGGGAGACTAGGGTGTAGACATGGAAGACTAAGGTATAGACTGGGGAGACTCCGGTGTAGCCCAGGGAGAGTCGGGTGTAGACCAGGGGGAGTAGAGTATAGGCCAGGGAGACTCGGGTGTAGACCACGGGGACTAGAGGATAGACCGAGGAGACTCGGGTGTAGACCAGGGAGACTAGAGTGTAGACTGGGGAGACTCGTGTGTAGACCAGGGGCACTAGAGTGTAGACCGGGGGGACTAGAATGTAGACCGGGGAGACTCGGGTGTAGACCAGGGAGACTAGAGTTTAGACCGGGAAGACTTGTGTGTAGACCAGGGCGAGTAGAGTATAGACCGGGGAGACTTGGGTGTAGACCAGGGAGACTAGAGTGTAGACCGGGGAGACTCGTGTGTAGACCAGGGGCACTAGAGTGTAGACCGTGGGGACTAGATGTAGACCGGGGAGACTCGGGTGTAGACCAGGGGGATTAGAGTGTAGACTGGCGAGACTAGAGTGTAGACCGGGGGGACTGGTGTGTAGCCCAGGGTGACTAGAGTGTAGACCGGGCGGTCTGGGGTCTAGACCAGGGGAAATAGAGTTGAGACCGTGGAGACTAGGGTGTAGACCGGGAAGACTCGGGTGTAGACCAGGGGGACTAGAGTGTAGGCCGGGGAGACTAGAGTGTAGACCGGGGTACTGCGGTGTAGACCAGGGAGACTCGGGTTTATACCAGGTGGACTAGATTGTAGACCAGGGGGACTCGTATGTAGACCAAGGGGACTAGAGTGTAGACTGGGGAGACTAGAGTGTAGACCGGAGGGACTGGTGTGTAGACCACGGGGACTAGGGTGTAGACTGGGGAGACTCGGGTGTAGACCGGGGAAACTAGAGTGTAGACCGGGGAGTCTCGGGTGTAGATCAGGGGGAGTAGAGTGTAGACCGGTGAGACTAGAGTGTAGACCGGGGAGACTGGGGTGTAGACCAGGGGGACTAGAGTGTAAACCGGGGAGACTAGAGTGTAGACCACGGAGACTCGGGTGTAGACCAGGGGGACTAGAGTGTAGACCAGGGAGACTCGGGTGTAGACTGAGGAGACTAGGGTGTACACCAGGGGGACTAGAGTGGAGCCCAGGGGAGACTAGGGGGTACCCAGGGGGATTAGAGTGCAGACGGGGGAGACTAGGGTGTATACCAGGGGGACTAGAGTGTAGACTGGGGAGACAAGGGTGTGGACCAGGGGGATTAGAGTGTAGACCATGGAGACTCGGGTGAAGCCCAGAGGGACTAGAGTGTAGACGGGGGCGACTGGGGTGTGGACCTGGGGGACTAGAGTGTAGACTGGGGAGACTAGAGTGTAGACCACGGAGACTTGGATATAGATCAGGGGGACTAGAGTGTAGACCGGTGAGACTAGAGTGTAGACCGGGGAGACTGGGGTGTAGACCAGGGGGACAAGAGTGTAGAGAGGGGAGACTCGTGTGTAGACCAGGAGCACAAGACTGTAGACCGGGGGGACTAGAATGTAGACCGGGGAGACTGGGGAGTAGACCAGGGGGGCTAGAGTGTAGACCGGGGAGACTCGGATTTAGACCGGGGGGACTAGAGTGTAGACCGGGGAGACTAGGGTGTAGACTGGAAAGACTAGAGTGTAGGCCAGGGACACTAGAGTGTAGACTGGGGAGACTAGGGTGTAGACAGGGAAGACTAAGGTATAGACTGGGGAGACTCGGGTGTAGCCCAGGGAGACTCGGGTGTAGACCAGGGGGAGTAGATTATAGACCAGGGAGACTCGGGTGTAGACCACGGGGACTAGAGGATAGACCGAGGAGACTCGGGTGTAGACCAGGGAGACTAGAGTGTAGACCGGGGAGACTCGTGTGTAGACCAGGGGCACTAGAGTGTAGACCGGGGGGAGTAGAATGTAGACCGGGGAGACTCGGGTGTAGACCAGGGAGACTAGAGTGTAGACCGGGAAGACTCGTGTGTAGACCAGGGGAGTAGAGTATAGACCGGGGAGACTCGGGTGATGACCACGGGGACTAGAGTATAGACCGGGGAGACTTGGGTGTAGACCAGGGAGACTAGAATGTAGACCGGGAAGACTCGGGTGTAGACCAGGGGGATTAGAGTGTAGACTGGGGAGACTAGAGTGTAGACCGGGGGGACTGGGGTGTAGCCCAGGGTGACTAGAGTGTAGACCGTGCGGTCTGGGGTGTAGACCAGGGGAAATAGAGTTGAAACCGTGGAGACTAGGGTGTAGACCGGGGAGACTCGGGTGTAGACCAGGGGGACTAGAGTGTAGGCCGGGGAGACTAGAGTGTAGACCGGGGTACTGCGGTGTAGACCAGGGAGACTCGGGTTTATACCAGGGGGACTAGATTGTAAACCAGGGGGACTCGGATGTAGACCAAGGGGACTAGAGTGTAGACCGGGGAGACTAGAGTGTAGACCACGGAGACTCGGGTGTAGACCAGGGGGACTAGAGTGTAGACCAGGGAGACTCGGGTGTAGACTGAGGAGACTAGGGTGTACACCAGGGGGACTAGAATGGAGCCCAGGGAGACTAGGGTGTACCCAGAGGGATTAGAGTGCAGACGGGGGAGACTAGGGTATATACCGGGGGGACTAGAGTGTAGACCATGGAGACTCGGGTGAAGCCCAGAGGGACTAGAGTGTAGACGGGGGCGACTGGGGTGTAGACCTGGCCGACTAGAGTGTAGACCAGGGAGACTAGAGTGTAGACCACGGAGACTTGGATATAGATCAGGGGGACTAGAGTGTAGACCGGTGAGACTAGAGTGTAGACCGGGGAGACTGGGGTGTAGACCAGGGGGACTAGNAGACAGGGGAGTCTAGGGTGTAGTCCGGATGGACTAGAGTGTAGACCAGGGCCACTAGAGTGTAGACCGGGGAGACTGGGGTGTAGACCAGGGGGACGAGAGTGTAGACCAGGGAGACTCGGGTGTAGACCAGGGGGACTAGAGTGTAGACCGGGGAGACTCGGGCGTAGACCAGGGACACTCGGGTGTAGACCAGGGGGACTAGAGTGTAGACCAGGGAGACTCGGGTGTAGACCAGGGGGACTCGAGTGTAGACCAGGGAGACACGGGTGTAGACCAGGGGAACTATAGTGTAGACCAAGGAGACTCGGGTGTAGACCAGGGGGACTAGAGTGTAGACCAGGGAGACTCGGGTGTAGACTAGGGGGACTAGAGTGTAG
>SJYQ01015158.1:23361-105748 GCA_006410935.1 Redunca redunca
AGTCTCCCTGGTCTACACTCTAGTCCCCCTGGTCTACACCCTAGCCTACCCGGTCTACACCCGAGTCTCCCTGGTCTACATTCCAGACTCCCTGTTCTACACTCTAGTCCCCATGGTCTACACCCGAGTCTCCCCTGTCTACACTCTAGTCCCCTTGGTCTATACCCGACTCTCCCCGGTCTACCCTCTAGTCTCCCTCGTCTACACTCTAGTCCCCCTAGTCTACACCAGAATCTTCCCGGTCTACACTCTAGTTTCCCAGGTCTACACTCGAGTCCCCCTAGTCTACACCCGAGTTTCCCCGGTCTACATTCTAGTCCCCCCGGTCTACACTCTGGTGCCTCTGGTCTACACACGAGTCTCCCCGGTCTACACTCTAGTCTCCCTGGTCTACACGTGAGGCTCCCCGGTGTACACTCTAGTGTCTCTGGTCTACACTCTAGTCCCCATGGTCTGCACCCCTGTCTCCCTCATCTACACCCTAGTCTCCCCGTTCTACACCCTAGTCTCCCCGGTCTACACTCTAGTCCCCTTGGTCTACACCCTAGTCTCCCCGGTCTACACTCTAGTCCCCCTGGTCTACACCCAGGTCTCCCTGGTCTACACTCTAGTCCCCCTGGTATAAACCCGAGTCTCCCTGGTCTACACCCCAGTACCCCGGTCTACACTCTAGTCTCCCCGGCCTACACTCTAGTCCCCCTGGTCTACACCCGAGTCTCCCCGGTCTACACCCTAGTCTCCCCGGTCTCAACTCTATTCCCCCTGTTCTACACCCCAGACCCCCCGGTCTACACTCTAGTCACCCTGGGCTACACCCCAGTCCCCCCGGTCTACACTCTAGTCTCCCCAGTCTACATTCTAGTCCCCCCGGTCTACACTCTAGTGCCCCTGGTCTACACACGAGTCTCCCCGGTCTACACTCTAGTCCCCCTGGTCTACACCCGAGTCTCCCCGGTCTACATTCTAGTCCACCCGGTCTACACTCTAGTGCCCCTGGTCTACACACGAGTCTCCCCGGTCTACACTCTAGTCTCCCTGGTCTACACCCGAGTCTCTCCGGTCTATACTCTAGTCCCCGTGGTCTACACCCGAGTCTCCCTGGTCTATACTCTACTCCCCCTGGTCTACACCCGAGTCTCCCTGGGCTACACCCGAGTCTCCCCATTCAATACCTTAGTCTTCCCGGTCTACACCCTAGTCTCCCCGGTCTACACTCTAGTCTCCCTGGCCTACACTCTAGTCTTTCCCGTCTACAACCGAGTCTCCCCGGTCTACACCTTAGTCTCCCCGGTCTACACCGTAGTCTCCTCGGTGTACACTCTAGTCCCCCCGGTCTAAATCCGAGTCTCCCCGGTCTACACTCTAGTCCCCCTGGTCTACTCCCCAGTCTCCCCGGTCTACACCCTAGTCTCTCCGGTCTACACTCTAGTCCNTGGTCCACACCTGGCCCTCACGCTGACCCTCATGCTGGCCCTCACCCTGGCCCTCACTCATTCCACAGCTCAGCCCGCCTGGAGACTGGGGCATCTGCCCCGTTCCTCTTGGCCACCACCCCGAACAGCCCGTCACCCGCCCTCAGCTCCCATCAGCTCTGCGTCAATTCCCACCAAATCTCCGCTGCTGGACCCAAGTCCTGGGGTGGCTTGGTTTCTTCTTTCTCTGGCAGCCTGTCTCTGGTCTTGGATCCTGCCCATTGAATGACCTCCAGGCAGGTCTGAATCCAGCCCTACCTCAAGCTGCCACATCTCCCACCTGGTTTCTGCAGTACCCACCCCCCCCCCATCTATTCTTGGCGCAGAGGCCAGTCAGACCACAATCTGACCTGTGTGTGCAGCCCCCACCCACAAAGGCTCCAGGGGGTGGGGGCCAGGGCAGGGCAGACTCACGCTCCCTTGCGCTCCTGCAGCTCGTAGAGTAGAGAAGGAAGCACCGGGGACCAGCAGGGGACAGACAGGCAAGGACGAGGAGGACCTGGGATGTCCTCGCTGCGGGCGCAGGCCCTGCCTGCACCTGTCACCACCGGCCCCTCAGCTGTCCAGCCATACTGGCTTTCTCGTCACCTGTGGGACCCTCCCCAGAGCCTCAGCACCCTGCACCCTGTGCACTTGGCCTTGGGCCTTTTCTCCCACCTTGATACAAGGCTTGCTTTTGCTTTTCCTTTGGGATTTTCCTCAAAAGTCACCTCCTCAGAGAAGCCCCCCAGGACTACAGTTTTTAAGCCAGCCCCTCTGTCTCCCTACCCCTTCTCTGCTTTCTGTTTCTTTCCAGTGCCTGGCCTACTCGTCCTTGCTTGTCTGTCCCTTGCTGGTCCCCGGTGCTTCCTTCTCTACTCTACGAGCTGCAGGAGCGCAAGGGTGCATGAGTCTGCCCTGCCCTGGCCCCCACCCCCTGGAGCCTTTGTGGGTGGGGGCTGCCCACACAGGTCAGAGTAGGTGAACTGAGTCCCTACACGCCTTGGGCTGCACCAGGCACCCTGGCTTTTCACATCACACCGGGAAAGTTGAGTCAGGCACAGCCTTGTCCTCGGGGAATCCGAGGCTCCCTATGCCTCAGCCGCCTGCACACCTGGCCCAGGAGGCCAAGGGGACCCAGGTGAGGGAGGTGCCGCAGCCCCAAAGACACGTCTGTTTTCTCGTTGCTCCACCGATGGCGGCTCTGAAGCCACACAGCGCACACGCCGGCAGGGACGTGAGCACCCGCCTGGCTGCAACTGTTCTGCGCCCGTGTCCCTGCTGCCTGACCTGCCTTCCGCCCGCTCAGCTCCTCATTAACTGATAGTTCGCTGCTCGGAGATAATATTTCTAATGTGTAATGCAATTTACAGAGTGTAGAAAGTGCTTACGGTACAAAGCTGTGACTCGGGGTTGTGGACCTGGATGGAAATTGCTGCGGGAGCTGGCTGGGGAGACTGAGGGTGAAGACGGTCCCGGGAGACGGCGGGGACAGTCTCGACGGCCGCTTGTTTATGCAGGAGGCGTGTTTGTAAGTCAGGGGCAGAAGGAGGTGAGTGCGTCGGCATGTTTCCCCTCTTAGAAGCCCACTAGACGAGCTTTATCCAGTGCGAGCTGCGCTTGTCCCCCATCGTCAGGGCGAGGCATATGGGTCGGGACCTACCAGTAATTTTAATCTCCTGAAAGCACATTTCTATGCTAATTTTTAATTACAATTAGTGCCAGTGTCAGCGGTTAGCTTGGCTGACTGACTTCATGGCTGCCGGTGCTGAAGCTCTGCTTGGAGACTCACCATGAGGGATGGGGTCCCTGGGGAAGGACGGCGCGGCTCTTAAGCCAGGGGATGCTGGGCACCTGGTGGGGGCGTGTCGGGGGAGGTCTGGCTGCGCGAGCCATCTCACGCTGTCTCCAGGGGCTCCTCCAGCCACGCCCTGGGCCCTGGCCACGCACACAGCAGGGCCTCTGGGCTTTTCTGAACAGCACGGCTGTGGGGAGAAGGTGCCCCTGGGGTGAGTGAGCCCCACAGAGTCTGAACAGCAGGGGAGTGACATGGCCAGCCTGCAGTGTTGGGGGAAGCGCAAGCTGCCCTGTGCGGGGCCAGGGTGTGTGGGCGTTTGTCTCCTGACCTCAGAAGAGCCTGAGAGTGACGGGCCAGCCTGGGGGCCCTGCCCATCTCCCCGTCCCCCATGAGGCCCCAGCAGGCAGGGAGCTCTTCCCTGGGGGGCCTGGCCTCCAGGGAAGCAAGGAGGGACAGGAAGGCTGCAGCCGCTCTGCACAGAGCCTTGTGGGGCAGGGGAGAGGGCGGAGGGGCTCTGAGAGGGGGAAGGAGAGCCAGCCGGAGGTGGCCAGTACCCCTCAGGGTGCCCCCGATTCCCGGGGCGCAGCACCCCCAGGCCAGGGGGCCTCGGCCCCTCCCGTATCCCCTCCGGAGTCCGCAGGGCCCCTTCATAATGGAAGCTGACAGAATGCAAATGAGTTTCTAAAGGAACCAGCAAAAGTGGCAATTTTTCTCATTTAATCTTCAGATGAGCTGTCTGTTTCCAGGAGCAGTCTCATTAGAATTCGGAGACTAATTTTGTCCATCAACATGAGATTATCGGTGTGAGGGAGGTTTCGGGGTTGTCCTCCCGGTGGGGCCCGGACACAGAGCTCGGCACTGCCCCCGCGGGCCTGCCCGCCTCTCCAGCTGGTGCTGTCTACACTGGGAGGGGACCCCCAGGCCCGCGGGCAGACAGTGGAAAGGAGGAGTCTGGAGTCCCCGCTCCCAGCTGGACATTCCTTGTGCACAGAGACGCTTCCGTCCTGCAGTTCCCTGAGTAGCTCGTACACCCAGAACCTGCTGCCTCCCAGGGCCCCCTTCCCCAGCAAGGCTTGCGGGGGGCCGAGGGGAGCCTAGTGCGGGGGCTCCACCTCCTGGGCCCCGGGTCCCTCCCAGGAGAGGTCCCGGCCCAAAGGAGGGGTGTCCACAGAACACAGCGCTGCTTCCCTGCCCCCATCCCACCCCTAAGGGCCCTGAAAGATGGCACCAGCCCACTTCGCAGGTGGAAACACTGACGATTCAGGAGCAGCGGCATCGGGCTCTCAGTCGTGTGGCCCAGCCAGAATGCGAGCTCGGGTCTCCTTGCTTCCAGACCCCACGCATGGCTCTCCCTCCTGGCAGGAATGGCCGGGAGGTGGCCTAGCAAAGCCGGCAGCTCCCCTTAGACCCGTCGGTGTGGGTGGGCAGAGCCCGGAGCAGAGCACGCGCGGACCTCAGGAGTCCCCCTGAGCGGACGGGCGCTGTGCCATCTCCATGCAGAGTCACCGCGACCCACACCCCCACCCGGCCGATCTGAGCGGGGTCTCCACCTGCACCGAGACGCCCGCTCACAAGCGGGTTTGTGGGCAGAGGGAGACGTTCCCCGGGGACTCACGTAGAAATCCAGGGATGTGAGCAGTGAGGACCCACTGAGACGTGGGAGCGCTGCGTCCCCGAGGCTCCAGGGTTAAAGGTCAGGAAGCAGGAGGGCCCCAGGAGGGATATCAGTGCTGACCCATGGCCGCCTAGGGCCTGAGACAGACTCTGGCTCTGGGAATCAAGCCCCTCTGTCCCCGCGCTCCTTGCAGGGAGGGCACCCCTATCAGCTCAACTTGACACCAGGGAAGCTGCGACTCAGAGGGTGTGCGGAGCTGCCCAGGGTCATGGGGAGAGGACCGCAGTGCCCGGGAGGGCTGGGCTGGGGCCCGAAACCCGCCCTCCAGCGCCGTTCTCAGCCGCTTCCTCGGTGAGATGCTCTTCCCCGTGAACCCAGGGAAGAACACGGGAGTGTGGAGCTGAGGCCACCGCTTTGCACCCCCCATACTAGGACTCCTTCTAAAACACAGGGCCTTGAGCTCATCTCAAATGAGCGAGAGGACTGAGAAAAATCCACAGACTCCTTCGTGAGGGTAAAAGGGTAAAGGGTAAAGGTGAGCTGAGGGAGGGACCGGCAAGGACGCCCCGCTGGAAACGAGATGCATGCAGGCTGGAGCCTAATGCGACAGACCAGCCGACCAAAATTCAGACAATGATGTATCTGTGAAGGCGCAGAGCAGCGAAAAATAGAAAGGCTCAGGAATGAGCGTGCTGAGCAGGAAGCCAGGAGAAAGGGCGGAAAGGCTTAAAAACAACTTTTTAAAGGAAAAGCAGCCTCGTTTCACAAATGAGAATCCAGCCGGCGAGTACATACGCGTGAGCAGGCGGCGCAGAGGCTGCAGCCGGCCAGCGAGAGAGACGAGAAAACGGGGAAGCGAGCTGAACAGCAAGGGTTCCACAGACAGGCGGAGCCACAGAGTGGACGCAAAGACGGCCCGAGGCGCACGTGGACGGAGCCCCGAGTCGGGTGGGGTGGCGACCCGGCAGTGTCCACCCTCCCCCAGGGGGATCTTTCCTGAAATAAAGGAGTCTGGGCGAAGGGCCAATCGTCAGGACGGCCCCCCGAGCATGTTCCGGTCGACCCTGGTCTTTAAGGACTTAAGCCTCTGCTGGGCCTTTGTGGGGAAAAGGGAAAGCTGTTGGTGAGGGGGGGGTCAATGTCAGCGCCCGGTCAGGGCAGCTTCCAGCTGGAAGCGGGGGTGTTGGGTAGGCTGTGCTGGGCGGGCAGTGCACACAAGCCAGGACACGCGGTCAGCGCACAGCTGAGATCAGGCGGGCTTGTCGCCAGGATCCTGGAACTTTGTGCCAGAAGGAAACCAAAAAGCAGATGTGAGGTACTCAAAGAAAGAAATTGCAGGTGGGGTGGTAGATGCTAACTGGCCTTCAGGTATCAAGATCACCCAAGGGGCAGCCCGTCTCCCCCGCCCCTCCCCAGGAAACCTGCCTGGGAGGGGCCTTCATATGCCCAGGACCTTGCAGAAGCACCAGCTCAGGAGCCGGCTGAGCACGTAACTGCAGAGCCAGCAGCAAACGGCAGGTCCCTCCCAGCAGTGGCCCACATGGCAACAGAGTTATTTCAAAGGGACAAAGTCCCCGGTAATCTGGAAACAAACGGGGAGAGGAGAAGCTTGTTCAGTCGCTCAGCTGTGTCCCACTCTTCGAGACCCCACAGAGTGTAGCGCCCAGGCTCCTCTGTCCATGGGATCCTCCAGGCAAGAGGACTAGGGTGGGCTGCCTTTCCCTTTTCCAGGGCATCTTCCCCACCCAGGGATCGAACCCACGCCTTCTGCACCGGCAGGCGGGTTCTTCACCACTGAGCCACCTGGGAAGCCCAGAAAGTGGAGAAGCTGACTATGAATCAAGTTAACGACGCAGCCGTGCCAAGAAAGCCGTGAAAAGTGTGGTGGGTGTGTGATGTTGAGCTGATAGGGTGTCGTGGGGGAAAATCCACACGGTCAGCATACGTGGAAAGACCTCAGCCTGAGCACACGTGCGACCCGAGACTCTGAGTGAGCGGGTGGTGTTGCCTGAGGACGAGGAGCGGCAGTGGATGCCAGCGTGGAGGGCGCCCGGCTGCCCCGACGTCGGGCGGGTCTCCTGTCTGCAGTCATGTTGTCGGTCCCCCGTGGGGCTGGTGGCTGGTCCTCCAGGCTCTGCTCTCGGCCANTGTTACTGAAGCCACCCCTGTGCTCCCCGGCGGCTCATGTGTGGTCCGGGCCCCTGATGAAGCAAGGCCAGGGGACGTCCACAGGCCCCCCGGGGCACCTTTCCTGAACCCTCCCGGCAGGCGGGCCCCAGCCCCTTCCACGTGAGCCCAGCACCTGGAGGGTCCTTCCCCACTCAGAACACCCTGGACAGAGGGGCTCGGCAGTGAACCCAGTCTTCCGAGTCCAGGCCTGTTTCCTGACTTTGCTAAGAGAAATGCGGCTCCCATCTGCTGACACCTCGCACCTCGGCCTTTTCGGCCGCCCTGGTCCAGGCCCTGGTCGGGGGCTCCCTGACCTGGAAAGGGCCTCTGCACTCACCTGGGATGGAACGGGTGGGCTGGCCAGCGGGCCACCCTGGGGTATGGTGAAGGTCTGTCTCACCCAGCTCTCTCAAGGTCACTGAGGCACCAAAGACAGAAATCGGAGCAACACAGGTGCAAGCGCGCCAGCAGAGCCCTGGGCCGGGGAGGCTGGTCTGTCTGCCGCTGCTGGGGCTCGCAGAGCCCTGCTCCTGACTCCGGCCAGCCCGTCAAGGAGCTCGCGGGCCCATCCGAGGGCTCGTTTTCCTGCTCTGATTCAACGAGGCGAGCCTCCCCGTCTTCAGGCTTCGGTCGAGAGCCTGGAGGGATGCTAATGGAGCTCTCAAGGAGAAGATAATCTTTTAATGGTCTCCAAGAGGCCGCCCTGAAAACCGTACTTAATACACACACCTGAGGAGTTAAAGCCCTGCTTATCCTTGGTTGAGAACGTTTGATTAGAAGGTTTTGTGATGGGTTCTGGAGGGAGGCCCAGCAGGCCTGATCCAGCCTTTTGTGGAGGAGGATGAGGCTGTTGGCTTGGGGGTTGGGAGCAGCTCTTGGGGTCTGGGCCTTCCAGGAGTGGGGGGAGGGAGCTAGGGTGCCAGGAAGAGCTCCTTGGGGAAGCACAAGGTGTCTGGACCGCCCTGCAGTGGACGTGCCCGAGGCGGGCCTTCCCCCGCCTCTGAATGGCTCCCACTCAGGCCCATTTCACCCGGGCCCTGCTGGTCACCCCCACCCGCCCTGGCCAGGCAGCGTCCCGAACCTGGCCCTGCGCTCGGGGGCTGCAGGCTGCCAAGCTCTAAGACAGGGGCTCAGGGCACAGATGGCCCTCGCCAGGTGCTGGGACCCTCAGAGGCTCAGGCATGGTCTGGGCTTCTCACCGACACCCACCCCATGCCTCTTCCTCCTGAGAAGTTGTTTTTCTGACCCGAGGTGGGGACAGCGCCCTGTGAGTGAACCGGCCACATCAGAATCAGGAGAGGGCAGGTTCCAGGAGGAGGGGTCCAGGGGAGGCCATCGGACTGGAGGGGGCATCCGTCTCCTTCCCGCCTGCATCTGTTCTCTGGGTGTGGAGGTCCCAGGGCGCGGGGGTCCAGATGGGATGACCCAGCGTCCACCAGGGGCTCCCAGATTGATCTCGGGGAGGACTTTAGGGACAACCGGCCAGGGAGACAGCAGAGGGAGGTGGCGAGGGCCACGCTGGGGCTGGAGGAAATGGGGAGCAGACGGAGCTGAGGGTTCTGGCCGAGCTGGATTTTAACCAGAGATGCTGGCTTGTGGGACGCTTGCAGGGCTTCTCTTTGTCCCTAGGCCTCCAGCGTTCCCTGCCAACTGGCTGCCCTGAGCACCCTCACTGCATCCCTGAGTCTCTGGGTACCCCCCACTCAGGGACCCAGCCTGCTCCTCCTCTCAAGAGCCTCTGCCCCAGCCGCCTGGAGGCTGGTCTGCAGCTGGGCTGAATGCACTTGGCCCCTGCCCTGGCGGACACAGCACACGGCGGAGGACCACGGTCATCCATCTC
Organism: Redunca redunca; assembly: GCA_006410935.1. Classification (NCBI taxonomy): domain Eukaryota; kingdom Metazoa; phylum Chordata; class Mammalia; order Artiodactyla; family Bovidae; genus Redunca; species Redunca redunca. The sequence continues at coordinate 32,235 of SJYQ01015158.1, forward strand.
CTTAATGAGCCCATCTGTCACGCAGGGGCTGGTGTTGTCCACCCTCTTGGCGAGCGGTCTGCTCCTGCTGGGTGAGCCCCAGCAGGGCCCCAGGGTCCAGGGCCCTTTGCAGGCTTATGGATGGGGGCTCGGCCACAGCTGTTACCAGGGGGAGCGCGGTCTGTCTGGGCCCCTCAGCTTGCAGCAGACCACGGGGCTTCTGGAGGAGCCTACGGAGGGTCTGCTGGGTTGTTTGTCCAGAAGCAAAGGGGTCTGATGGGTGGTCACACCCTCCAGACACGCGGGAGGGACCAGCCGTCTCCCCGTGGCACTGGCCTGGACCTCAGCTGACCTGTCTGGGGCAGATGGGGACGGTTGCCAGGTTACCAGCCGTGGATGGGGTCTGGTCCTACTCTCAGAAGGGGACAGAGCAAATAAGGCCCCTTGGTCCCACGGGGCTGCCCCAGCGCCTTGCAGACACCGTCCAGCCTCCTGGTTCCTCCAGAACCTTCCAAAGGGCTGGAAGGTTACCCCGAATGCCAGCTCCCGGGGTGCTGAGACACTGGACTGTCGGCCCAGGGGAAGGGCTGTGTCCCTCACTGAGCATCGAGCGGCTCCGGGCCAGGGGCTGTAGGTGGAGGCCCAGGGACACGATTCGGTGGGCTTCTGTCCCCAGGGTGCTCCTGCAGGGCCCCCAGGTACCTGCCAGGCAGTTCTGCAGGGAGCCCTCACCTGGCCCTGGGCTGGTAGACTCAGAGGGAGGAGGAAGGCATGACCTGGAAAGGGCTGAGTGGTGTGGTCGCAGCCGAAGGAGCCCTCCCGGGGGGGCAGCAGGGGTGGGCAGACAAGGAAGACCCCGCCCTGTATCACCAGCCCCCACGCCCCACGCAGGAGCCCTCCCCCATGTCCCTCCTGGGGACAGCCTAGCCATCCCCGGGTGGGGGCCAGCACAGAGGTGCACACAGGCAGAGCTCTTAATAAATAGAGGGGATTCAGAACTCAAAGACACAGGTGTGTGCAGAGTCCTACGTGGAGGCACTGATCACCCGGAGGGGCCCAGACCTGGCTGAGAGTCCCTTGGACAGAAAAGAGACCAAGCCAGTCCATCCTAAAGGAAATCAACCCTGAATATTCATTGGAAGGACTGATGCTGAAGACAAAGCTTCAACATTTTGGCCACCTGATATGAAGAGCTGACATGTTGGAAAAGACTCTGATGCTGCGATAAGACTGAAGGCAAGAGGAGAAGGAGACAGAGGATGAGATGGTTGGATGGCATCACCGACTCAATGGACATGAGTTTGAGCAAGCTCCAGGAGATAGTGAAGGACAGGGGAGCCTGGATTGCTGCAGTCCATGGGATGCAAAGAGTTGGACACGACTGAGCGAGTGAAGAGCAGCAAGCCAGCCGCAGGCGCGCTGCCCAGAGCTGAGCTTGCTCAGCCTCTCAGTCCAGCAGTTTCCGGGGAGCGGGGTACGCAGACCCACAGTTCTCCGGCTGCGCCTGTGTTCTGGCAGGGGCAGCCTGCTCCTGCCGGGGCTGGTGGTCGGCACCTCTACCCCACCCGCTCTCCCCACCAGGCGCCCAGGGCACCAGCCCGCCCCCTCCGTCCCCAGAGCCTGCTCCTTGCAGGCCGGCGCCATGGGCCTGTCTCAGTGTCCCTGCACTTCTGAAGCCCGGAACCCTGTCTGGGGCACCCAGCACTGACGGGGAGCCCCGCCTCTGGCCCCCAAAGGCCTCCTGGGCTCCACCCTTGCTTGGCTGCAGGCGCTGATCCATGCCCAGCCCACCTGTCCCTTCCCAGGGTCCCCTGACCTCCGGAGGCGGACTGAGGCTGCTGCTTTCTCTGCCGGCAGCCTGAACCCAGGGCCCGAATCCACCCAGCTCTCTCCCCTGCATCCCAAGTAGAGCTGCACCAGACGTAACACAGCCATCTGCGCGCGGCTGGCAGCTGTGGAGAACCGATTACCAGGGACCGGCAGGAGAGAAAAGAGCCCGGCGCGCTCCCTAAATGGCATTAGGGACACTGGGAAGAGGTGTTTCCTGCCCCACGGGCGGTGGGAGCTCCGTGGTCACACTCGCCGCCTCTGCCCTGCTCGGGGTCCCCTGGGACCTGCAGAGCCAGGCTATCAGCACCAGCCTCATCCCTGACGATGCTCTGTCCCCTGAATCGCATCTCCAGGTTCAGGTCCCGAGACCTGCAGACCAGGGCACACAGACTCCCGGTCCTCCCGGCCCCCAGAGGCATCCTCCCAGCTCAGCCTGCCTGGGGTTGTTCTCGGTCCCCCAGCCCCCTGACCCCATCCAGTCCTCCAGGAAGCCCTGGGCATGCTTCCTCCAAAACCAGTCAGGGCCCCTCTCCTCCCTTCATCCCCGCCCCCACCTACCTCCTCAAGCCCCTACTTTCTGTCCCTTGGGGGCCGCCCTGGCCCCCTGCCCACTCCTGGCTGCCTCTCTGGGCCTCTTGTAGTCCGGGCTCTTGCAAGAACAACCCCTTTCAAACTCCGCAGTGTCATCCGATAGATGCAGCCCCCAGCTGAGCCCGTCCACATCCTGCCTTCCAGCCTCACTGGGAGCGGGTCCACTTGCCCCAGAGTGCCTCATGCCCCACCCCACCCAAGGCACCCTGGGGCCACCGGCGCGTGCCCACCCAGACCCGCTGCCAGGGGGACAGGCCCTCCCGTGGCTCCTGGATTTCAGCCCCTCGGCCTTCAGCACCCGTGTTGCTGTGGGGAGGCTCCCTGATCCTGTCACCTGCCGGTGCTGGTTGCTGGTTCCTCGTCCGTGAAGCCAGGCAGTCAGTCCCCGGGGCCCCCACTCACTGCCAGTCCCACCCTCCCCGTGGACGCGATGGCCTTCGTGTTCACTGGGTTCTGAGCCCCGTGGACAGCACCTCCCCCTGAGCGGGGAAGGGGCTCATCTGACGGGGACGGCTGTGGGGGCGGGAGGACCGGCCCTGCCTTACCCGGGGCACACGGTTCCTGCAGGCTGGGGCGAGAGGACGAAGCATCTCACTTCTAGGTGCCGGCGTTTCTCCACGTGGTCTCACGTGGCCCTCAGGCAGGACTTCCTCGGAGCAAAGCAGTCCAGACGCCAGTGTCCACCCTGAGCTTTGCAGGTGAGCGGGTCCCTGTGAGCCCCGCCCTTCTCCCTGGCCGACCCCCCTCAGGTGACAGACACGCAAGGTGAGCCTCCGTGTTTCTGAACTCAGTGGGAGTGCACAGTCCTGCCCACGGGGAGGGACGAGCACACGTTTACAGTCCAGCGACAATGTGCAGCGAAACGCTGGGGGTCGCGGACGGTGGATGGGTACGCGAGCTGCGGTGGAGAAGACCCTTCGGAAAGTTCTCGGGTGGGAGCCCCAGGACAGGGTTCAAAGCTGAGTCACAGATATGGCTTCTTCCTGAGAAGGGCGAAAGCCACACCCACTGTGGAATTAACACAGCGGTAAGGCAGCAGACAGGAGCGTCCCGCAGAGCCCAGCCACCACGCGGCCTGCTCGACGTGCAGTTCAGCTCCCAGGCCCCTGGCCCCTTCCCTGCGGCCAGATTCAGACGTCTGGGCCAGGAATCCGGGGTGTCAGCGGTCTTTCCTGACAGGACAGTCGTCTGGGCAGCTCTGGGTGGAACAGGGGGACGTGGACCCTGGGCTGATGGAGGTGGGGGTGTGACCGGTCGCCCCACCCCCTCCACCCCGCCACCCGGCAGCCAGAATCTCAGAGCCTCTGCACTGGCACCCACCACACCCAGCTCCACAGCTGTGCGGGGTGGCGGGGATTCAGCTGCAGGTCATGTGACTCCCCCCAGCCCCTGGGCAGGTGGTGGGCGTGGCCTGCACGAAGCCCCTCCCACCGGCCCCGGGAAAGCATTGTTTGTCCCTGGTCATCCCTGATCAACGACCAGGCTGCTGTCACTGAGGGTCTGGGCTTCCCCGGGACACCGCCCTGGGCGGCACTGGCCCACCGCCTGGGCTGAGATCAGCCGGCTGGGTGGTCCTGGGGCCCTGCCCTGCACGCCCACTGAGGAGGAAGGCGCTGGTCAGGGTATCAGTCCCAGAACTCCACTGGGGGTCAGCTCACCAGGAGCTTAAGGAAATGGCATGGCAGCCCCCAGGGAGCGATGGATGGATGGCCTTCAATTTCGTCTTCAAAGCGTAAGGGGACAGGTCCCTGGGAGCAGCAAGCGGGGGACCCAGAAGCCCAAATAGGGGCCCCAGGGACCTCCCCTCAGGCTGGGCAGCCCTCTCCAGGGACCGTGCGCATTCCTTACCCTTGGACTCTGCCTTCGGGACGAGCAGACCCACAGACTGAAATGTAGACGGCAGACAGGGGCCCAGCTTGCGGACCAGAGCCCACAGACGCGGGCGAGGCCGGCGCAGGGCTGGAGGCTGGGTCTGCACGAAGCGCGGGAGGCTGGCGTCTCCAGGCGGCTCCGTCATGCCTGGTTACTTGTCCTCAGCAGCCGCTGAAGGTCAGCGTGTTTCCTGACGAGAAGAACCACTCGCCGACTTCCTGGAGCTCCTCTAAGGCCACGGTCAGACGCTTCTCACAGGCTCAGACTTCAGGGTCTTGCCCAGTAACACACTCGTGGGCTCGGGGACCAGACTGAGCACCCCTCCCGGCCCTGCGCTGTGGACGCTGCCCGGCCAAGGACACGGGCGGGAGACTGCGGTCCTCCTGCTCTTGCCGCGCGAAGTCAGGCTCCAGCTCCTGCGCGTCAGAGACAGGGACGGGGGCGCCTTCTCTCCACCAGAGGCGAAGGCTCAAAGCATTCCAGACGGGAGAGCCGAGGGAAGAGAGCCTGGACTCTACAGCGAAGTCCCCTCGAGGCACCGACTGGGTCCCCAGCTACGTGCGCCCAGGTGGCAGGCTGGGAACCCTGCAGAACCCGGCAGCTGAGACAGCTGGGAAGGCAGGCGTCACTTCAGCAGCTCCCCCACCAGGGAGGGACCACCAGGGGTTCCTGGGGAGCATCGGAGGAGGGGCCCAGGAGAGCATCTGGCTGGCCGGCATGACATGCCGGAAGGCTGTCCCTTAGGAGTGAGCGTGAAGAAGAAAAGAGGGGGACAGTCCCTGAAGAGGGAGAGAAAGGAAGGGAGGAAGGAGGGAGACAGGGAGGGGCCACATGGTGTCTGAAGGTCAAGGGCAGGTCAGGGGACACGGGGCATCTGAAAGAGCCCCCGCTGTCAAAGCTGGAGTGGTTTTTGCGTCAAGATGCGTGGTCTAGGAGATGCCCAAATGCCTGAAATAAACCCCTGAGTTCAGGCCAATGCGCATGATTCAGTAAACAGGGGAGAAGAGGCCGGTCTGGGCACAGCCGCCACCGCGTTGGCAAACCCCTGGCCCTCGAGGAGCTGGGGCGCGACCTCAGCCCCGGGAGTGTGGGCTTCGCCCGGTGGCTTCCATCCAAGGAGGGCAGGGGGCCTGGGGGTGGGGGGCAGAGGCCCGCACCACGGCGATCAGTCCCGGGGACAGCACACGCCTGGGTCAGCTCCTTCCGAGACGACAGTGGCACCAAGCAGACAAGCTGCGGTGGAGGGGCCTTCTGTGGGACACCTGCCCCGGCGCTCCACAGTCAGGGTCACAGGGGCAAGGGAGTGGAGGGACTGTGTCAGCCGTGGGAGGGGCCCAAGCAGACAGGAGGACTTTGGGTCGCCTGCGGTCCTGGAGAAAAAGGGCGTTAGATAAAAACCAAGGACTTCAGATACAAACTAAGGAATTTAGAGGCGTGCTTGGACTTCAGCTGATACTAATGTATGGACACCACTTTATTTGTTGCAAGAGATACATAAGCGTACTAAAGATGTTAACTGGAGGACGGGGTGTGGGAACTCTGCAAATCTAAAACTGGCCTGAGAAACGAAATGTACAAAAAATGAAAGCAGAGTTCCACTTGGACAGCCCCGAGGTCTGTTGAGCCCCTCCCACTCCGTCTGGGCAGCCCGCCCCCACGCCCCCCACCAGTCCCCCTAAAGCTTCCCTGCCCGGTTCTGCTCCTTCCGCCCTCCTCAGGAAGCCAGACCTCTTCTCAGGAACGTGAGCCCCTCCCACTGCATCTGTTACAGACTTAGCTGGGGTCCTAGCCTCTCCCAGTCAGTTCTGAGCTCCTGACCACCGGGTCCAGCTTCTCCGATACCCCGTCCTTGGCCCCCACGCTCTCCCCTGGGGGCCCATCCCATGGTCTCCCCGCTTCAGTGACTTTGCTCAGGTGGTCCCGTGCACCTGGAACTCCCACCCCCTCACTGCCGTGGGCGAGCCCCTCCTCACCCTCCAGGCGCCTCCCCCAACCCTGTTGGAAAACCTGCCTGAGCTCCCCAGGCCAGAGGTGGGTGGGATGAGCTCCCAGGGGCTCTGAGAGCCGTGGGGGTCCCAGCCCCACTCCTTCTGCCCGCAGGCTTCCCGCTCAGAGAGAGCTCAGGGAGGGGCGGGAAACAGGACCCCAGGGCGGGGCTGCTGCCCAGCAAGGGTGGGGCTGGCGACTGACAGTCCCCTAGGGAGCTGGGGGCCTCCCGGGCGTCCCTGCTGGAAGTGGGGGCCGGGATGCCCACCCACAAGGGGTCAGGGCAAGTTTTCAGAGAGCCCACCTTCAGAGACCCTACGGGAGGTGCCCAGCTCCGGACAGACCCTCCCCACCGTGTCCCTGTCGGGAATGAGGCTGCCACCACGTGGGTCCCATTCACAGGGATGGTGTAAGTGCCATCCCGTCTGCGACGTCACGGGAGAGGCCACTCCCCGCCCCTCGCCCGGCCGTGACCCCCACCCCGCTACTCCGGGCTCCAGGGCCTTGACTGCAGCCCTGGCCTCCCGCTGGAAGACTGGCCCAGCTCCGGACACACCAGGGCCCCTCAAGACCCTCTACCCCAGCCCAGCAGGACACTGCCACTTCTCTTCAAAGCTCCCTGCTCCCGCTCCAGGCCTCCTCCTGCACCCATCACAGCCCCCTCCCAGGCTGATGGCGGGAGCCCCTACCTGCTCCCCGACATCGTGGGGGTGGGTCCTTCGGGCACCTACCAGCACTTCCTGCCCAGGGACACCTGACCCCCGCTCCCTCTGTTCCCAGGTGGCCAGTCCCGACCAAAGGCCCTTTGGATGGCTGCTGCCTTGCCTGACCCCTTGGCTCAGGGGCCGGAGAGTACAGGACAGGCAGTGATCACGGGTGCTGGTAGGATGCTCCCCTGCCATCCTAAGAAGGATGCTCAGAAGCAGCGGCCCCTGCAGGAAGCACCTCAATCCTCCCTAGACAGCCAAGGCCAGGGAGGGGGCCGGCACCCTCACCCGGGGATGGGCTCTGCCCTCTGAGGATGGGATTCGAGGGGTCGGTCCACCTCAGTAGCCCCATCAGTGCCCCCCAATCTGTGTCAGACTCAGGAGGCTCCTGGCCACCCCAGCTCCCAGCTCCAGGGGCCGGCCTCAGGCCTGGACGGGCCTCACAGGAGGGAACATCGTCAGGAGGTCCCCACCCCAAGACGGGTGAGGAGGCTGGAGCATCTTGGGCCTGAGCCTCGCTGTGCCCAGGGGAGACCGCCTGTGGCTTCCTGAGCCCTGGGCTCACCGGCCCCCAGGCCTGCTGGCAGCCTCCCCTCCCCCCTCCATTCCCCGACACTGCCCCTTCCATCCTTCGAGTCAGGCCCCTGTTGGAGCTGGGATGCTATTTTTTAAGCACTGTTTACTCTTGAGAGTCCCTCGGACTGCAAGCAGATCCAACCAGTCCATCCTAAAGGAGATCAGTCCTGAGTGTTCATTGGAGGGACTGATGCTGAAGCTGAAACGCCAACACTGGCCCCCTGATGCGGAGCTGACTCCCTGGGAAGGACCCTGATGCTGGGAGGGATTGAGGGCGGGAGGAGAAGGGGACGACAGAGGAGGAGACGGCTGGATGGCGTCACCGACTCCATGGACATGGGTTTGGGTGAACTCCGGGAGTTGGTGATGGACATGGAGGCCTGGCGCGCTGCGGTCCACAGGGTTGCAGAGAGTCAGACACGACTGAGCGACGGAACTGAGCTGAGCTGAACTGTACACTGGCCACGTAGGTGGTTACTGGGCCTTGGAGGCGAGCGCCAGAGAGGGGGCCCCTCCTGGAGGGCGCGTGGGGACCGTCCACTCTCCCGCGCCAGGAGAGCTTTCCATACTCGGCTCACCTTCAGCTCGCAGGGGAGGCCAGGCCCGACGTGCACTCACGGAAAATCCCCATGCGGCCCTTCTCCGCTGAGGACGCGCCTGGTGCTAGTGAATAATCAGCAGAGCTGCTCCCACCACGATAAACCAAGCTGGACAGCCGGGCGCTGCCACCAGGGTCACCCGCTCCCTGCCAGCCCTGAGGTCGGACAGAAGCCCCAGGCCCGGCAGAGCCCCCTGGGCACCAGCAGGCAGGCTCCTCGCAAGTCCAGCCGCCCAGCCCTGCCCCCTGGGAGTGGAGGCTTCCTGAGCACCCAGCTTCCCCAGGGCACAGCTGGGCAGGAAGGCCGGGGAAGGAAGGCAAGGCCCGGCCTGAGAGCCTCTGGCGGGAAGGGACTCGGGCTGGGCGCTGACAAGGCCAGGGTCCTCGGTCCCGGAGGCAGGGGTCGCCAGTCCGATGGCCTTTCCACTCAGCTGCCTGCCCAGAACTAAGTGTAGGATGGCGTGACTGACCGACCACAGGAACGAACCCTGGTGGGTAAGCGCCCACAGAGGGGTGCCTAAGGCTCAACGGAGGCCTTGACACCCCAGGCTGTGAGTCTGATGATGGGGGGCCCAAGCCCTGACTTTGCAGCACCCACAGCGGCCGCCGGGCAGGCTTCTCCAGGAGCGGGCACTGCAGGACGGCTGAGTGAGCAGGGGACAGGCCGGGTCAGCGCCAGAGCCAGGCCCTGCCCTCTACCCCTGCGGCCGTAAACCCGCCGTCCGCAGAGGCTACATGAGTTTTATGGACAGACAATGCCTCTCATCGCCTGGTGATTATATTTTAAGTTTGGCATTAATCATCCAAGGTCCTGCTACATATTTTATGAAACGTTCTTTCTCCCATTTAATGAGCTCTATGCGACTAATCAGAAAATAAAACGTAAAATATAGAATGATTTAGCTGGTGCGATGGAGAAGGAAGGGTGGCCAATTAAGCTGAGGAGGGCTACTCGGGGCAGAGTTGACCTTGGGATGGTTGAGGAGGGCGAGGGTCATCCCAAGGGGGGTTTGGAGAGGCCAGAGGTGGGGCAGGGGTCCTGATGGTCAGAAGCCGGCCTGGGCCTAGTCTCCACACGGCTCACCTCTAGGACTGGAGGGGGTCCCCTTGACCTGGGGGGCAAGGCAGGGCCCCAGGGGCAGGGCACATTGACTTTTTACCTGGGAATCATTCCCTCCCTGACCCACTCCCAGTGGAGGAGGCCGGGCAGTTGCAAAGCACTGGCCACTTCATGTGTTGTTTACAGTTAATTTAGCTTTTAAAGGCTCCAGAGCTGAGCCCCCAGAGCTCAGGTTAGGTTTTCAAACCATTAGCCTGAAGCAGAGTTCCTTGTTAACATGCAAATCTCTCTGAGGGGAGGCCTCGCCAGGCTGCTGCCATCCACCCTCGAACCACAGAGCCCAGGAGGTTGGGGGCGAGCAGGGGAGGCTGGGGGTGCACGGAGGGAGCAGAGCTGGTAGGGGCCTCCTTGACGGGCGGCTGGACACCCTCTGAAGCTGGAGCACTGCGCCCCTCTGAAGCTGGAGCACTGCACCCCTCTGAAGCTGGAGGACTGCACCCCTCTGAAGCTGGAGCACTGGACACCCTCTGAAGCTGGAAGACTGCGCCCCTCTGAAGCTGGAGGACTGCGCCCCTCTGAAGATGGAGGAAGGGCCCTGCCTGGGGTGGTGTCTCCCTCGCCCTCCCCTTGCCCAGGGCTCAGGTCTTTGAGCCCCTGATGGAGGAGGCCGGCTGGCATTTTTTAAAGGCTCCAAAAATGTTAAGGACTTATTTACATAAATGGCCAATAAACATATGAAAAGATGTTCAAACTCAATAGTCATCAAAGGCAGGCAAATGCAAGCAACAAAGCCATTGATACCGTTTTTGTTTAGCAGATTGGCAGAGATTAGAGAGAAGGTCACCCCTGGAGTGGGCGGCCTGTGGGAAAGAGGTCTTTTCCGGGTTGGTGGGCTTCTGAAGGGGCCCGGTTTCCCAAGATGGATCCAGCCATGGGCAGCAAGTGTGAAAGCACACAGGGCGTTTACACAGTCACCTAACAGAGTCCTGCCCAGGGTTTTGGTAATGGAATTTCTAAATGAGTCTGAGGGTCCTACACAGATATAGTCAAGGCAGCATCAATCGTCACAATGGGAAGGGGCCAGGTCAGGTCAGCGAGACTGAGGAGGGGCTGCTGTCTCTGGAGGGATTCCCAGGCCCCGTTTTAAAGAGCAGGCATGCATGCTATCTCAAACTCTCTTCCTGATAGCTTCCCTGGTGGCTCAGCTGGTAAAGAATCCGCCTGCAGTGCAGGAGACCCCAGTTTGATCCCTGGGGTGGGAAGATCCTCTGGAGAAGGGAAAGGCTACCCACTCCAGTATTCTGGCCTAGAGAATCCCAAGGATTGTATAGGCCATGGGATCCCAAAGAGTCGGACACAGCTGAGCGACTTTCACTTTCAGAGTGCTGACTATAGCCCTGGAGACAGCACCTCATAGCTCTGAGAAACTGCTCCAGTAGGCAGGGGGAGGTCAGTACAGGTGCGACTTTGGTGAAAAGGGAATGCGTGCAATTCAGCACGTGGTTTTTTTTTTTGTTGCAAAATGTTTCTGCTAGTCACCAGGGCTTCCCGGGGGCTCAGATGGTAAAGTGCCTGCCTGCAAAGCAGAAGTCCCCAGTTTGATCCCTGGGTCGGGAAGATCCCCTGGAGAAGGAAATGGCAACCCATTCCAGTATTCCTGCCTGGGAAATCCCTCTGCTGGTCATGAGGAGCAGACGTCTCCATGAAGGATTTTAGTGCTTTTCTAGGTATGAGGAGATGCAAGGGTCAGGCTCATAAAACATCCTGAAAATGTCTAATCCGAAGACCTGTTCTGAGGGCCTCATTCCTCTCCACTCTGAGCTCCTTTCTGGGGCTGTTGAAGGTCAGCAGCTACAGCGGCTCACGTGTTGATCCTTGCTGAGGTAGCCGGTGAGTGCCAACCTGGACGAAGCTGGGGCTGAACTCACAGTGAAAGCAAGACAAAGCCGAGTCCAAAAGGAGCGAACGGCGAGGTGGAGTTAGTCTGCAGGGCTGCTGGGCAGCTGTCACTACCCGGGCGGCTTGCAACTGCGGGTCGGGACGCGTTCGTTCAGGGTCTGGAGGTTGGGGGGGGTGTCCTCAAGGGCAGGGCAGGGCAGCTTCCTCTGGAGGCTCGGGGAGGGTTCAGCGCGTCACCATCCCTGCCCCTGCCTGCATATGACCTTGCCCTGGGTCCGCTTCTCTGCGTTTCCCATGGGAACCCTGGTCGCTGTGGGCAGCACCCACCCTCCTCAGCACGGCCAGCTCTTAACTTGACCCCAGCCGTGAAGACCAAACAAGGCTGAGTTCCCAGGGTGGGCGGGCATCAGGACTCAGTGTGCTTTCCGGGGGACAAGGTTCAGTCGACACCAGACCACAACCACCCATCTCCGAGTCCAGCGTCTCCTCTGGTTGCCAAGACAACCCTGAGCAGGGCTGACAGACGAGGACACTCTGTGGGGGATCAGGAGCTCATCCAGGGCCACAGAGCCGACTCAGAGGGCGGGTCAGACTCCTCGCTCCCCCCTCCGCCTCCATCCCTGGGGGCCCAGGGCAGGGCTGGACCTCCTTGGGGGGCCCCCACATCACACGCCCACCCTCCCATCCCCAGGCCAGCCTCCTTCCTGCCCTCAGGTCCAGCAGACTCCTTAATGTTGGGGACGTCGCTTTCTTGTTCTCCTGTATGATTTCACCTCCCTTGTCTACAACCCTGAAACACAAGCGTGATTTTGCCTTTCGGGGGGACTTTGTAAAAACAGAAGCTCATGCACGTATTTGTTCAGTACCCTGCGTCTTCCGCTCAGCGTGACGGTTTTGAGATTAATCCCTGCTTTTCCCAGATTTGTGGCTAATTCCTTTTCACCGTGAGTGATGTTTCACTTTGCTGTTAAGCCTCTGGCTCATCCCTCGAGGCTGTAAGGAGCAATGAGACCCAGCCCTGCCCCCTTGGCGAAGGTCCCCGCGTGGGCACGGCGGCCGGGGGTCTCCAGGCTCACATGCTAGACGCGGCCCCTACTGCCCTTGGAAAGGCCAGCCCGGCTCCCAGTGGGGCTGGTCGAGGTCGGTCTTTATTTCCTCCTTTGCGTTTTAGAGATTGCTTAGAGGTTTCCAAGCGTTGCTTGAATAGTCACACCATCTTGGAGTCATGCTAAGAGAGAGGAGGCTGTACAGTCTTGTGCGGGAAGCTTGAGCTGTGCAGTCAGAGGAACAGCGACTCACCCCGCGGCCCCTGCGACACCGGACCAGCAGCGCCTCCTCTCTGGGCCCGGGGTCCTCACCGCTCTGCCTCGTGGGCAGAGGGGATTAGAGTCACATCCAGATGGGTTTGCTAGGACTGCTGTTCTCAGCGAGACAGAAGCATTCTTGTTTTGGAAAATAATAGAGCTGCACAAAAAGCAGATGGCCGGGCCGCCCGGCGCATGGAGCCGATGCTCCTGGAGAGGCCCGCCCCCTCCAGCACTGTGGTCCCCAGAAGCCTTCTCCCTGAGCCCCAGGGGGTCTTCCTCCCACTCTGTCCCAGCCCCTCTGAGGGGTGACTCTGCTCTTATGCGGCTTCAGCGTCTCCAGGGAGAGCCCTGCCCAGTGAGTTAAAATGTGAAGCCACGGGTCAGGGTCACGGAACTGTGTCTGAAGATTTGGAGCCAGAATTTAGCTCAGGGTCTAGTGAGTGGACTTGACTCCTGGGCCCCCCAGGCACCCCGAGGCAGCAGCGTCCACACACAGGTCAGCTCTTCACACTGACCGTCTCTGCCCACCCCAATTCAAGTGCTGAACCCCCCACCTCGAGGACCTCAGCATGAGTGGATGGGAGATGGGTCTTTAAAGAGGTGATGATGGTACCGGGCGGTCACGGCGGTGGGCCTCGGTCCAGCATGACCAGGTCCTTGTAAGAACAGACCAGGCCCCAGACACTCGGGGGGACGACCACACGAGGACATGGGGAGAAACCCCCATCTACCGAGGGGAGCGGCGTCGGCAGGAGCCGGCCCTGTGAACACCTTGGCCTCGGACTTCCGCCTCCAGCATGTGAGGAAGTAAACGTCTGCTGCTGGACCCGCCCAGGCTCTAGGAAACTAAAGCAGCCTCATCCTCACCCCCTTTCAAGCTCAGCCTCCTTCTTGTCTCCGTGTTGGCTCCAAAAGTGGCCCATCCTTTCCACCTTCCGGTCTCTCTCCTCCTCCTCAAGTGTGTCCCTGGCCACGTTGCCACCGTGAGGGTTAGCTTTACGTGTCAGCTCGACTGGCCGTGGGGGCCCAGCAGCTGGTTGGACGCGGATCGGGGTATGTCTTAGAGGGCTCTGTGGACAGAGTAAGTCAGGGCCCCCAGGGGTCTGTGTGTTGTGGGGGGGAGTCATCCAATCCCTCGACCCCAGGATGGCACAGAAGGTGGAGGGGGAGCAGACTCTCTCTCTCTGCAAACCCGACGTCCATCTGTTCCTGCCCAGAGACGTCGGCGACGTTGTTGCTCTGGGCTCTAGCGCTTTGAGAGTCACACTGGGACTCAAAGGACCGGCTGAGCCTCCCTTATCTCATCCCTCATCCCTGGGAGCTGCTCACTGGCTGTCCTGGGGCCCCAGCCTGCAGGCGGCTTCTCGGTCTCCATCACCACGGACACGGATTCCTACACTAAATCTCTGCTGTTTAGAGGCTTCCCAGGTGCCTCAGTAGTTCAAGGATCGGAGACCCGAGTTTGATCCCTGGGTGGGGAAGGCCCCCTGGAGGAGGAAATGGCTACCCGCTCCAGTGTTCTTGCCTGGAGAATGCCCTGGACAGAGAAGCCTGGCGGGCTGCAGTCCACGGGATCGCAGAGAGTCAGACACGACTGAGTGCGGGCACATCCCACTGGTTCTGCTTCTCTGGTGACCCCCGACTCCTCAGCGAGGAGGCCCAGGGGAGTTTTGCCAGTACAGGGTGGGGAAGCTGTGGGCTCCAGCCTCCGCTAGAAATTCCCCCAAGTCCCCAGACTGGGTGACACCATGGCGCCCAGCCGGCCTTGTGGACCTCATGAGGCATCAGCCCTCTTGTATCTCCTCTGAAAACAAGCAGCTGCCTGGGAGGCAGTTACACAGATTACACAAGAGGCCCGTCCCACCACCATTCCGTGCACGGTGGCCAGTGTTCCCTCTCCCCTGGTGAGGCCAGCCGCTTCTGAGTCTTCTGAGTATAAAGGCTTGCCGGGGTGCCCTGTGCCAGCCCAGGTTGGGGCGTGCACCCCACCCACCGACCGCAGAGCCCCCGGAGGTGCGAGGACGGACGCCTGCCGGGCCGGGAGCAAGGCTGAGACAGGCGTTTGGCTGATGTTCAGTTACATCTCAAGGAAGTTTGCTCAGAGAAGTTTTGCAAAATCCACTTATAGAACAATAAAGGCCCACGGCCCAGCTTATGATGCTACTTGAGCTGCCAGCAGAGACGGCGGGCGATCCCCTTGTCCACACGGTCCCAGCCGGGGAGCAGCTCCCCAAGCCTCACCTTCCTTGCACTGCCGGTGCTGGCTGGGGGCAGGGCACTGGTCAGTGGGAGCAGGGCCGGGCTCTGGGAGCAGTCCTCAGGGAGACCCCCCCGCCGTGTGTGTCCTGCAGCGTGGTCCAGCCTGGACCCCCTCCCCGGTCCCTGGACCCCCGGATGCAGCTCTGTGGAAACCTGGCCTCAGCTCTGACCCCATCCCAGGACCCCATGTCCCTGCGCTCTGCCCCCACTGTCCCCTGGCACAGGGCCCCCTCTGGAGGCCTCCTGTCTTGCTCCTTGCCGTGACCCCAGCCTCCTTCCCGAGGCCCTGGGGCCTTTGCAGGGCCTCCCCAGCTCCCCCAGGAGGCCTCTCCCGCCCCGCTCTGCAGTGCTCCCCACAGCCTTGGCCGCTGGACAGCAGGGTTGGCTTCAGCGGGCGGGGGAGGGGGCTCTGGTCCCTGCCGTTCGGCTGCCTCTGCAGCACCATGACACGGTGGACGGAGCAGCCCTGGACCCTCTCTGCTCGGGGCTGAGTTCTGGGAGGTTCTGCTCAGGGCCCGTGGCTGGCCCCTGAGCAGCCTGGCTGGGAGTCACCACACCAATGGGCTGACTCCCTTCACGAGGCCGATGGAGACAGGGAGGAGGGGAGAGTGGGAGCACGGCCTCCCACGCTAGTCCCTGGGTTTCAGGCTGTGCGTATGAGCTGATCGCCAGGAGCTGTGGCAAGGCAGGCCAGGCCATCCTGCCCCTGCAGACCAGGGGGTCCACACAGCACAAGCCTACTCTGAAGCAGCCGGCACTCGGAGGGGCATCTGTCCTGGGACATGGGCAAAGCGGTGCCTGGGCACTACACGGGCCTCCTTAAAACTCCTGACACTGCGAGGGGTCATATAATTGCAGTCAACAAGGAAAAGCACTGCCATTTTTCAGGAGGCAGTTGGTCCAGCACACGCTAGAAGAAAGGAATCCTGCCCGTGAGAAGGGGCTCTGAAAGCACTGATGTCCTGGATGGAAGCTCAGTGTAGATCAACATCAGAAAACATGTTACAAGTGTGCCCGTGTGCACGCACACACACACGCACACACTTACATGCAAATGCATGTGCGCACACACGCAGCACACACACGCACACATGCCTACAGAAGCACGCACACACAAGCACTTACGAAAACATGCATGCGTACATGCACACACATGCAAACACACCCAGGCACACATACATGTACACGTATGCACACGTGCACGCATATCTCTGCACACGCATACACATGCACGTGGTATTTATCTGTTCATGAGGATGGACCGCCATAGCTGGGGGTAGGCGGAAGTGAGTGTGGAAACTATGAGCAACATGAAATAATTAGTTAAGTTTTCAAATACAAGGGAGAATGGGATGGCCATAAAAGAAAAATAGATCGCTGCCTATATATTACTGTTTGCCTTAAAGAAGAGGAGGTAAGATTCCTGGAGTTGAAAGATATAGAAACAATATGTGAAAGCCCACCTCTTCCTCTAAAATTTAATCAAATATTAGGGGGAGACGTTGGTCCATCTCAGGGCTTTTCCATAGGAACTTTCAGTATCAAGACAGCACATACTGAAGTTTACAGATTTATGAAAAGAAAATGCCACTTGATAATTTTATGCCCAGCTCAACTATTATTTGAGTGCAAAATAAAGAGACTTTTTGTTGTATAGAGAACTCCCATTGCCTTCTTGAAGAATTCACTAGAGGGCGAAAGCTGTCCACTCTGAGCCATCCTGTTCAAAAGCTGTAACAAGTGAACTGGTGTGGAGCCTGTTATAAAAGCTTACAAATTTAATATGCAGTCTAAAACAAGGGTAGAAATGATGGCTGTCGAGTGGGGATTAAATATTATAGGCTATAACACTGCGAAAATAATGATATGGACTGAAGAGCAGGCGGTGGGGACAGCGTGCTGGGGTTGGATCAGCAGCGACCTTACCATCCCTCTCAGCACAGGTCAATGGTGTAAAGCTCATTAATCAAACAACCCAAGCATCATTATCGCATTTAAGTGGATGGAGTTGTGTGTGGGTGCTCAGTTGTGTCTGACTCTTTGTGACCCCGTGGACGGAAGCCCATCAGGCTCCTCTGACCGTGGAACTTTCCAGGCAAGAATGCTGGAGCAGGTTGCCTTTTCCTCTTCCAGCAGATGTTCCCAACCCAGGGACTGAACCTGTGTTCCCTGTGTTTCCTGAATTGGCAGGAGGATTATTTACCCCTGCACCACCTGGGAAGCCTTGTAGGTATGAACTGGACACTTAGAATTAATAAGAGTAACTGTGAAGCCAGAAGTGTTGCCACCTTATCTTGACCCTCTGGCTCCCAAACCCACTGGCTTGCAGTTGAATTTGGTCAACAAGGAGATAACACGAGAGACCAAGGGGAACAGGCACACAGCCTTCTTCCCAGAGGTCCCCTCAGCACCCCTGGGGCCGCCGTGTCCCCTGACAGCGTGTCGCTGCTCCCGTCCACGTGGACTGCTTCACCCACCGCTGGCTTCTTCCACGTTTCAGCACCTCTCCTCCTCCTGGTCCCTTGTTCTATAGAGCTGGCTCTTCCTACGTGAAATGTACATACACAGCCTGCTTTCAGGAGAAAGAGAGAGGGAGAGGGAAAAAAGTAAAGACACTCAGAGAAGGCAGAAAGAATAACACAGCGCTAGCTGAACTGGAGTGGGCAGTCTTCCCTCCTCCAGGAGACCTTCCCAACCCAGGGACTGAACCCAGGTCTCCTGCACTGCGGGCGGATTCTTCACCAGCTGAGCCATGAGGACACCCACACACATAAAAATATTCCAATATAACTAATCATAGCAAATTTAAGAAAAGCAGTCATATGGCAAATGCAACAGACATGCCCCCAACGTAAGGAGGCCTTGTAGAAGCACTGGAAGGACAGAGCCTTGGAAGCAGGGGAAACGGCAGTGTCTGGGAGTGGCTAAAGGTAAGCGTGGAATAGGGGTTCCTGCAGACAGCAGGGCCACCCGGCAGCGGAAAGCCTATCCATCAGGGGCGCGTGCAACAGCCCAAATACGCACGCACAAAGCAGAACTCCAGATCTCAGCACGCCCAGTTAATAGAACTGCGAGCACAGGTAGGCGCGTCCACCACCATTCTGCAAGACTGTAGCAGAGCTTTCACAATACATCAAGAAAGTAGAACGATGAGTACATGAAAGATCAAAGCAACACAATTACCAATAATTAGCAAAGAGATTGCATGAAAATGCAGACTGTAGGAGAATGCACCTCAAACGTGCAGGGCTGACTTTCTTTCAAGTATACACAGAATGCTTACGGAAATTGACCTGGATTAGACTATAAACCAGTGCATTTCAAAACCAAACCGATTTTACCATGAGACAGAGCATACTTTGCGAACATAATTATATTGCAAGTCACTGACAAAAAATAACTTAAAATATCCATATGTTTAGAACGGTTAAGCAGACTGCCTCCCCCCACCATGGAACACTAGTCAGCAATGAAATTAACTAACTACCCGTACCCTAGCATGCAGCTGCAGGGAATTATGTGGAGCAAAGAGAAAATGCCCAAGGCTATATGGCATATGGTTCTCGTTATATGACAGTTTTAAATGATGAAATTTTAAGACTGGAAGATGGATTAGTGTTTGCTGGAAGGTGGGGTGTGGGGAGGTTAGGGGGGAAGGGTGTGGTTAGAAGGGCACTGAGTATGAGAACTGCTGAGCGTCCTGACTGCTGCTGGATTCACGAAGATAACATTGTACAGGACTGAGTCCACGCACGGCACACGTGTACCTGCCACCACACACACACACACACACACACACACACACACACGCCCAAGTGAAAGTGGGGAAATCCGAGCAAGATCAGTGAATTGTGCCACTCCGGTGAAACGCCACACTAAAATTTTACACAATACTTGGATTGGTGAAAACAGGGCAAAATTACATGAGATTCTCTCCATATTATTTCTTCTACCTGCATGCAAATCTCTAGCTCAATGAAATTTTTAATTAAAGACCCTGTGTTTAAAACAGGAAATGGCACCCCACTCCAGGGTTCTTGCCTGGAGAGTCCCAGGGACGGGGGAGCCTGGTGGGCTGCCGTCTAAGGGGTCACATAGAGTCTGACGCGACTGAAGTGACTTAGCAGTAGAAGCAGCATATAAAAAAAGTTGAATACTTGTGGTTTAAAGGATAAATAACAATGTAAGGTATACAACAGACATTTCTAAATAATAAAAGAGTCTATGATCAAAAATGTTAGCCACAGCTGATGCAAAGCTGGAGAAAAGTTTGCAACCTTAAACTCTTACTTTTGGAAGAAGAATGACCAAAATAACTTAAGAAGTTAGGAAAAATAACAAAAACAAAACCAACAATGTAAATATAAAAACATACAGAATGAAGGTAATAAAAAAGAGTAGAAACTGATAAAATTGAAACCAGACTAAAGGTATTCAATATCTTCAACGTTAAAAGTTAGACTTTTAAAGAAAAATGTGTCAACATTGACAATTTGCAAGAAATTTATCTAGAAAAAATTTCCAAAAACTAAAAGTCCACTGCATTTTGAGGACAAATAAACCAATGCCAGGGATATAAAAGATGACAGCTGTAATTCTAGCATTACCATGTTATCTCTTCAAAGATAATATCACTTAGAGATTAAGATGGTAGAGTGCATATTCCATGTATTTTTGCAACTTCCCCAAAACATTAGTAAAATGACTTTTTAACTTGAACATCTTTTCTGAAGTTCTAAAAAGATGGGGGTGCGAGGAATACAAATTTTGAATCCAAGAAATAAGCCAGTGAGAAATAGCTAATTGAGTGAGTCTGAGAAATCTGTTCCAAGCAGTGCACGGGAATGCAGGGAACCAAAAGGACGCATCCCAGAGAATGCACAAGGAAGGGAGAAGGAAGGGAGGGGAGATGCCTGGGGCCTGTGGCGCCAGTGCGGCCTCCGTCTGGAGAGCCAGTCGGCTCCTAGCTTTCCTCCCCCACCCACGGCCCCTCCTCTACTTCTGCTGGAGTCTGGAGATGTAGTTTCCATATTCGGCAAAACTGAGATGTGGGTACCGTATGCAAAAGACTAAGACATAACCTGGCAGGAAGCCTTCCCCTTTTAGGCGAGAGAGGAGAAGATAGTCTTCTGGGGAATCAGCCAACCGCAGAGAAAGTGCCTAAATGCACCTGAGTCTCCAAGGTGATGAGTTCCCACAGCATGGGCCGTCCGCGTGTCCTCGCAGCAAAGTCCAGATTCCAGGCGTTGACCCTGTAAAGCTTCCACACACGCTGCACCGTGAGCCACCAGCCCAGGAGTGCCAAGTGGAGGAGAAGTTTCCAGCGTGGGAGACAGCGGCCAGCGCTACAGAGCCGCGCCCCGTGGAGGGAACGAGGACTTTCCATCGAGCAGAAACTTTCCCCAAAGTCATCGTATACCCCAGAGAAATAAGGAAAATATTGCAATAATAAAGCCAGAACAGCATGCTATCTGTAACACACGAGGAAATTCAGAGAACAGTAACAAACCAGTGACTGGAAATTAAAAACACGGCCGTCAAGATGGAAAACCCCAGAGAAAGTCTGCAAGAGAAAATCGAAACAATCTCACGGCGAGGCGACTCACAAAAAGCACAGAGATAAAGGGGGAGCAGTGCAAAATAAAGCAATCAAATTAGAAGATCCGTTCAGAAGGTCCAACACCCCAGTAACGGACGTTACAGATGAGAAAAGTCAAAATACACTAAGCAAGTAGAAGAGATTAAATCAACAACAACAACAACAATCAAGAAAATTTCTCAGAAATAAAGGGCGTGGGTTGATGGATTAACAAGGCCCTGGAGATATCTAGTGCAGGAATGAAAGAAGCGCACAGCAGGGTCCTCGCAGGAAGCGGGGCCACAGAGATCACGCTGCAATCTTACCAGGAGAAAAACTGGCTCAAAGGGTGGAATCAACAGCCCAAGGCTGTGGGTTTCTCAACAGTACAACAGGGATGCAAAAGACAGTGATGTGCCTCTTTTGAGTCAGAAGGAAAACAGCTTCCACCCAGAATTCTTTACCCAGCCAAACCCTTCAGTATGTTTTGATAGTCAACAATAAAGTAAAATATGTAGAAAAAGATAAAAACCACTCTGGACAGGCAGACTCTAAAACCATTGCTTCCCTGGAGTGCTTTCCCGGGAGGCTCGGGAGGTCGTGACCACCCGCCGAGAGCAGGAGCCCCCGAGGGCTCAGGGACTGGATGTGCAGCGCAGAGTGTGGCTGCCACCCTTGGAGGCAGGTGAGGGCCTCTGTGTGGACAGCCGTCCAGCACACGCAGAGGTCACCACACCCGGACTGGAGGCCATCCCTGTCGACGGGCACGTGGAGGTTCACCGGGGGCCTCAGCCCGACCGTGTCAGCGTCTGACCCAAGCTCTGCACCTGAACTGCTGGCTGGGGTCCTCCTCTGTGCACTCCTCGGCCGTGAGCACGGCTCATCTCCTGGGATTCTGGGCCGTCTGAGGGCGTGCACCCCGCTGCGCAGACGGGGCTGCTCGGGGCGCATCCCGGGCGCTGGAGGAGGGTCGCGCACTCAGCACAGCTGTGGCTCTGACTGTGGCCATGCTCCTCCCAGACACCAGCTTCTGGTCCGCACTGCAGCCTGCAGGGGCCCCGCCTCATTCACAACCTGCTCAGGGCGCTCTGCAGAGGGCCGCACTAACTCCCCAGGGTGCCAGGCTTCCCCACACACTCTGCTGAGCTGGCTTTCCCTGGGTGCCTTTCCTCTGCGGTGGACACGGTGCTCTGACCTTTAAACTTGGCTCCCTGACTCTCACTGTAAACCCAGTGACAGAAGGTACAGATATGTTCTTAGCTTACAAACTCTTTAAAATGTAAGAATGTGATTTCCACAAAGTCAGGGAGATGATGGCTCTGGGGAGAGGGCGGGAGAAGAAAAGATTGGTCCTGGCGGCCTCTTCAGGCTGGGAGGCTCCGACTCCTCACGGAAATGCTGGAAGGATGCGTGCTTCCCGTGTTACTGCTGTTTACCTGTGTTGCTGAATGAAGATATGATACGTCTCACAGCAGAGACACTGAAGATGAGAGGACTCTACAAACACATCTGTCCTGATACATGTGCAAACTCACGTTGACTTGAAAAGTGTCTGATAAAGTATAACTTCCCAAAAATGACCCCCAAAGAAACAGCAAGCCTGAAAAGACCTTTAAGAGTTAAAGAAATTGCACTGGTATTTTAAAGGCCATCTAGCTCATATTTTCAATTTAAAAACAGGCACAGATAGTTTTATGGGTGAATTCTACCAAATAGTCAATGAACAGAAATCATTCCAATTTCATAAAGAATCGTCCAGACGATAAAAAATGAAAGGACTCTTTATGAGGTATCATCTTGATCCCAAGTCAGTGAAGGACAGTATAAGAGAAGCGTAGGTCAATATAATTTATGAGCATAGATTTAAAAATCAATCAAAGTGTTAACAATTCAAATGCGGTAATCCATTAAAAATCACTCATGATCAAACTGAGTTTTCTTAGGAATAAGAAGATGCATTAATACCATATGTATAATTCACCACTTAAAAATATACAGTTACGAGAATAGAGGCAAGAAAGTGCATTTAAAAAATTCAACCTCATTTTTGATGAAAGCTCTGAAAAAGCTATGAATAGGAGAGTACGTCCTAAAGTTGATATAGGTTATCTGCAAAGATGGCCCACAGACATCATACTTCAGTATAAAACTCCTAGACACACTCTCTTTAAAATCTGGAACAAGTTAAGAGTATTTCAATTTGGTGGAGTAAAACAAGATACATAGTAAAAGATTTAAAAGGAAAACTGTGCCACTGTTGCCACACAATTTTGTGGCATCAACAGACGTATTATTCAGAATAAGCTTCTCAAAGTTGCTTTCTGTAAAACCTAAAGGAATGAACACTCAGTACATGAAGACCTGTTGAGGAGAAAATAACACAACGACAATGAAAGGCAATCAGAAGATCTAAATGAATATTTAAATAAACGTTGTGCTCATCGATGGAAAGTCTCAATACCTATACAACGCCGCATTCATTAAGTTCAATGCACGTCTCATTAACAGTCTAATATTTTTGGTAGAACTAGACAAAGAGCATTTATAAACTTTATATTTGGATATGCGGTACTTATAACAGTTGATATTTACCGGGCACAAATGTGACACTTACAAAATGCACATTTATTTCAAACCAATACAGTACGGTCACCAATAGGCCATCAAACAGGCTCGATTTCAAAGGGCTGAAACCATGCAGAGTGCTCTCTTTGGCCACAGTGCAACCGATTTGGGGCTCAGTAACCCTAAACTATCTGGAAAATCCCCAAATATTTAGAAGTTAAATAGCCCATTTCTGAACAATCCATGGGTCGAAAATAAATACCCAAGCAAATCAGAGAACTACTCTGAACAGGACGATAATGAAAACACAACAGACCCACACATGTGCAGTGCAGCAGGACCAGCTCTGGGAGGGAGATTTACAACTTTCAATGTTTACATTAGGAAAGAAGGAAACCCCAAACAAGACGCGCAGACGTTCACGTAAATAAGGCAGGAGACAGGAGCAGAGTCAACCCAGAGCGGGAGGAAGGAAACGAGAGACAGGAGCCCAGATCGGTGAAGCAGAGAATAGAGCAGCTTGTGAGGGCGGGGGTGAGGAAGGGCCAGAGGCAGCTGTGGGTCTGGCGGGCACGTCCTTTACCTTGATTGTGGATGTTGGGAGCTGAATTGTGCCCCTCGAAACTGCTGTGTTGAACCCCCAACCCCCAACGTGGTGGTCCTTGGAGGTGGAGCCTTTGGGAGGTATTTAGGGTTGGGTGAAGTCAGGAGGGTGGGGCCCTGGTCCTATGGGATTGGTGACTTTCTAGGAAGAGACACCCCGTCTCCCTGTCTCTCTCCATCTCTCCCTCTTTGCCTCCTTCCCCTCTTCCCCACCACCCTGTGAGTTCACAGAGGCAGCCACCTGTAACCCAGGGGGAACGCCCTCCCCAGGAGCCCAAGCAACCAGCACCACCATCTTGGATTTCCAGCCTCCAGGATGGTGAGAGATTAGCCGCCTCCCCGATTATTTAACCCACTCTGCCCGTGGTTTGTCGTTACCTCAGCCAGAGCAGACTGGGATGGGGCGATGGTTTCGATGGTGTGCACACATGTCAAAACGCTGACATGTTCCACAGTTGTACGCTTGAAATATGTGCAGTTAATTGCACACCATCATAACTCTGTGCGGGCTTCCCTGATAGCTCAGCTGGTAAAGAATCTGTCTGCAATGCAGGAGACCTAGGTTTAATCCCTGGGTTGGGAAGATCCCCTGGAGAAGGGAAAGGCTACCCGCTGGGGAGCCTCTCATGGACTTTCTCTGGTTTCTTAAGGAGGAAGCTGATGTCAATCACTTCAGACCTTTCCGCCTTCCTAATATACTCTTTTACAGGAGAAGGCAATGGCAACCCACTCCAGTACTCTTGCCTGGAAAATCCCATGGACGGAGGAGCCTGGTAGGCTGCAGTCCATGGGGTCGCACAGAGTCGGATACAACTGAAGCGACTTAGGAGCAATACACTGTTTTAAAGCACTGCACTGGCTACATTGAAGAGATTTCCAGTATAGTGTGTTTTTCTTTTCATTCAAGTCAAAATATTTAAAGTAATTTAATTAAACATGTTACGTTCACAGTTTTTCTTATCTCCTGGATTGTTTAGAAGTTATTTCCAAATATTGGGGAGTTTTCCAGATATTGTTTTCTGATTGATTTCTAACTTAATTCAGTTGTGGTCAGAGAGCAGGTATTATATGATTTTCGTTTCTTGAAGTTTTTTGAGATTTGCTTTTCCCCCAACATTTGGTGTGTCTTGGGTCATCCTCCATGTGTCTTGAAGAGAGTGTGAGTAAAGTTAGTTCACTAGAATGTCTAAAGTGGACAAAGACTGTGTCAGACATGTGCAACTACTTTTGAACAGAGTTTAGTAATTTGAGAAGCCCTATCAGGGGTCCTGGCCCTTGCAGGGGCCATTCTGTTGGTGGAATGGTCTAGAAGTGTAATTAGGTACTGGCTGATCCGATCTGAGTCATCCATGGCTTTGCTGATTTTGTGTTTCTTTAATCAGTTACTGATGGCAAAACAATGATCTCTCCATTTCTAATGGTTCAGTTCAGTTCAGTTCAGTCGCTCAGTCGTGTCCGACTCTTTGCGACCCCATGAACCGCAGCACGCCAGGCCTCCCTGTCCATCACCAACTCCTGGAGTTCACCCAGACTCATGTCCATCGAGTTGGTGATGCCATACAGCCAGCTCATCCTCTGTCGTCCCCTTCTCCTCCTGCCCCCAATCCCTCCCAGCAGCAGAGTCTTTTCCAATGAGTCAGCTCTTCGCATGAGGTGGCCCGAGTACTGGAGTTTCAGCCTTAGCATCATTCCTTCCAAAGAACACTCAGGGCTGATCTCCTTTAGGATGGACTGGTTGGATCTCCTTCTAATGGTTACCGTCTCTGAATTTCCTTTCAGTTCTGACTATTTTGATTCACGTACCGTGTATTCATTTTCAGGCACATATACATCTAGAATTATTTTATTTTTCTGATATACTGACACTTTGTCATTACTGAGTGGTCCTTTTCATAGTATTGTTCCTTGTCAGAGGCGCCATCTCGTCTATTATTACTCGTAAATCCCCTCCCGATTTGTCACTCCTGTTGTCTGGGTGGTACAAGGTGTCCGTTCTTGCACTGCGTGTGTTTCCGTTAGGGTTTGTCTGCACAGAGCACGTGCTTTGTTCTTCTGTTCTATCCCGTCTGGCCTCCCTTGGCTTGTCATTGGAGTGTATCTGTTCACGCACAGCTGCTGGTGTGCTTGGGCTTGGGGCNGCGTGATAGCCCCGCCCCCTGGTTTGCCGCCCCCCTTTCCCCTCTGGTAGCCCTAGGTCTGGTTTCTGTGTCTGCGGGTCTGTTTCTGTTTTGCGAATTAGTTCATTTCTGCCATATTTTAGATCCCACGTATAAGTGGCGTCGTATGACGCCTGTCTTTCTCTGACTTACTTCACCTACCATGATGATCTCTGAGCCCATCCATGTTGCTGCAAATGGAAGCGTTTCCTTCTCGTTCATGGCCGAGTAATATTCCCGTACCACACGTGCAGCGCGTCTTCTTGCCCACTCCTCTGCCCGTGGCCCCCTGGCCTCTGGCAGGGCGTCAGCCACGCGTCCGAGCGTCCTCACCTCTGTGGACCGGGCTGCCTTCTCTTGCTGTTTTCGAGGACGTCTCTTAGTGTCTGTCTTTCAGAGGCTTGACTAACATGTTCTTCCTTGTGGTTTCTTGTGTTTGTTCCAGTTTGGGTTGTTGGCCCGCAGGCTCTGTATATCCACGTTTTCTCCAGATTTGGGCAGCCTTCCTACAAATGCTGCTTCTACACCTCGTTCCCTCCTCTCCTTCCAGGGGCCCAAGTCTGCCTCTGCTGGACAGTTTCATATCCCCCCCAAAGGTCTCTGAGGCCTCCCCACTTTCCGTCCACGTTTCTGTCCATTTTTCAGATTGGCTCACTTTTACTGGCCCATCTCCAGGCTTACCAGCTTGCTCCTCTGTTGGCTGCCAGCTGCTATTGAGCCCATAGGGTCAATTTTTCCATTTATTCCCTAATATTGTACTTTTCAGCCCCAGAGCTACCGTTCCTAGATGTCGCTGTAGCTTTCTTTGTTGACCTTCTCTGCCTCTCTGCTCACTGATACACGGCATGGTGTGCATGCTCAGGCATGTCCAGCTCTTTGAGACCCCAGGCTCCTTTGTCCATGAGATTTTTCCAGGCAAGAATCCTGGAGTGGGTTGTCATTTCCTCCTCCAGGGGATCTTCCCAACCAGGGATCGAACCCTTGTCTCTTGCCTGTGCTGCATTTGGCAGGCGGGTTCTTTACCAGCGGAGCCACAGGGAAAGCGCCCTGACACTACAGTGTCCTTTAATGATTTGAACATCTTCATAAGAGCTCTTGGAAGTCTAATAAATCCAGCAGTAGGCTGGTTCTGATGATGTCTATGTGTAAACTTCCTTCCTGAGTATGAACCACACATCCCTGCTTCTTTGCACATCTGGTAAGTTTTGGGAGAAAGCTCAGAGTGGTATGTTGCGGGCACTTTGAAACGTCTGCTATTTTTTGAGGTTTTTGCTTTGTTTCACACTTGGCAGTTCTTTTGCCTGCACTCAGACTGTGAAATCTGTCTTCCCTGAAGTGAGGAGCAGCTGATGCTTCTGCTTTGAGCTCTTGGTTTCTGGGTTTGTTTCGTGCTCTTTGGTTTCACCTCTGCTCACTTTAAATCCTGACTCCACGTGTGTGTCTCGTGCTCAGTGGAGGGTCTGGGCGCAGCCTCCCAAGGTTTGGGGGCTGGCCCACTTTCTGGGTCTTCGGCTTCTGACTTCCTTGGCCACCCTGCGCTCCTCCTTCTGATGTCTCAAGCTGGAGCATCTCCTCTCACAGCGGCCTGGACCATGCAGCTTGGAGAGTGTCCTTTATCAAAGGCACGGCCTTCCCATCCGTCATCACAAGCCTTTGTCTCCAGTTTCTGCCCCACAGTCCCCTGTTGCGTAGTGATCAGCCAGGAACTCAGGCAGACTGGACCCTCAGTCCTGGATCTGGCCCCATCTGTGTCCCCGGCTCACAAGCGATCTTCCTTCACGCCTCCTGCTTCCTGCCGCTCCGCTCCATCACCCGCCGCCGGTGCCCTCCCCTCCGAGGCTGTGCGTTTCCACTGCCGCGTCCGGGGTCGGGAGTAGCCCCAGGAGGAGCCGTGGAGTTGCAGTTTTTACCTGATGGGCAGCAATCTTCCAAAAGAAATCTTCCCCGTTTCTTCCTGCCTCTATTCCGTGCCCTCAGAGTGTTGTGCTGGAGAACTGGACTCAGCTTCTGTAGTTGTTGCTTGGAAAGCGTTGCCAATCTTACCATTCTCCAGTAACCAGCATCCCACCTCCCTGACCCTTGTTCCTTCCTGAACCGCCAAGATTCCAGCCAGTGACCTGCTGGGGCCCTTCTCTAGAGGCCTGGAGGGTGATCTCCTCTTCGAATTCCTCGTGCAGGCGGGTTGGCACTCCCTTTACGGAAGAGGAAAGGTTTGAACAGGGCCCGGGAGATGATGCTTTGAATAGGCGACATTTTTCTGCTGGGCGTCTGCAGCGCATGGTGGTGACCCTGTGGGTGTGGCCGTGGACTGTCCAGCACATGTCCTGCCCGTGCCCTGCAGGGGCGGGGGGCCGACCAGGGCTGGTGCCAGGAGAGGCCGAGTCATGTCACACCTGGGATGCTGCCATAGGGCAGGGCATCACCTGGGCCGGGGCTGCAGGCGTGTGCAGTGGGCACAGATGGTGCTGCCCATGGTGCCTGTACGAGCCTCCTGGAGCAGAAGGCAGGTCTAGACCCGATTCTCGAAGCACCCGAGTTTTGGAAAGGAGGGCAGAGCTGAGCTCCAAACCTCCAGGTCCCCCCGTCCTAACAGAAGGCTGTTCTGGTTCAAGCCTTCATCCCAACCAGGTCAGGACAACTTTGGCTGTGATGGGCCCTGACCCCCACGGCCAGCAGTGCGCTCCCCACATCCCCGTGGCCCAATGGAGACAACATTTACCCATCTGCTTGCGGGGGTCATCTTCCCCCCTCCCCTCACCCTGCGGCAGAGCATCTGCTCTGTTCCCCGCTGCCCCCCACCCCCAGGCTCGTCCCGCGCTGGGTGGGCTGCAGTGAAAGCTCAGGTGAGTGAGTGCGGGAGTGGATCGCGCCAGGGAGCAAGGAGCCACAGGCGAGTGAGTGCGGGAGGCGGTCTCCCAGGTAGCCAGGAGCCGGGGAGGGGGTGCCTGGGTGAGCGGGGGGCTGGGAGCCGTGGCCACAGACCTTGGTTCCCGTACTCCTGTTCCCTACAGCATCTTCCCCTTTAACACATTTTTTCCTTCGTTTTTTGGAAAACCACAGTTCACCTGGAGCCCACACCTGACGCTGCCTCCGTGCTCCGGGGTGGACGCTGCTGTCAGACGTTTCTGGGCCCCTGGGCGCCCCTCCCCCGTGCCTGCTGGACTGTGGGGCTCGTGTCTGGGGGACCTCTCTGATGGGCCGTGTGGCCGAGTAGAGGGGTGTCCCTGCAGAAGGACACTGGGCTTGGCCCTGCCCCACACTGTGCCAGGCGGAGGGCACCCTCCTGTCGCTGAGGAAACCGCTCCCCCGAGCCAGGAACTTCCTCCTGCAAATATCAGCTACGGCCGGACACAGACATCTGGGCTCTGACACACACCGTGGACACTCCCACTAACATACGTGTGTGTGCACACACAGAGACATTCACACACACACATGCACAAACACACAGAGACACATTCACACACACAGACACACACAGACATTCACACACACACGCAGAGACACATTCACACACATGTGCACACACACATAGACATTCACACACAGACACAGACACAGACACACACACATCCTGGGATCAAACAGTGTCTGAAAGCTAACTGCAAAAACAGAAATCCCCTTGACCATCTGGCAAAGCAGGACCCCATTAGCAGACAGCCCAATTTAGCATCTGAGCACAACCCTCCCCCACTGCTGTGGAATATTCGAATCTGTATTGCCTCCTCCAGGCCGGTGTGTCCCTGGAGCCTCACCTGAAGGGCCTCCGGGACAGCACTGACCAGCATGGGGAGGAGCTGTCCTGCTGGCCCCTAGGGAGCCCCGCTCAGCAACCCCCCAACCACCGCCACTCAGCTCTGCCCCACAGGAGACTGCGGCCCTCCGTGTGTACGCCCAACACCCCTGAGCTTGTGCTCCTGGGGTCACTGGGGCTGAAGGCTGGGGCTGAGGGCTGCACCCGGGGGGCTGGAGAGAGGGCAACCACCCAGGGGCCTGGACGTCCCCTCCAAGCCTTGACCTTGACTTCACCTTGACTATGGAACACAGAAGCCAAGTCACCCAATCACAGCAAAGGCGATCTTTTCTGGATGAAGGAGACTGTTCAGAAATTCCTTGGTCGGGAACAAAGTCCAGGAGCATGGATCCCAGTGGCCAGGTGGTCTCTGGGGGCCAGTCAGGGTGCTTGCTGTCATTCCTGTAGCTAACGTTTCTTATCTTCTTGTGAAAAGAGTGTCTGCATATAAGAGGATGAAGCAGGGCTGAGAGGGTCTGGGGGAGCCCCACGCGGAGGAGCCTGAGTGTCTGCCTTGCTGACCCCCACCAGGATGCACCCCCCAAAGCCCGAGACACAGACTATTTCCCCCAAGGGATGGGCCTCCTCAGGCTGCAGCTCACCCCCAGATGATTGAAGGGCTCTTCCAGTCATAATTAAGGGGAAGTTTATGAACCCCAAGTAGAAAAGTAAGTTTAATTATTTGCAAGTCAGAAGCTCATTCTCTCTGGGTGACTTATGACAGCCAGCCTCCAGCCTTGGGGATGAGATCGGCTCCGTTTTAGGCATTAAATTGATAACTTGACCAAATCGATTTCATTAGCAGCTCTGTCATATCCGCAGTTACTGATGGGCGCTCGGCCCCGGGAGCTGACCACAGCCCTCCGAAAGTGGGAGGTGGCGGCGGCTCCATAGAGCCGGCGGCCTGTGTGGAGACACTCCCTCTGCCGGGACCCGCGATCATCGCCAGATCTGCCCTCTGCCCCCGGGTCTCCTGGGACTGCTCTTTCCTTCGGGGTTCAGGGCCCGAGGCGCTGGGGGCATCCAGTGGGTCCCAGGCCCCTGCTCGGGGTGGGGTGAGGACCTGGTCCCTGAGCAACGCGGATGCTCCTGTAGGGACAGCGGCCTCCCCAGGTGTACAGCGGATCTGAGCCGCTCCTGGACGGTGTGGATTCCAGGACTCGGTGCTGTGTTCACGCTCCCGAGCACTCAGCCCGAGGTCCTCCGGCCTCCTCCCTCCACTTGCCAGGCTGCACAGGGGGCAGGGCCCCCTTCTGTGTCCATGGCCTGGGAGTCCCGGGCATGGGCTTTCAGCCCCGCCTGGCATGGCCCCACCCACCCAAGCCAGTCAGATGGTCCCAGGGAGGTCTGTGGGTCCCAGCGTGTTAGCTGACCCATGCACGATGTGGCGTTTCTGGGACAAGATGGGGCTGGTGCATGGGGCCGTGGCCCCCACGTGGGCTGGGCTGGTCCACGTTGCTCAGAAGGGAGCCCAGGCCGTCTGTCTGTCTGGCTTGGTGAGGCCTCGTCCCTCAGAAAGGCCCCGGGAGCCCTCACCGATGGGGCCTGGGGTGAGAGGGGTAGCTGGGCCGTCCCTGGCATTGGGGGCTGGGCCTGGATGTTCCCACCGGGTCACCCGTCACTTGGGCGTGGGCTTTGCCCCGGGGTTTGCAGCCAACCTCTGCCTGAGGGCTGGCCCTGCCAGGGCCCGGCCAGTGTCAGACTGAGCGTCACCTGGAAGGTGCCCTGGGGCGACCCTCCTCCCCCCTCTCCTAGGAGCGCTGGGGGCCCAGTGGTGGCCACGGGCTCAGCAGGCGTCTCGGCATCTCCTTGGAAACAGGAACATTTCCTTCCTCGTCTGTCTTCCTGCAAGTGAGGCCAGGCTCAAATGGGAGGGCCGCGCTGTGGCGGCATGTGTGGGAGGTACCATCTCCATGCTCAGAGAGGCTCATGACCAAAACGCCCCCCTTGACCAGATCTGGTGCTCACCAGCCTGGCGTCGGGATCCCGTGTGCAACCTCAGCAGGCCCGTGTTAGCCAGAGTCCTGCTGCGTCAGTCTCAGGGCACCCACCTTCGCTGACAGGAACCCCAGCCCCACCGTGTCCAGTCCCAGCCTCCGTCCACTCCGCTCCTTGGCTGTAAAGCCCCAGCCATCCGTCCGCTCTGCTAGGAGGGGAACCTGACCTCCCCTGTTGCAGAGGTCCTCAGTGTGCAGAGGTCCTGACTGTTTCCACACACCTCAGAGTGAAAGTGTTCATTGCTCACTTGTGTCCGACTCTTTGTGACCCCATGGACTGCAGGCCGCCAGGCTCCTCTGTCCATGGGATTTCCCAGACAAGAATCCTGGAGTGGATTGCCATTCCCTTCTCCGGGGGATCTTCCCGACCCAGGGATCGAACCTCCTGCATTGCAGGTGGATACTTCACCATCTGAGCCACAAGAGGAGAGTGACCTTTCCTTAGCGCTCGCCTTCTGCGGAGCTGAGGTGCTGTGAGGCGCGGACACCTCCGCGTTTGGGTTCCTTTCTCGCCTCCCAGGCTCACTCCTCGTCTTTACCACAGGACCAGACGGTGCAGCGGGCCTGGATGGCCAACTTCTGGGCTCCTCCTGCCCTAGAATAAAGCCCTCTCCTGGCGAGGGGCCCCCAGGGATGAAGGGCCAGCGACATCACAGGCGGGCCCCTGGGAGCCGCCCCAGCAGCAGGGGCCCCTGCACCCCCACCAGGAAGGAGGCAGGTTTCCTCCTGCGGTGCTGGAGGAAGGAGTAAATGAGGTGACGTCTGTAAAAGCAGAAAATAAATGTGGTTATTATTTTAAAGCAATTCCATGACCCTGGGCGCAGGAGAGGAAATAAAAGATAATTTAAGATTCAGTGTGTCCCCTAAGGAAGCCAATGACTAAATGGAGAAGATACATGACCAGGAGACCGGCTGGCCAGCCAGAAGGGCGCACGCGGGTCCTCCAGGGCAATGAGAGCAGGGAGCCCGCCCCCGCCTTCAGGAGGGACGCCCGATGCCCAGGCCGGGAAGAGTGGAGGGGTGACGGCCTGTGCATTGGGTGATCAGGCCCTGCCTTGGAGGTCTCGAGGGTGGCTGAGAGACAGAAGGACAGAGACGTCTGAATCAGACCAGGGCTGTGAGCTCTGACCCGACCAGTGGAGCTGGGGACGCAAGGCAGCGTCTGTGATGGTCCGCACGTGGTTCCTGGTCTAGGAGCTGCCGGGTCCCCTGTCCGCGTGACAGGACCCCCGGGGCAGGACACAGGGTATGAGCGACCCCCGTGGGATGGGGGCATCTTAGTGGGGGTCAGCCAGCAAGTACCTGTGCAGGGTGAAGAGTGTCAGTGGGCAAACACGAGGACGTGTCCTGGGAGGGCAGGCTGCTGTCCTGAAGGCCTGGAGCTGTGCTGAGAGGCCCGGACACCCGTTCCAGCCCCTCTCCTTGTGCCCCCTCCCCGGGGCCCCTGAGCCCACTTCCTCTCACTCCTGTCTGCCTTCTCTAGCCCCTCCCCGAGCACCCACCACCCCCATCTCCGCCAGGAGCCCCTTCTGCACCCTGGTGTTGCCTCTCCCTGGGCTGGGCTGACCCAGCCACTCAGGGAGCCTCCTGAGCCCTGAAGTGGGTCCTCTCGGTGGCACTCGGGTGCTGTCACAGGTTCTGCTGGGGACACCGGGCCCACTCAGACCAGCAGGACAAGAGGTGGCTCCCACTCTTCTTGCTGAGCCCAGCACCCTGGGAACCTCCTGAGCCTCACCTCCACAGAGGGTTTCAACAGAAGCACACTCGGGTGGGCGACAGCCTCCCTGGGTGATGGTGCGTGACTTGGACCCCTGACCTAGGAAGTGCTCAGCAAACGAGGACCATGAAAACAGGCACATGTACACACACACACACACACACACACGTGTGCACACACTCCCTACACAGGCACGTGCAGTGGTCCTGGTTGGCTGGTCCAGGAGCTGACCGTGAAGGGCGTGCCTCATCGCTATAGAGACAGTCACAGTGGGGTCGGCTTAAGAAGCCCTGCCCCGCCCCCGACCCGGAACCTCACCTGCCCCTGCAGGCAGGGGCCCCCAGGACCCCCTTCACCCGCAGCCTGCTTCGCTCCTTCCAGGAGGCGGAGCTACAGGCCGACAGGCGGCGGCGGCACCGGGCTCCGAGAGATGGCGCAGGGTTGGTGGCCCTGACTCACGGGGTCACCCCTAAATCAGCACCCGCCCTCCTGTTCTCTCAGGCTGCCGGGCGCCAGGCAATTCACGGGCTCCGCCTCCTTGCTCTCCAGGAACCTGGTGAGCTTGGCCAGACTCCCTTTACTCCACCAGTGGGAAAGCCGAGGCCCAGAGCGCAGGCGCATCCGGGCTGTGCGGGAAGCCGGGACAGGGCCCACTCCCAGACTCCTGACCCTGACCCACAGCGGGGTGGCCTCTGCAGCCCAGGGTCGTGTCCCTGCGGAGCACGGCCCTCCAGCAAGGCTGTCCTGCAGGGGCTGGAGAGCAGTCCTTCCCCTCCTGGGGATAGCGTCCACGCCTGCCCAGCCTCAGGTCACAGCCAGGCTGGGACCGGGCCCCTTGGGGGGAGTGTGACCGTCCCCCACATGGGGAGGTGGACCGCACTTCCTTTCTGCACCCTGCAGGTGGGCAGCAGGGAGGCTTATCGAATTTGGTGTGTCAGGAAACTGAGGCCAGGAGCTCAAGTCAGCAGACGACAGATGCAGAGCCGTTATCGAAGAGCGGGACTTGGCCCAGCCTGGAGTGGAGAGGGCGGAGGGGGCGTGGCCAGACCAGGGGAGGCGTGGTCGGGCCGGGGCGTGGCCGGCAGGAGGGGCGTGACCACGTCAGGGGAGGCGCGGCTGGGGCAGAGGGGGCGTGGCCCTCTCTGGGAGGCGAGGCGCGGGCCAAGGTGGGCAGACGTTGCTCCCACGCGGAGCGCTTTGCAGTGGGTTCTGGATGCCTGAGTGTCCCCACATCACGCAGACGCCCTCGCCGGGCACCCTGGCTTGTGGCGGGAGGGGAGAGCCCTGCTGATGGGAAGGTCGGCCCCAGAGAGGTCGGCTGCCACTGCAGCGCCACCCGGCCCACCAGACAGGTACACCGGGCTCCGCTTGGAGATCGGGGTCTGCTTTTATGAACCCTGGCGGTTACGAAGCTCTTTCTCTTTCCTCTGGCCTCACTATTCTGTTTTCCCCTGCTGTGCCCAGAAGGCTCTGGAATAGCGGCCGTGCACATGGCTCTGGGTAGGGGCGGTTACTTTCCTCTGGCAGGCACACCCCCTGCCCCCTTCCAGCGCATTTCTCCCTGTGCACAGAGGGAGGAGGCGAGGGCTGGTCCCTCTCCCGGTCACATGCCCTGCCCTCTTGGCCTCTGATGGCCAAGTCCCCCCGCTGCTTTCTGTGGTGTAGTCCCAGGCGGGTCCTATCTGTCGTGGACGCCCAGGCCGCCGTCAGTGCAGGGCACACCTGGGAGGCCCTGTGGTGGCAGCTAGGGCTGTGTTCTGTCCCTCTTCCTCCCTCCTGGGATGAGCCCAGCTCTGTGCGGGAGGGCGGGGTCTCCTTCACTCGCTGGAGCGGCTCCAAAGGCCAGTGAAGCCTCCTTAAATCTGGCACAGACCTCGAGATGCCCACGGCCCACCCGCCAGGCTGCAGGTCCCAGAGTTGACATTTTATCAAGAGCAGTTGCAAGCTGACGGTCACAGCCTGCCCTGACTCGGAACATGCCGAAGTCTGCTGTTTGGAAATCCGAGCGGATTTCCCTGGAAAAGGGGGCCTTCAGAGAAGGGTCTCCTTCTGGAGCTCTGAGCAGGTTCTGCAGCTGGGCCTGGGGGCATGAGCAGAGCCTGGCTCACAGACCCCGGTGGGGGTGAAGGCAGGTGGCTGTCAGCCTTCCCATGGGCTTGGCCGGGGATGAAGCAGTAGCTACCAGTCAGGCGCTGCTCGCCTGCCTGGGGCTGGGAGTCAGGGAGCCTCCGTGGGGTCCAAAAACACCTGGAGGGCTCTCGCCTGCAAGTGGTCATGGGGCCCATCTCCCGGGAAGGATGCCCTGTCACCACTTGTGCCCTGAGCTCTGTCTCTGCCAGCCACACCGGCGAAAGACCCTCCCAGGACACCGCGGCCAGCGAACAAAAGCCATGCTTATCAAAGGAGTTTCTCTTTATTTTCATAATTTAGCTGAATCAACACAAAATTGAATACTGTAAAACAAGGGGGAAAATGCTGCAACATATCAAACTCCCAGTCTCTGCCCACAGAAGGTGTCTACACCCACTGCCGAAAGAAACAGGCGAGGGGGGAGGTGGTGGGGATGCTGGCAGGCAGGGCAGAGGTGCGCTGGGCCGGGGACCCTCCCAAGGCCTCCCCCCACTCCTTGAGTGACCACCGGCCGAGGAGCCTAGGGCCAGCCCGGGGCGGGGCAGCACCCCGCGGCCGCCTCCTCCGTGATGAGAAACACCACCCCCAGCCATCTCTTTCACCCCAGGATACACGTGCCTGTGAATCTGTGGTGACCGAAGGTAACTAAATACTCATGGACGTTGGAATGGGTCTTAAATAAATGGAGTTTCTCTCCTATCTTTAGTCTATGGGTGGCTGGAACAACTTCTATATAGATTTTTTATAACTTTTTTTTTTAGTAGCATAGACCTAGCATAACACGCCTGTTAATTGGACTCTTAGGTAGTATACTTCAGCTGAAACTCAGGAAGATAAAGGGGCCTGGCACAGGGCGGCCAGGGGAAGGTAAACATAACTGTCCCTTATCCGTGGGGCCTGGTGACCCCGCCTTGCAGGAGGGACTCGGGAGATGTGGGCTTGGCCCATCCCCCACCGTCTCCGCCTTCTGGCATGAAGAGTGAGATCACAGGGGGCATCCGACTGGGAAGACGAGGTCGGCTGCCAACTGCCCTCCAAGTCTGCAAATGTGAGAGGGGTAATAAAACAGGAAACAAAACTGGTCGGAACAGGCGTGATCCAAGGACTGGGCACTCCCAGGACGGAGGTCCAGGGGGCAGACCATCCAGCCCAGAGCAAGGGAAAGGGCATCGGCCCTTCTGTGTCGCCGACCAGCGTGCCTGTGCCCCCTGGCCCTCAGCCCGCTGCCCCAGAGTCCTGTCCCCTCCGCACACGGTGTGCCCCCATGTCTGGGGGTGCAAGTCCCCAACACCCACCCCAGACCCTTTGGGAGGCCCCTGTCCCGGCCTGCCTCTCAGGGATGGCTGGGGCTGCCACAAGAATTGTTAAATAGGATTTTCTACAAATATACAACATATAAAAACTGTTAAATATATAACTTTCGGCTTTGCAAAATACATTTAATGATCTCTTTCAAACAAGTGTTACTTTCGCTTTCTTTAATTTGCTTTCTGGAGCTAAAGGGCGGTCAGATGAGACAGCAGTCGTGGGAGACCCAACATGCTCTTGCGGATCCTGGCTTGTCCCGCTATCTGAATGGGGCGGCGAGAGGCGCGTCGCACTGGTTAAAACGGAAAGTGATTTTAGTAGGAGAAGGTCCAGCTAAGTACAGAGGAGCAGGTGTGCGCGGTGGGCTGCGGTCCCCGGCAGGCGCACCCGCGGGGCCCGCGTGGGGGCATCACGGGCCACGTGTCCTCCGGCCACGTCCTCTGGCCGCGCGTGGCGGGGGCAGGGCCCGCAGTGTCCGTGGGGCGGGGCCGCCCGGGCACGTCTCTGCCCCCGTGTACCCCCCGTCGAACCCAGGGACTCGGATGGTGAGGGCGAGCCCACGTGAAAATAGAGTTTGCTCTTTGGTCTATTGAATATGCTGAAAGGGTAAGAAAATAAAAGCGATTCGGACAGTCTGGGGCTCGAGGAGAGGCCACGTCTGCGTCCGAGACTCGGTCCTCCCAGGACCCGGCGCTGTCCTCCACTCTCGGGCTGGCGGCGCCGCAGCCTCGTCCTCCTCCTTCTCCGAGTCCACGCCGGGAGGGCGGCCAGGCCAGGCTCCAGGGGTGCCCGGCGACGAGGCCCCGCGCTGTGTCCCCGGCCCGAGTCCTGGGGGAGGACAGACAGACTCAGCACGGGCGGCCGAGGAAGCAGGCTGTCCTTGACAGGCTAGAGAAATGGAGCGTGGGCGGATGGCAGCGGGTAGGTGGCGTCCACGACAGGCCGAGGACCGTGGCTGAGCTGTGGACTCTCCAGGGAGCCGGAGCCACTCCTGGGGCCCCTCTGGGGCTGTGTTTGTCAGGAGACCTGAGAAGCAGAGAGAGGAGAGCTGTCAGCCTCCACACACACCAAGGGTCCCCGTCGGGAACGGTAGGAGCCCAGGGACCCCGTGAGGCTGGCTTCTCCCAGACAATGTGCTTGAAAGATGCCAGCAGACCTTCTTGAGGACAAAAACTAGTTTTCAGAGCCAAACTGGAGGAGAAAGCTATGCTTGTCACAAGAAGTCCCTGGGAACACCCTCTTCCTCTGGGTGGGGGCCCGCCTCCCACCCTTGGGTGTGACAAGGGAACATGCTGGAATTCTCAGCTGCTGGTGTGAACTGCCTGTCCTCCACCCTGTGCTGGCCAGGCCCTTGGGTCTGGGTGGCATTGACCTGTTTCTTTAACTGTGTACACAGCAGGTGCTGCATAATTGCATATAGGAGAGTGCTGGAAACGAGGGTGCCTCACCCCCCAGAGCCCCTGGTTGATGGGTGCACAGCCCCCCAGGCAGCACTGGGGCGTCTCAGGGACACGACAGAACATGCCTGGTCAGAGCCGTGAGGGGACAGGGGTCCCCAGCCTCTGCTCTGCAGCGGGAGCGTCACGGGTGAGACAGTGGACAGAGGATGGGGGTGGAGGCTTCCCTGGGGCACCCCCGCAGCCTCTCACCCAGTGTCCACGCCCACGCCCACGCCGGGCCCACCCACTCGGTAGGACGGGGCCTCCCAGGGGCTGCAGGAGCAGGACTGGTGTGGGACCCCAGGGCTGTGGGCATGTGTCTGAGTGATGGGTGCCCCTGAGGGGGGCTCCATGTGCTGCTGGAGAAGGGGATGAGCACGAGGGCAGGCAGCGGGGGAGAGGCTTGGAGTCCCTCTGTCTCCACCAACTGAGGCCCAGCCCAGGAGGGGGCGGGGAGCAGGGCCAGGGTGGGACACATCCTGGGCTCACTGTCCAGACTGGCACAGGGTCCTGGGGGGTCACGTCCAGACCGGCGCAGGGTCCTGGGCTCA
The DNA here is from genome assembly GCA_006410935.1 of Redunca redunca. Classification (NCBI taxonomy): domain Eukaryota; kingdom Metazoa; phylum Chordata; class Mammalia; order Artiodactyla; family Bovidae; genus Redunca; species Redunca redunca. Next base: position 70,736 of record SJYQ01015158.1, read on the forward strand.
CTGTCCACACTGGCGCAGGGTCCTGGGGGGTCACTGTCCACACTGGCGCAGGGTCCTGGGGGGTCACGTCCAGCCTAGGCAGGGCCCTGGTTGCATGCTTCTCCCTATCTGACCAGCTGCCTACCAGCCCCGGGACCCTGACCCTAATCCTCAGCGAGCATCCTCCCCCAGCCCTCCCGAGTTTGACAGAGGCCCCTGTGTGTGTCGTGCTTGACACAGGAGTCCAGGAGGGGTGGTGACCCTCCACCCTCTGCTCTGCTGCGGGTGGACCCACAGCCCAGGGCAGCTGCCCCTCCCTGACCGTCCAGTCACGTCCACGACCGAGACCATCCAGCCTGGTCACTCACGGGCTAGCTCGAGGGGCTAACCAAGAAAGCAAGCTCTGAACCCACTTTTTCTTCTGTATAAATTCTTATTCGTGGATAAATGGGAAAACACTGGAGCATAAAAAGAAAATAAACATCCACCCACGTTTCCGTACCTGAAGGTAAATGTTTTGATAACATTAGTGCATTTCCTCTGCACTCTAATGGCTCACATACTCAGTGTTACAGCCACGGTGAGGCCGGGGCTTGGCATGAACACTCGAGTCGTCCGACGCAAGCCGGCAGCCTGTCCAGGGGGTCGGCGACCCCTGGCCACGTCCATGCTCACGCGCCAACCCCAGGACAGGCGGGCAGGGGTCGGACTGTCTCAGCGTCCCCCCGACCCCTCCCCCCACCGGGGGGCTGCTTCTCACGTCCTCGAGCTCAGACAGCAGAGGCTCCCATGCCCCGTAATTCCACCGAAAAGAGGCAGGGTTGGCTGAGGACTCGTCTTCACTCCTCGTGCCGGCCAGAGGAGCGGAACACGCTCCCCAGCAGGGTCCCGGCCACGCGCCTGTCTGTACCAGTTCATCTGGCCGGGCTCTGCGTTTCTCCCCGATCTGAACAAAGACGCGTGTTTCATCACGGGCAGTCCCGCAAGAGGCCCCGGCACGCGCCCCGTGGGCCTGCCACCCGTCCCCCACGCCCCCTTGGCCTAACCATCAGGAATGGATGAGCAGCTCGGTCCACCCGCGGCTCTCGTCTGGGCCGTGTCTCGGACACCCAGGTTTTCTTTTCTGGGAAGGAAGCAGGGATGGGAGTCCATTCGGGATGCCCTCAAGGCTTAAAGCGACTTAGTCTACACACCGTCCTAGGGCTTGTCGCAGGGGGTCCCCCATCCTCAGGAGGCCCCCACTTTCCCCCACACCCCCTGGCCTCTGGCTTTTCCTGACCTTGGGCAGGCAGGTGGGTGGGGCAGGAAGGACACCAGGCCCCTGTCCACTCCGGCCAGTCCCAGGACAGGGGGACACGGGGGCCCATCCAGCTTCCTCCCGAGCTCAGAGAGTCCCCTTCCTTCTGCCGCAGGGCCCAGGCTGCGTGGGGAGGGAGGCGGACCCAGAACCACCAGAGGGGCTGCTGCAGCCGGACTGGCCGGGCGGGGACTCAGCGGCTCTGGCCTTGGCCTGACCATCAGGGATGGACGGGCAGCCTGACGTCCTCAGAGGCTGCGTCCATCTGGGACAAAAGGCCCGGCCACCTAGCAGCACCCTCGGGTGGGGACTACCAGCTGGTCCCGAGGCCCAGTGACCGGGAGAGGCGGGGAGTCGGGTCTGCAGCCCCGAAAGGCGGTCAGGAGCTCGGGGACCAGCTGCAGTGGGGCCGACGGGCCCGTCTGGCCGCAGAGATGCGTTTCCAGGCGAGGGATTTCATGGCTGAGGCCCGTCTCGGGGTCCCCGCTCAGGGCCCTGCACTGGCCCTCATGGCACCCGGCTGGCCCCTTTGGGCAGCGGGAGGCTGCTCTGCTGGAAAGAGGGTCCTCTGGTTTCCAGCATCCTTCCCTGGGGACAGGCCCCTTGAGACAGTAGGCCAGACCCCCAGGGACCCCTGGGATCTCCTGGTGGGCTGCCCCCACACCTGGGGACCATATGCCTGAGCTCTGGGGATGACAAACGAGAAGGGAGGTAGGCCTGAGCTGGGGGTCTCAGCCCAGGGCCCCTGCCTCCACCTGCTCAGGGACAAGCAGAGTCAGCGACCGGGACCCCAGGCTTGGCGGGACTGTGGGCTCCATTCCTCCAGGAGCTCGGGCAGCTGTCTGTCTGTCTCTGGAGGCGGGCATCTGGCCTGGGGTCCCCTCCACGTCTATGCGCCTGGGGGTTGGTCTGAGCTGGCATTGTGGACCCGCTCGAATTCCCGTCCAGGTGAGTCTCTCCCATCAGCTGGGGAAGCACGTGTTCCGAGGTGATGAGTTGGTTTTTCTGTGTTTGGAGACTATAAAGCTTTGTTCACAAAACACAGGGGCACTCTCCAGCTCCAGGAGTCCACGGAGCCGTGTTCTTGGTTCCTCTGAAAGTTCCCACTGCCTTCCAGGTCTGGATGAGTCTTCTGTTCAGGAAGCTCAAGGTTCTGGTTTGAACGCCCTGAGCAAGACGTCTTGATGAACAGCAGAGACATGGAAACCATGGGGCCACGAGATGACGGTGGCATGCTCAAGAGGGCTTGCCCATGAAGGCTGTTACCGTGGAGAAAGTAAAGCCTGGGGAGAAGCTTCTGGAAAGGCTGAGCATCGTCCTTCCACGCCCAGCCAGCCACGTGGCTGTGGCTCTGGGGCTGTTTCTTGATCTCACACGTGAGGAGTGTTGTTAACTGAGCCCTGAACCCGGGAGGTCCCAGACGCCCGAGGAGGGAGGGACACGCTCATTCTCAGAGGGGCACAGATTCTCAGACGTGGCCCCCTCTGCCCAGGCATGAGGGAGGCGGCCACCTGGAGACTCGAGTCCCGGTGAAAACTCACAGCTGCGGCTGGTGCCTGGGGCAGACAGGGCAGAGACGGGACTCTGCAAACGGTGGGGCTGCAGACAGAGGCCAGGGCAGCACGTGGCCCGGGGACGCCTGGCACGAGACAGTGGGGCCCCCTCCTCGCTCGCCCCTTGGGGACCAATCTGGCTGCCCCGATCACAGTTACTGTTCACCGCGGCTGCCCCCACCCCACCTGCCTCCCTCAGCAGCTACTGGACACCAGGAAGGTGACGGCCATGCCGCCTCCTGATATTTAGGGTCCCGAGTGGTCAGGGAGTAAAGGGCTTCGTCCCCTGGAGCCCACAGCCCCCAAAGGTCATACAAAATGCCCCAGACCAGCGGGGACACCTGTGATGACACGCAGCAGGCACAACCCAGGCCTGGGAATCCGTCCTGGAGGCTGTGAGCTGCGGTGGTCTTGTGGGACCTCGCCGAGCCGGTTCTGAAGGGCCAGGCCTCCACGGTGCCCCTGACGAGAGAAGCCAGGGAGGGGAGGTGGCCAGGCAGGGGCAGGGAATGCCTGGGCGGGCAGCTCTGTCCCTGCCCTGCAGCCTCAGCACACTGCCCCTCGTGCCTACGAAGCAGTGTGGGGTGGCGGCCCCCCCAACCCTGCATCAGGGGATGCAGACCGCCGCTCTGCACATCACATCCCCAGGGCACCCCTGGGCCTGGGTCTGGGGCCCCAGACGATGGGGAGAAGCTGGGTCTGACCTCAGGGCCCCCTCTCCGGCTACCCTCACACCTTGGCCCCTGGCAAGGACTCAGGTGACCATGCCTGCCCTCCTGGGCTCAGGACCGGCTGCAGGTCTCCCCTCCTGGGGTCTCTGGCTAACAAAACTGCTGCGTGGCTTCAATCACCCCAAGCCGCTGGCCTTCCAGGGCTGGGGGAGGCAGGCCCAACCTCTGGCTGGGCTAGTCAAGAACCGCCAAAGGACGGGAGGGCGGGAGGGCGGCCAGCACCCAGCCCGAGGCAGGAATGCGAGTGAACTGGACAGTCAGCTCGTCTGGGTCTCAGCAGCCTTCCCCCGGCATAGCAGACCCTGCGCATTGGAGGAGAGGTGCCGATTCAGCACCCACTCTCCAGGGCGAGGATGCTGCACCAGGCAGTGGAACGGGCCCTCGGGGGACAAGCAACGTGAAGACGCGAGAGGCAGCGCTTATGACACACCAGGGGCTCCTGGGGCCACTGCGGACCTCTCTCCCTGCACCAGTCCTGCGGGCCGTCTCCCCAGGAGGCGGTGAGTGCCTGGTCTCAGGCAGAGGGAGGCGGTAGAGAAAGACCTCCACTCCGCCCGGGGAGGCCGGGGCCCCGGCAAAACCCTGCTCAGCTGCTGCCCAGCTCCTGCAGAGGTGTCCTCCCTGGAGGGGGACCCCAGGCTGAGAGGGCGGGTGGGCCTCCGCCCCAGCCCCTCCAGCTCCGCACCGGGCGGTCCTTAACCTCCCCACCTGCTCAGCTGCCCCGGGAAGGGCTGGATCGTCTTTTCCAAAGGGGGGCTGGACCCAGGCCGCATCCTCAGGGGGACACGTGTCAGCAGAAGGTGCGGCGGCCCCGCCAGGCGGCTGTCAGTCAGGGGAGCCTGCGGAGCAGGCCGAGGATATGGCCAAACCCTTTCTGGCTCAAATATCCATCAACCCAGGTGCCCTTTGACGGGGTCAAGTCTGCGGTTTGGTCCGTTCAGAGCCGGGTAGCTGTCACCACAGTCAGCTTGTAACACTTGCCAACATTCCCCACAGTACACCCATCAGCAGTGACCCCCACCCCCATCCCATCCCGGGGAGCCCGCAGGACAGGGGTTCTGCGTCACAGGGTGGATGTATCTAACTTTCTGAGCAACCGCCAGCCCGTTGTCCAAAGGCGCTGACACGTGCATCTCTGACTCTTGATGACGCATCGCCCAGCACTTTCCAGAAAGGCTGGCAAATTCACACGCCTCCCAGCATCCTTTGTGAGGCTTCAGAGTGAAGCTAAAGGAGATGGGACCCAGCCCAGGAGCCCCGGGAGCCGCGCCTGTCTGCGCTGTGACCCCTGATGGAGAACCTCTCGTCACACGTTCTGTCCACATTCCACGCTTTAGGAAGGTTCTGCCCCAAGCTGCGATTCTCCCCGTCTGCCTGCTGCCCGCTCCCGGGCCGCTGGGCAGGGCCCCAGCCCACCATTGGCCTCGGTTCTTGTGGAGGGGAGCCTGACTTTCAGAAGCTCGGGGTATCGGGGCTGCCCCTGAGGATGGCCCAGTGTCAGCCTCCCGGTCACTGGGTGGCCTCAGCTGTGAAACGGGTGACGGCAGCCCATGGGGACCCTCAGGACCCCCAGGCGCATGCTCAGGACAGCGTCGGGGGGCGTCTGCCATCACTGCTGGTCACTGATTGTGTTCAGGCTGCTGGACTTTCAGCATCCTTCTTCCTCCTGAACTCAGATGCCGACCTGGACTTGTCCCCAGGCAGCTCATGGTTTCCGGTGTCTTATTTTAGTCTGTAATCCATAGGAAATTTAATTTGGGATGAGGGGTGAGGTAAGGACCCCTCTTGAATCTCCCCCGAATATAAAGCCGGTATTCGCAGCATACGCTGTCGTGGGCCGCCCCTTCCCCCTGGCTCCCCGTCTGTGGCACCGACATCTGGGTTCGTGCTGGCCATGTGGTCTGGTCCTCGGATCAGAAGGAGAGTCGGAAGAGTGAACATCTTCGTGGGTGGTAACTGGATCCTGGGAACTTCATGAAGCAGCGTCCTCTATGGACTCACGAGCTGGGAGAGTAGCAGAACCAGGCTGCAGCCACACTGCCCAGCGCTGACCCACTCACAAAGCTTCTTTACCCCCGTGTCCCTCCTCAGCGGGAGGGGGACCCTGGGGCATGTCCCAGAGCCCTGTTCCACACTGTGGCTGAGTCCCAGCCGACATGAGACGTGAAATCATTCTGTAATGTTCCAGAAAAGTCTCATCGGAGATTTGATTGAAATGGTATTAAATCTAAACATCAAGTTGGAAAGGACAACGTCATAATATTTAGACAATCCCTACCTTATCAAAGTGTGTGACATCTTTCTATTCATCTCTGCTAGTCTTTGTAAGTTTCCCATGGTGAGGCTTCGTCATGATCTTTATAGGGGTTTCTTCTCACTAGAGTTATTCCCGGCTGTTTTATGTTTGCTCCTGCCATTAATGGAGCTCTCCTCTCTTTCGCTTTCATTTCTTTAGTAACTGTCATGAAACCATTACGCTTTCTACACATAGTTGCTTCAAAGGCTTTTTTCCAGATTCTCCTCCATGAGCCAGTGGGCCTGTTTCTTCCTTAAAGCTGCCTACACGTCACCTCCTGTTTTCACCTCCTAAATGACCCATGTTTAAGCGACTGCTGACTCTGTGCCCCAGGCCTCAGGACTGATGAGCCTTTATTAGCCTAGTCTGGGGTTGGCAAACTCATGCTACCATGGGCCAGTTACATTTTCAGCTTTGCAGGTTGTGAGGTCTCTCTGCAAAGACTCAGCTTTGCTATTGCAGTGCAAACACATCCCTAGATGATATATAGGTGAATAAGCCAGGCTCTGTGCCAATAAAACTTTATTTACAAAAACAGGTAGGGGGCCGGATGTGACCAGCAGGTGGAAGTCAGCTGGCCTCTGATCTCGACCAGAGCTTGTTCCTGTCTGTGACAGTTTACAGTTGCACACAAGTAGAGGAACGTCTATGCTCCTAATTGGTCTAATTTAACAAATTCTTCAATTAGTTTTTAAGGCACTCGGGTGATCCTCCAGAGTTTAGGAAGTAACTGTTCACTTCCTGTAGGTAACAGTGATTGCATTTTCTCATATCAAATGGTTTTGTGAGTGCCTTTGCCAGAACTTCCAAAAAGTAATCAGTCCTGGGGGGCTGTAGGCCAGCCTCATGAGAGCCTCTGGCCCTCGGCCCAGGAGGGCCAGGGTGGGGCCCACGTGCAGTGCAACGTCAGCCCTGCTCCAGGGGGACACCGGGTCCTGGGAGGGCCCACCTTCTCCTCCAGGTTAGCCTGGAGGGCTACAAACATCGCTCTTGTGATATTTTTCCTGAGGAATAAATACAGGGTTTGACTGCTGTCTTTTTCCGCATCTTCTGAATTAGAACATGTGTTATTTTTGATCTCCTGACAGAGCTTGTCGTCCTACCTGATTCTGAAATATTAAAGTGTATTTGCATCTCATATAAATCTACTGTGTGGTGGACTGTTCTCGGTTCTTTTGAAGGCCTGCAGAAATCAGCTGGCTGTCATTTTATGTCAGTGCCAGCATAAAATCACCCAATAACCACTCACCCCAGGGGCAGGGATCCCCCGAGAAGCATGTGCACCCCGAAAACAATGCTAACCCCCAGAGGGCCTCAGGCATTGGCTAAAGAGCTCAGTGCTCGGCAGGGCACCCAGCCCACATCACAGACTCAAAACTCTCTACCGAACAAAAGGACTCTCTGTGAACTTTAACTGTGGGGACCATTCTGGCATCAGGGTTTCCTCAGCCCCTAAAATGAACAGGGTCATTTACTGCATTTTCCAGTTTGGGGAAGAGACACCTGTGTGCAGAACGCTTTCAAGAACATGCCAGTTAAAACATCTGGAACCTTTGCTGGAAATCATTAACCTTTCCTACCCCTTTGGTCACTCTTGTTAATTCCCCCTGCCCCCAGAATGTGACGTATTTAATCAGATTTCCATGGGTCGTGATCAGTGGCCCAGTTATGCACATGCTCCTGAATAATTTGTGGCCCCGTTACAGGCTGATTTTTCTTTCTCCCTTTCAGGTTTATGTTCGGACTTTTAAAAATCCTACACATGCAAAAGTAAAAATGCACTTTTATAGTTTTGCCAGAGATGCAACGATCAATCCCCTGTCTTAAAAAAAATCATTAATATTTCTTTTTCATCTTTACAGGTTTTCTCCTCTCATTTTGAAGGTGGCTTTTTCTATAGCTTGGGTTCTTTGTTTTTGTTCTGAGTTAAAAATAAAGGTATTTAAGCCACAGTGTATTGACGAGTCCATCTTCCCTGTGCCCACAGGTGCCCTGTGCTGTCCTCATTCTAAATGAGATTTAGCAATAACTCAGACGTGTACTGTATCGTCTGATACAGTGCCGGCCCCACATAATGTTGTTCACGTTCTAACTGTCTCAACCCTTACAGCAGCCCTGGCGGGGCTTCCCTGGTGGCTCAGATGGTAAAGAATCTGCCTGCCAATGCAGGAGACCCTGGTGCAATCCCTGGGTCAGGAAGATTCCTTGCAGGAGCGCATGGCCACCCACTCCAGAGTTCTTGCCTGGAGAATCCCACGGACAGAGGAGCCTGGTGGGCTACAGTCGCATCAGGAGCCCCAAAAGAATTGGATACAACTGAGCGACTAACACTTTCACACTTTCAGAGCAGCCCTAGGAATCAGGGAATAGCATTTTGCCCATTTTTATAGATGCAGAAACGCAGAGAGCAAGGCCACACACTCGGAGTTAAGCAGATCAGGCTGCTCTGCCAGGGAACTGAGCGGGAAGCCTGACCTCACATGCACATGACTCATGGGTGGGGCTTCGTGTTTTATTTCATCCTTGACCAACAAATTATAGGAAGGCCCCAGTTGCTTGGGTTATGGTTTGGGGATTATGGTTTCAGATATATGGTATCATGATTGGAAAAGAAGGCTGGCACATTTCTCCTTTTCAGCTCAGTTCAATCGTTCAGTTGTGTCCGACTCTCTGTGACCCCATGAATCGCAGCACGCCAGGCCTCCCTATCCATCACCAACTCCTGGAGTTCACTCAAACTCATGTCCATCAAGTCAGTGATTCCATCCAACCATCTCATCCTCTGTCGTCCCCTTCTCTTCCTGCCCCCAATCCCTCCCAGCATCAGGGTCTTTTCAAATGAATCAGCTCTTCACATCAGGTGGCCAAAATATCGGAGTTTCAGCTTCAACATCAGTCCTTCCAATGAACAGTCAGGACTGATTTCCTTTAGGATGGACTGGTTGGATCTCCTTGCAGTCCAAGGAACTCTCAAGAGTCTTCTCCAACACCACGATTCAAAAGCATCAGTTATTCGGCACTCAGCTTTCTTCACAGTCCAACTCTCACATCCATACATGACCACAGGAAAAACCATAGCCTTGACTAGATGGACCTTTGTTGGCAAAGTAATGTCTCTGCTTTTTAATATGCTCTCTAGGTTGGTCATAACTTTCCTTCCAAGGAGTAAGTGTCTTTTAATTTCATGGCTGCAGTCACCATCTGCAGTGATTTTGGAGCCCCCAAAATAAAGTCTGACACTGTTTCTCCATCTGTTTGCCATGAAGTGATGGGACCGGGTGCCATGATCTTCATTTTCTGAATGTTGAGCTTTAAGCCAACTTTTTCACTCTCCTCTTTCACTTTCATCGAGAGGCCCTTTAGTTCCTCTTCACTTTCTGCCATAAGGGTGGTGTCATCTGCATATCTGAGGTTATTGATATTTCTCCTGGCAAACTGGATTCCAGCTTATGCTTCCTCCAGCCCAGCATTTCTCATGATTTTGCCTTCTATAAACTTATGTTAATCAGCACATAAAGGTTTCTGTGACACTTCCACTAGTCTGAACTGTAGTGTGTCATTTTGTGTCAAAAATGCTATGCACGTATGTGTCAATATATGGCACCATATCATTCCACTTTAATCATTTTACGCGGACTTTCCGGATGGCTCAGACAGTCAAGAATCTGCTGGCAATGCAGGAGACCAAGGTTCACCCCCTGGACGGGGAAGCCTCCTGGAGAAGAGGACGGCTGCCCACTCCAGCATTCTTGCCTGGAGAACCCCACGGACAGAGGAGCCTGGCGGGCTGCAGTCCCTGGGGTCACAGAGTCAGCCAGGGCCGAGTGACTGGCACACTTCCGCCTGCTGACGTCTCCTCCGCCGCATTTGCCTCGCCTCTTTATTATTCGCTTTTAAACGTTTGTTTGTGGGCGTGCCCTTGGAATGAACCCATATTGGGCTCTTAGAAACACCCTGGTGAGTCTCTGCCTTTAGCAGGAAGGCCTAACCCGTCTACACTTATTGTCGCCACCGACGCTGCAGTCCTGTCTCGAGCAGCATGTTCCACACAGTCTCTCTTTCTGCTCCTTTCAAGGTTCTCTTCCTGACACACGGTCTTACTTGCTTTTCCTTCCACGTTGGTTTAGAAGAAATCACGTTCTTGTTTCTCCTAGTGGTGGCCTTGATGTTAATCAAGTGCACTTTTAATGATTAAGCCGTTTCCTTCGTGATGGATGTCTCTTCTTCCCACAAAGAGACACTCAGTGACTTTTCCTCTGCAGCTGCCCTCCCGCAGCTGTTGTCAAATTAATCAGAAGTTACAAATCAGCTTATTGTTACACAAAAATATTCTTCACCTTGTATGGAGTACATTAAATAACAGTGCTGTCAACTTTGTGTTCCATTGTGTAGCCACCATCATAGGAATACTTTTATATCTAGGCTCTATGTAGTTAGTTGGCATCCAGTCACCACTGACCTTCTTACCCACGACCTATGACCTTTACAGTCATCAGCCACGCATTCATATTTCTTTGATGGGCTCTAGGGCGTCTTTTATTGACTCTCTCAGGAGTGGTATGCTTTCTAAATTCTTGCAGATTTAAAACTGTCCTTTTTACTTCCTTTGTCCAAAACCACAATCAGAGATAGAGCTGAACTCACAAGTAAAGGGGGCCACAGAGGACGAGATGGCTGGATGCACCACCCACTCAATGGGCATGAGTCTGAGCAAACTCTGGGAGACAGTGAAGGGCAGGGAAGCCTGGCGCGCCGCAGTCCACGGGGCCGCAAAGAGTCGGACGTGCCTGAGCGACTGAACAGCAACAGTGAGACAACTATTTCCGACAAAGCCCCGGAGCCGCTGCCCCTCGCGCCTCGGGTTCCGGGTCTCGGCTGCCCCTCGCCCCTCGCGTTCCGGGTCTCGCAGGCTCAGAGGCGGCCTCTGCGCCTGTGGAGGGAGGTCCGTGGACTCTTCCTACTGCTTTTGCTTTTCTCTCCGATACAACCTGGAGGATTAGAGTTTCCCTTCACTCTACCAAGTCCAGATACTGCCACGGATGGCCGGGTTCCAGATGCTTCTGCTCTGCCTTAGCTGGGGGCTCCCCAGAGCTTCTGGACAGCCCTCTCTTCTCATCTGCACCTGGCCTTGTCCGCGCCATGTGGCTCCTCCTGAGGGCATCCGCTGCCCTCAGGTTGGGTTTCCGTCCTCTGTCCTCATCGATTCCCTCTCCTTGGCTTAATTTCCCGCATCTCCTCTGAAGCGCCTCTTGGTTTCCGATTGGGCCACGCCCCTGCGCTGGCCCTCGGTGGCAGCGCCGCTCTGGCATCGGCAGCTTCTGTGCACATCTGAGTCCACTCTGAGGCCTCGGGTCCCTTTGTGCTCAGCCGCTACTCAGTCCTGCAAACTTTTGGGTGCCTGCCTGCATTTCATCCCAGGCTGCCATTTCCTCCAAGCTCTTTGCTCCTGGGTCACAGAGGTCACAGCCTCTTGTGTCTGTTTGATGCCAACCAGCAGATGGTTCCCAGAAGCCTCACATTTACTGCAGAGCCTATTTCCAGAGCTAATCTGCTTTTAAGTCTCCAGAAAGCACTCCCTTCCACAGAGAGCTGGCGTTCTTTTACAGCCTTCTGTTTATGTTTTAGATGTGATGCTTTTAAGATTCCTTTTTAAACAGGCAGAGGCTGATCCCACCTGGGAATGTGTCAGCGGGCTTGGGATGAGCAAGTTTGATTCTCTCAATTCTTGGGGTTGTGGGAGGCCCTGCCTGCCCCAGGCTGGCCCAGAAGGTTGGGGCAATGTGCAGAGACCCCGAATCTTCGTTGGACCCAAGTCAGCTCCTGGGGGTGCCTGTTCCCACCTGGGAGGCCAGGTTTTCTGTCTAAATGGCAGACTTTTGAGAAGGAAGGATGGAGGGGACATCACCGCCTTCGCATGTTGGGCACGCTTCTCCTGCCCTAGGCGCCAGGCTCTTCTGGCTAACTGTGCCCCTTCCAGGAGGCTCACCTGCCCGCTGGCACCTTCTAGTCCGGCTGCTGCAGCTGTGTGCTTAGAGTGAAGCTTCCCCTCCCCCATCCCCGCCCCTGGTGGGCAGGCCCCACCTCTGCCCGCTTGTTTTGTGACCACGGCAGGGTCTCTAGGTCCAAGGTGAGGTCCAAGCGTGAGCAAGAGACCCCAGGCTCCACACCTGGGGGTGGCCTTCTCCGTTCTCTCCCTTTCCCCACACCCCAGGACCTGTGAGGTGGAACGGGGGCGTGCTCCCCTCCCACAGCTGAGGAAGCTGAGGCTCATGGAGGGGAAGGTGGCTCCTGCAAGGCTGCCTGTGCGCCACACCTGCCGCGCCTGCAGGCGGAGGGTGGGGGACGGACCTGCCTGGGCATGGCCCCGGAGCAGGACTGGACAGAACGGGGGGCTCGGGACGTGTGTTTCCACGCGGGTCCAGGTGAGCCTGAGCTCACGCTCTGGTTCAGGGGGTGACAGGGGGCGAGAAGACTCAGGGACAGGACCGCAGGGATGACAGTGGCCGCCGTGGCACCAGCCCAGCAGCTACGTCACCCTGTGGACTGGTCAATGCGGAGCTGACATTTAAAGTGATCTGGATTGAGACACAAATCCTTCTATTTCATTTTTCAAGACTGATCTTTAACAAACATCTGTGCCAAATGTCGTATTTCACGCCCACTGCGGCGCCCAGAAGCCATCCGAGCTGCCACGTGGGCGGCGGGGCCAGGCGGGGGACGGGGGTCACACCCGGCTGCACCGAGAGGGCAGAGCAGGAAGACATGACCACAAGGAGAGGTCTGGGGCAACTAGACCCGGGCACGAGGGTCAGGCCAGTGTGGGCAGAGGGGATGCCAGGGGCCTGGCATTCTGCATTGGAACCAGAGCCGTGCTGGGTTAGGAAGAAGGTCAGCACCTGACGACTTCTGCTGTGCTCACGCTGACTTAAGTTCCATCTTGAATATATGATCTGACTTTTCACAGAACAGTAAAGAAGGATCAGCCTTACCTTTGTCTTTTATGAAAAAATAAATCACTAGGCAATGAAATGCCACGTGTAAGATTACAAGGACATCATAAACCAGCAGGAAAAAACCGTGTTTTCGATGACTTTGCCAGTATTTCTGCCCAATTAGTTCATGAAACGTGGAATCGACAAACAGTATTAATTCAAGCAGCTCTTCTGGGAACTGGGGATGACTCTGAACTTCATCCATCCTTATCGAAAGCTCACGTGGACAAGATGAGAACTTGAGTGCTTGTAGGACCTCAGGGGCACTCCTGACCAGGGTAGAGGGCCAGGGGGAGGTGGAAGGCCCTGGGCAGCTGTGGCCAGTGTGCAGGCTGGCTGAAACGGGCAGTGTGCTGGGAGCGATGCCTGCTCACTCTAGAACCTCTGTCCCGATCATCAGGTGGGCTCTCTGCAGCTTCCTCTGTGGGGACACACACTCTCAGGCTTCCCTAAGGATTGTAGAGATCTGAGACTCTTCGGAATTCTCAGATTCCCGCCCCCACATCCGTCTGAGCGGTGGGACTTGGGTACCTGGCCAGTGCCCGCTGCCCCCCACCCCTGCCCCAGGTTCTACAGACTACTCTCATCCATTTGGCCAGCAGCCACTTGACCTCACATTCCAAGCACCGGCCATCCCTGCAGCCCCTGAAGCTGCCCCTCCAGGGATTCCTGAGGGGCGGCTGCCGATGCCCTGAGATCCGGGGCCCATGAGTGCTGCGCCCCAGTGTCCAACACAGAGCCCACAGGGACGTAGGGCAGAGGGGAGGAGGCGCTGGTGATACTGCGAACGGATCCCGTGGCCCAGCGGCCTGTGCGGTGCAGGGGAGGGCCACCACAGGGCCAGCTGAGTGGGCAGAGCTCAGCTGTCCCCGGCCCTGGCCACGGCCCTCTCGCGGGCCGCCTGTCAGCTCCATGGGGTCAGGAGCACCCAGCCCCACGAGGGGGCCCGTGCAGCGCCCACTGGCTCTTTCCACTGGACACGCTTCCTCCCGTTTCAGCCCTTACCACTGAAGCGTTTAAAATCGAAGAACAACTGTTCTGAAGAACATTGAGGCTCGCAGCACAATTACGGTAAAGAGCCACCCGCAGGAAACGCCCCCTATCTCAGAGCGGGCCAGGAGTGCCCAGGATACACGGTGGGCTTGGTCAGACCTGCTTTCTGGCTCGGGCGCATTTCCGCAGAGGACATGAAGCGTGTCAGTGCTCACGATGCGATCGTGCCGGGCCGCCATCTACGCTTGTGTTTACACACGGAATCTATTAAAATGTCCCGCTATTATCGCTGTGATGAATAGCAGTGATTCGAATGAACACAAAATGGATTGCAGACATGGATCGGAGTCACGATGGGGTATTTTTCATTGTTTGGCAGAAGGAAGACTCGGTGAGGGGCAGGTACCAAGTTCCTTCTGCGGGGGACGCACCATCTGCTTGCCTTTTGATGGGTTAACCCCAGACCTCCTGCACGAAGGCCTCTCGCCCTTGGGAGGGTGTCTTGTGCACGGTGAGGAAGGCTGCAGCCTGACCTCCCTGCTGGGCAGCTGGGTCTGCATGGACCCCAATCTCCCCCTCCACCCCCGTCTCTCTGCCCCAGCACCTCCCGTGACGCAGCGAGGCATGTGGCCCCAGGACCAGGTCAGAGGATGCCCAGCGGGTGCCTCTCGGAAACAGAAGGCGCAGGGAGCAGGCCAGGTGCGGCCGAGTCCTCAGGAGGAAGCCTGCCTGCCAGACCGTGCCCTGGGGCTGGTGAGCCCTCCCACCTGCCTGCTCGGGCTGCACTGGGTGGGGCGCAGGGGGTGGGGGGCGCGCGGCGGACGAGAAGCCCCCAGGGCTGGGAGGTCCAGGAAGAGCCCTTGGCACACGGGGCCGGTGGGGCCTCGCGGGGTCCCAGGACACCCGCCTGGCGGACCAATTAGGAATTCAGGACAGCCCACCTCTTCCCCAAGGAAACAGGAAAGATGGCCCAAAGGCAGCTCACTGCGGCCTCTGCTCAGCAAGGCCACACGTCACCTTGCTCCTGGCTCAGATACCAGTTTCGTTTCATTCATTCTGGGAAGAGCAGTGGGAGGTGGTGATAGAGGATGAGATGGTTGGATGGCATCACTGACTCCATGGACGTGAGTTTGAGCAAGCTTCGGGAGTTGGTGAAAGATGGGGAAGCCTGGCGTGCTGCAGTCCATGGGGTCGCAGAGAGACAGACACGACTGAGCGACCGGACGGCAACAAATGGGAAGGCTCAGCGACAAATGCTTCCAACAGCTGGGCCGGCCCGCTTGGGAGCAGAGAGGAGCGTGATGTCACCAAATGTCTGCAGGAGCCCTGGCTGTGCCGGGACAGTCCCGTCCATGGAAACCCACACCCGGCAGGGCGGCTGGCGCCCGGAAGCCCTGGGTCGTGAGACAGGCCAAGCGTGTGTTCCTCCGTGAGGGGGATGGAGTCCACTGTTCCTGGGGCCCCGGGGTGGGCTAACCTGGGCTGACGGTGGACAGACGGCCAGACGGTGGGGGAGAAGGCCTTCCGCTGTGCCGGGAGCGTGGCCTGCGGGGTGCCAGTTGGGGAAGTGAGGCACCGCACGCAACACCCTCCAAATCCCTGGTCCCGGGGGGGCAAGGCCCTGCCACCTCGACCAGGGAAGGAGGGACGGACTCACACAGGAGACAGCAAAGCGGGGCAATGCCCGCACACACTGCAGCGCATCAGAAAGGCGGCGGGAGTCCCTGGGTGCCCGGGGCCTGGGAGCCTGGGAGGGTCAGGGGGACCCTGGGGACGAGACGAAAACCCAGAGCCCTGCTGAGCTGCACTGTGGGGAGAAAGAGAAGGCACGGCCCCCTGGGGAGGCTGGGGATGGGGCAAAGGGCGCAGTGCAGGCCCCCTAGACCCTGAACCACATCCTTCACCCAACGCGGGGTCAGCCACCCAGAGCCGGATGTCACCTGCCAGGACCTCTGGGCTCCCCTCCAGACGACGGCTGCCACCTTCCCTGCCCGGGGGCCCCCACAGTGGCCCCATGGGGATGCTTCCTCTTTGTCCTCAGTGAGTCTTGGTCCTTCTGATCTGGGTGCGGCCAGGAGGGGTCAGGACGGGTTCACCACCCGTCCTCCCCGACGCTCACCTCTCCTCCCACCCCTCGCACCTGGCGTGTGCCTCTGGGCCTCCACAGAAGTCTCCATGCTGCCTCCTGGGATGGCTTCCCTTCCGGTTTTCCTGGGGAACTTTCAAGGCGCTCCACTGCCTGACTCCTGTGCCTGCGGCGTTGACCCGCAACTTTCTGGAGGCATCTTCAGCGTGGCCCACACTGTCCTCCGTGGAGGAGCCCTCTTGGGGACTGTCTGGCTGCCGTGGGCTGTGCTGAGGATGCACGGCGTCCCGGGGTCCCTTCATCCTTCACCCTTATCCCCGTGGACCATTTCATCCACAGCTGCCGGAGGACGGGGGTCCCAGAGCGGGGAGCGGGCCCACGGCACCTGAACCCGGGAGGACGTCCCAGTTACGGACTCCAGGCTGGCGGCCCCCGCCCCACCCGCGAACTCAGGGCTGGCGTGGAAACCCACTGGGTCCCCGCTCTGGAAGGTGTGGGCCGCTGTTTCGCGCTCCGAGCACTTCAGCTGAGAAGGCAGATCCGCTCTGATGTCTGCATCTTTGTAAGTGACCTATTTTTTTCCCCTCTGAGTTTTCAGGATGCTGTTTTCATCTCCACGGGCCTGAGATTTCACGCTGACACGCCTCGGGACGGGGCTTTCTTCACTCATTTCCGGCCGGCGGTGAGTCCCTGCACACAGGAAACCCAGGCTTTGAGTCCTGGGAATTTCTTTAGAAAAGACTTCTTTGATAATTCCTTCTTCATTTGTCTCTATTTTTGGATCTTATAGTCTCTAGACCCCCTGAATCGATCTTCTAATGTTTTTTTTTTTTTTTTTTTCCTGTCGTAGTTCCTACTTCTTCTTTTTTTTTTTAATTCTCCTCCTGGCTTTATGAGACCTCTTCAGTTTTATGTCCCACACATTTGCCAGAGTTTTAACAAATTCTGTTACACAGACACACACTCATACAGGTAGGTGCTGTCTGCAAAGACAGATACACACATCACGTGGCTTGTGCAGGTATGTGACCCCCACATCTCACAGCTCTTGAAATATGTCATGCTTCCAGGAAGCTCCAGCCTCATACAGACAGCAGCCACCGTGGGCGTGGTGGGGGGCGAGCAACCTCGGCCGCGAGCCTGGTGGACTCACCGGCGCCTCGTGTCTGAGCCGCCTCCTCTCCGTGGCCTGGGTGCTCGTCTCCTCTGAGCCCCTTGGCCCCACCCTCAGCTTCTGTGTGTCTGTCCTCTCTCTCCTCCCACCAGTGAGGATCCTGCCATTTGAACCTGGCCAGGTGGATGGGGCCATCACAGGGGGCCTTGGGCCCCAGCTCACAGCACTCAAGCTTCTGCACTGGACTTGGCAGGCTGGTGGGTGGCATAGAGCACCCCCCACAAAGTTCTTGTCCATCTGGAATGTCAGAATACGACCTTCTTCAGAACTGGGTCTTTAAGATGGAGCGAGTTAAGGACTTCGGGATGAAATCACTCGTCAGGGAGGGTGGGCCGCACATGTGATACCGGCGTTTCCATGGGAGGAAAAAGGGGAGCTCAGATGCCCAGAGAGGAGCCGGCGCCTTTGTGGGGGATTGGCCTCAGCCCGGGAGCCCCCAGGGCTGCGGGCAAACCTCAAGGTTGGCAGGACCCTTGACCTTGAACCTGTGGCCTCCATGCTGTGAGAGAAGTTCTCTGTGGCTCTGAGTCACCCAGCCTGGTCACCGGTCACAGCAGTTGTGGGAAGCCGGGACCCCAGGTTTGCTGGAAAGAGGCCCCACGCCCTGCCCACACCCCTGGGAATGGGTGGGTCTCACATTTTGGGACGTTCCTCCACACTCGACGCTGGCCTCCCTGGGCCCAGAGGCTCGCAGCTGTGAGTCCCACGGGCATGAGCCTCTGGGGGTCCAGGCTCCCGCAGGGCGCCCAGCCCCTGGGCCGGGTGCCTCCATTCCACAGGTGGGGAGCCCTGCGACCTGGCCCCTGAGGCCGGGGGTCCGAGGGCAGGCTCGGCCAGTGGCTCCTCGGGGGTTCAGCACCCCCGGGACCCCGAGGTCACAGGCCTGCCCTGCTTGGCTGCAAGCCGCGCCGAGCCGGGGAGCTGCGCCCCCGCCCCGAGCTGGGGAGAGGTGCCCCCTGCCCCGAGCTGGGAAACTGCGCCCCCGCCCGGTGGACTGAGCCCCTGCCCCGCGTCCCTGTCCACCCTGGAGACCAGGGCGCGCAAGTGGGAAGCATGCCTTCTGCTCTCTATCACGGTGAGGCAAGCCTGGCGTGGGCAGCTGCACAGTGCCCCCTGAATGCCCTTTGAAAGCCTGAGCCCCTGCGTGCGGGTTCCAGTGTTCAGGGCCCCACAGAGTCCTCGTCCTGCAAGTCCAGCCCTGATGGGGGGTGGCACACAGACCCTGGCTGACGGGGGGCCTGAGCCACCACTGCCCTGGACAGCAGGCCTCGGCCAGTCTGTCTCGGGAACCTCAGTGGGGGCCATGCTAGACACACACGAGTCCTTGGGAACGTTTGCATCCAAGGATGCAGAGGCTTCTAGACTGATGCTCGACTTTCCGAGAACTCCCCCCAGTGTGTCAGAGAAAAAGAGACGTGCGGTTCTAGGTTGAGGGGCGCTGAGCCCAAGGAGGCGGCCTGAACAAGGCTGGCTGTCACTGGGATGGTGAGCTCCCCACCCTCACGGGGCCAGCTCCTCATTCCTGGGCCAGGGCTGTGGGGCTGGACGCCCAGCGTGGGTGAGTGACAACAGGCGGTCCCGGCCGGGATGCCTGGGGGTCAGCGAGAGGGGTGCTCGGCCAGACAGCCTGGCTGCCTGGCCCAGTGACGGCCGGTTCACGACAAGATTAGGGATGCGGGGTGATGACCCGTAGGCCACAGGGCACCTCTCCTGGTGTCTAGGGGAGCACCCTGGGCACCTGTCCATGCCTCACCACCATGTACTCTGGGCCCTGGGACACCTGGGCGCAGGCAGAATTCGGATGTCCAGGGTGGCTCCTGGGAAGGTGCTCTTGGTGTTACGAGTTTCCACGAAATCCAAGGTCCTGAGCAGACTGCACAGACCCCCCGTCCCTTGGCCAAGAATGCCCCTCAGCCTCCAGAGCATGGCGTCCATGCAGAACAGGATTGAAACACGGAGCTTAATCGCCGATTTGACAGATGAGTTCAACCAGCTGGCCTGTCCTGGTCTAGGAGGCGCTCGTTACAGCAGCTACCAAGGCGCATCTTCAATACAGAGACGCCGCCCATGGTGGACAGAGCGTGGGTCACATTGGCCGGGAGCCACCAACACCCAGGCACTGCCTCAGCCACTCACATCCGCACGGAAGCCATGAGTGGGCGAGGCGCTCACGCCCACCGGCCCCAGCCTCTGCCCGCCCCCTCTGCCAGCCCAGTCAGCTGCTGTCAGCAGCTGTTTGGTTGCCAAGGAGAGGATGCTGCTTGTGCCCTTGGGGAGGGCCCACGATGTTCATCTTGCCCCGTGTGGACCAACGTCACAGAGCAGAGACAGATCGCTAAGGGAGCCCCTGAAACAGGGGTCACGGGGCCCCAGAAGCCAGGTTCCCCCCACCCCGTGTACCCCCAGGATGCTGGGTCCCCCAGTCATCATGGCAACTGGCCCTGGTACCCGGGTAGCCTCACCCAGGGGCCCTGTGTGCATGTCACCAAGCAGCTCTCACCCTCGAGATGGGGATGCACCCGAACATTTTTATTCTATTTCTTCCTCCTTCTTTTAATGCTGACCGTGAGCCACTAAATTCATTTCATGAGCCACTAAGCGAGTGATGACCTGCACTTTGCAAAGCAGTGACCCAGGAAATGCAGGCATCAGCGTGCACCCAGGGCCTGGGCTCTGCTAGTCAATTAATCAATTGATCACAAGCAACTAGGTAAGACCTGGGGATGGGGATGGTGAGAACCCCCAAGGGTCGTGCCTGCCCTCGGCTCGCTCACGGTTTGCTGGGGACATGGAGGAGGGAACAGCCACAGCCACGTGGAGAAGGAGCTGGGGCATGACCAGGTGGGAGCGGGGGTGGCCACCTGTGGACACAGCCCGGCTGCAGGGCGCTGGGCTGAGGGCCTGGCCGCTGGGGTGGAATTAGCCATCTTGTGGCCAAGCAATCCCGAGGTCTCCTAGATTCCCGGCCCCCAGCCCCTGCCACGGAAAACCAATTTATAGTAAAATGTGAAACTCCACGATGCTAATTTGCCAGCTGTAAGAGGTCTGCAATTCAACCTAGAAGAGGATTACGTGCTCCAATTATAAGGTGTTTGGGGCAAGAGCTCGCGGCTTCTCTTATAGCTCAGCTGGTAAAGAATCCGCCTGCAGCGTGGGAGA
Organism: Redunca redunca; assembly: GCA_006410935.1. NCBI lineage: Eukaryota > Metazoa > Chordata > Mammalia > Artiodactyla > Bovidae > Redunca > Redunca redunca. The sequence goes on from SJYQ01015158.1 coordinate 90,996, forward strand.
CCCCAGTTCAGTTCCTGGGTTGGGAGGATCCGCTCGAAAAGGGATGGGCTCCCCACTCCGGTATTCTTGGGCTTCTGCTGTGGCTCGCTGGTAAAGAATCCGCCCACAATGTGGGTAGACCTGGGCTCGATCCCTGGGTTGGAAAGGTCCCCTGGAGAAGGGAAAGGCCACCCACTCCAGTATTCTGGCCTGGAGAGGTCCAGGGACTGTATAGTCCCTGGGGTCGCAAAGAGTTGGACGTGCCTGAGCGGCTTTCACTTTTCACCTTGGGTCAGGAGCTCAGGTAAGCATTTAAGCTCGGAAAACAGGTCTGCACAGGCCAGGGTCACCTCTGCAGACCCCTGGGAAGATGGCGCAGCCCATCGGTCCCCTTGGGTCACTGCCCACTCGCTCAGTGTGGCCTGCCAGTGAAAGGACCCGGAGCCCGCTTCCTGGGCGGGGCTGTGATGCTCAGGGCCAGCCCATGGTGGGAGGTCAGTGTCGCCGCACACACTTGCCCCTCGGCCGTGCCTCTGAGTGGAGGGCCGCCCCCAGGAAGTCGAGGGTCCCTGCGCGTGTACGCCCCCCACCCCTGACCTGCCCCATGCGTGCCGGGTCCTTCCTCCTGGGCCGCGGCTCCACGGGCTCTAGCACCAGACACCCCCCCAGGGAGGGGGGCTACCGGAGCCCCAGGAGACATGCGGGGCTCCTGCCAAGCCAGGGCCACGTCTGAACTCTACAGGCCCGGCAGATTCAAGCCTCAGCTCCACGGCCTGCCGACCCCTGGCCGTCGGCATCTCTGTCTCTCCCAGTTGTAGTTTTCACAGCTGTAAAACCGAGATGATGGTTCTGAGCCCGGAGGTCTGGGGGATGGAAAGGAACGCGCGTCTGCACCTTCTCAGCAGAGGTCTTGGAGTAAATCAAGGACTCGGGGTGTGCCCACGGGGAGAGGCCAGCCTCAGAACCCCCGTGTGGCAGGGTGACAGGAGCGGCTGGGGGCTTGATGAGAGGGGCACCCCAATTCACCATGATGACAGGTGCTGCCCGCGCCACGCGGCCTGGAGGGCAGGCCTGACCCTGCGGCAGTGCCCCACCCCCATGCCTACCGAGGCGCCCAGGGCCTCTGGAGCCCTGCCTGAGCCTCCCCTCCTCTGGGGATTCACTGAAAACCCCCAACACAGCGTCACCTGCACCAGGCTGGCCCCGGCCCTGGGGAGCCCACAGGGACCCCCAGGCCTCATGGATCTGGGGATGGTGACCGCGGGGCTGCCAGTCTGCATGTCCCCAAGGCTCTGTCCCCAAAAGGGCGCAGCACGCAGATGGGGACCTTGGAAAGGCCACCCGCCTCCTGGACTCTGGGGGATACGGCAGCCCCAGCTCAGAGCCTTCCGCTGCCGGAGCGGCGAGGCAGGTTCAGGGAAGGGGCTGGTGGAGACAGGTCCCCGCCTCCATGCTAGACACAGAGAAATAAGTGCAGCTGATGATCAGACAAGTGCAGGGCTGCGGCTCCAACTGGAGACCTGGGGATGCTCGCTGCAGCCTGGCTCTGACACCCTTGAGGGGCCACCCTGCTCAAGACCCCCGCTGCCCAGGCCTGCAAGGGGGAGGCTGCCGGCAGGGCCCCCAGGCCTGAAGCCCCACAATCACAAGAGGCTGCCAAGGCATCCATGGGGCAGCGGGGGGCCTGCATCAGCTTTACAGCCCCGACCTTGGAAGGTGCCCCACTCAAGCTCAGAGCTGACCTCTGGCTGGCCACGGGGCAGGGACCCACGGCTCCCTGCAGAGCAGCTCGGCCAGACTAGCCTCTTGATGGTGCCGCTGAGAGAGCCCAGCTGCGCTCTTGTGGAGGCTGCGAGAGCAGGAGGAGTAGGTTTTCCTCTGGCCTAACTCCCGAGGGGCCGTGGCCCCCGCCTCTCTGCCTGGGGGTGCCAGCAGAGCACTCCCAGCTGCTTCCACGAGGCCCCTGCTCCCCGCCCTAATGCTCCCCGCCATCGAGGTGGAGCCCATGCCAGCCCTCAGCTTTCTATGGAAACCTCAGGAGGATGAGCCTGGATGAGGGGTGGTAACTGGCCTGTGGAGCCAGTGCTGAGCGTGCCCGGCCTGCGGAGCCCCAGAGCAGTCCCCAGGGCTCACGGCCGGGCGTCCCCAGCTCTCCTGGCCCTCACTGTCCCTGTGCCGGGGGAACGTTCCTTTGGAAAAGGAATGTCAAAGAAAACATCCCTGGGACCGCTCTGCCATTCTCGCCTCCAGCCCACGGAGGTGAGCAGGGGACCCAGCGCTCCTTTTGGAGGGACCTGGGGCCCCCGGGGTTCTCAGAGCCTCTGCTCTAGACGCCTGCCTGGGGCGCCTGCATCAGACCGCGCCGCCCCATTCTTTCCTCTTAAAGGCCCTCTGCCCAGAGGTGGGGTCTGAAGTCCCTCCGTGGGTTCAAACCTTTCCTACAGCCTGGGGCTGGGAGGACATCGCCCAGAAATGAGACATCCCCCCACAATGAGCTCGTGTGGGCTGAGCAGCCTGGAGGAGCTCTGTGTGGCCTCTTGGGCCGACGGGCACACAGGGACCCCGTGATGCTCTGAGCAGCCAGGCGACAGACCCACCCAGCAGAGCTGGCAGCCTCCCTGCGTCAGGAAGCCAGGGACCAGCTTCTCACTGCCGCCGGTGTGGGGTTCACCCCAGCCCCGCCTGTTCAGGGCCCCGCACCCCAGGACAGCCGGGGGCTGCGTACATACCGTGGTGGTCTTTATCCGCCCGCCGGGCTGTGTGCACGTCCAGCCTGACCGGTTGATCAGCAAGTCGCAGCCCTCCCCCTCCAGACACGGGAGCATGTCACACCACTGCTTTGTCCTGATGATCCGCGCTGTGGACAGAGGACAGAGGTGAGCACCGGCCGGGGTGGGGCGTTCCCACGCTGCCCAGCACCCAGCCCTAGCCTCAGGGTCGGGAAGGCCGGGTGGGCAGCCCCTGGGGCCAGTCGGGGGGCCGGGCCGGGCGCTGCCCCTGCCCTGGGCTCCCAGGCACCTGCTCGCTGTCCGTGGGCAGCTCTGCCATTGGTCACTTGGTCAGCAGGGACCGAGGGCCTTGGGGACAGTGTCAAGGAGCAGCCAAGGCGCCTTCCTGGAGGGGACAACACCGTTCTCTCCTGTGTCTGGAACCCACGTGAGAGCAGGAAAGCCTGCTTGGTCAGGACCCCCTCAGATGTCTTGGGAGCCACCCATCTGCAGGTCAGAATCCAGGGGCTGGGTCAGGCTGGAAGGAGGTGGGCAGGGGATGGGCGGGGACGTCTGGCAGCTCTTACAGTGACCACAGTGCTCCCAGAGCCTCATCCACAAAGGGGACCCCCCAGAGGTGTCCCGGGGTGGTGAGCCCCCGGATGGAGTCCTGGGGTGGTGACATCAGGACTTGAGTCCTTGCCATTGTCAGATGGGGAGGGGACAGGTAGACCCCTGGGGCCGCTAAGCCCCTGATGATTCCAAACCTGCGCTTCCGGGTGGAAAGGGGTCGTGTTTCTCTCTTCCTGGGAAGCCTACCACCACTCTGTGGCTGTAGGGGGTGGGGCTGGGAACCCCTCACTGATGGAAACCCTGGAAGGAGGGGCTATGTGATGGAAAGAACACGGATCATACTCATGGACATGTCACTAAAGGAACCTGGGAGCCATGGGTCGTTTCTGAATTAGGACCAAGTGACCCATGTCCTTCCAGAGGCAATCACTTTGGTGGCTGCAGACACGGGCAGGGTGCAGCCCACAGGGCCCCACGCCGCTCTTCCTATGCCTGGAAATTCTTAGCAACCTTTAAAGCATCCTGGCGCCTCTCTTGGCACAGAGGACGCCAAGCTCACCTCCAGCCCTGCAGGCTGTGACTGTCCCTGCAAAGCGACAGGGGACCCGGGGGGCCTCGCCCTGTGAGGGGCCTGGGCCTCGGGGCCCCTGCAGGGGAGCAGGCCTCGGTGAATCTTAACAACGGCTGCCCTGGGAGGCGGCCTGGAAGATAGACAAGGACGGCATCCCAGGTGACCCCTTGGTGCCAGTTCTGAGAGATGAGCAGGAGCTGCCTGAACACAGGGGAGAGCGTCCTGGGACCGATTAGTGATGCCCACCGTGGGCACAGCGGAGGGCCCCGCGGTGTGTGCTGCCCCACGGCCCTACCCCAGGAATCTCACTGTCCGTGGTCATCGATCAGCCACCCTGAGACCAGCTATGGATGGAACCGTGACCCAGCAAAGTCACAGCATGACCCCAGGGTGGCTGGGCTTGGAGATGGCATCTTCAGAGATCCCATTTCACTGAGGTTAAACGAGGTCACAAGGGTGGGGCCTCCCCCGACGGAATCAGTGCCCTTAAGAGAAGCGACCTCAGCGAGACCAGCCTCCCCCGCGTGGACACAGTGGGGAGGGGTCCCGCCAGTGGGGAGGGGTCCCGCCAGGAGCCTGTCAGCGGCACGGCACCACGGCCTCCCGCCTCCAGAGCTGCGGGAAAAGGAGTTTCTGCTGCTCAAGCCCCCGGCCTCCAGTTGCCACTGTAGCCTGAGCTTGAACAGACAGCCTAGGAGACCCCACAGCTTGGAAAAGCCCCTCAACCAGCTGAAGTCAGAGCAGAAAAACAGTCTAGCTGAACGGCAGCTCCCTCAGAGGAGAAGGGCTTTGCTCCCCAGATGGGTGTGGGGGATGCCCCAGAAACGGCTCCAAGATGAACAACAAAGGCCACCCACCACCTCCTATCCCTCGGAGCGCCCAGGGCCATCGGGGACAGACGGCTGTGCCCCCCAGCACGTCCCCCTCAGGCCTCCTCTCCTTGTTTGCACTTCATTCCAGCAGAAGTCCCCAATGCGCCATTTTGGTGGCAGTAAAAGGTACACAAAAACCTTGTTGTTGCAACAAGCGCAAGCCTTAAACCCATGAAGAAGCAGCGAGATTGAAATACAAGCCCTGCCAATCCCTGGAAATCCTGCGTGCACAGCACAGAGAAGATGGAGACGAATTAGGGAAAGAAGGGAGGGTTTCTCTGGAATCAACCAGGACACACGGGGCGAGAAGAGGCACATGTGTGGTTAGGAAAAGTCTGAATCTGTGCTCCCCTCTGTGTCCCGGGGCTATGCCCAGGGAGATGCTGTCAGCCCACTGTGCCCGGCTCAGAGACCTCCGTCGGGGGGCTGGGACACAGCCCCTGGTGTGCCCAGGGACCAGAACAGACTTCTCAGGCAACAAGCCTGCTCTTTGGCTGCACGAGGGACATGCAGGCCTGGAGGCAAGGAGGCTGGGGTGAGGCCTTGCTTGGAGAGGCCGCAGCCATCCAGAAAGCGTTCATCCCAGACCAGGGGGCAACGTCAGAGGCCCGCTTCTGACATCAACGCCGCCCTGGCTGGTCTGCAGGACCAGATGATGGAGTGGGGATGGATTCAGTCTGCCCTGCTGTGCCAGCTGGGCTCTTGAGCCCGGGGTGCCCCCCTCAACCCTCCATGGGCTCCGTCCTCCCTGGGAAGCTCAGCGACCGTGGGGACAGAGAAGCTGCAGGTGGAGTAACCGGCCCAGGGCTGGGCCAGTCCACACCCCAAACACACGTCCTTCACAGTCGAGCAAGGACAAACGCCACTCTCGGCCGCTGACCATGTCGCCAGAGATGGTGGACAGATGCTGGGGGAGATGGAGCCAGCCTCCCACAGCCAAGGGCTGGGATGCCCGCTGAGCCCCTGGAGGCTGCCCCCAGGCTGCCGTGGGCACAGCTCCAGGCCCTTGGTCAAGGCCACAAGCTCCGTTCATCTTCCCTGAAGCTTCACGTGAGGGCTGCTTACTCCAAGCCTCTATCCCCTCTGGGAGATGGGGGCACACAGCCCCCATGCCACATTTGTGGCAGCCCCACAAATGTGACGGGACATTTGAAGGTCAGGGAGAGGGAGGAAAGCTTGAGGGGGGAGGGATAAGGCAGGGGAGGGACACAGGTGCTGCCCACGCTGCAGGCACAGAGCCTGGACACACATGTTCGCACGCACATGTGGACACACGCACGAGGATGCAGAGGCCCTGGGTGGAGCACACGCACATGCCTCTACGTGGGAGATGGCTCACGTGTGCGCAGCTACATACACAGACACGCACACACATGCACAGGAACGCGGGGCTTCCCAGGTGGCGCTGCTGGTAAAGACCCCGCCGGCCAAGGCAGGAAATGCAAGAGATGCAGGTGCAGGCCCTGTGTGCGGAAGATCCCCTGGGGGAGGCGTGGCAACCCACTCCAGTCTTCTCGTCTGGAGAGTCCCATGGACAGAGGAGCCTGGCGGGCCACAGGCCGTGGGACTGCAGTCGGACACGACTGAAGCGACCCTGCCTGCACTCACACGCACAAAGCTTGAGCACACACGTCGTCACCACACGTGGGACCACTGTGTGGGCCGCCTGGCAGGCAGCAGGCATGCGGGCGTGTCTGCAGGACAAACACACACACCGATTCCCTGACCACCCAGCGAGGTGGCCTGGTGTGTGGGCGCCAGCCCTGCTGAGGGCACTGGCCGGCCAGTACCAACCACACAAGGCCTTCTGTTGGCCTTGGGAGCTCGGCTCAGCCAGCCCCAGCCCACTTCCTGTGGGGGCAGTTGGCGGTGCAGGGCTGGGCCACCGTGTTCCAGGGACAAAGGGGCCTTTCATGCCCACACGTCACCACCTCATCTCTGGTCCTGACGTCATGGCAGCTTTCAGCTGGGGAGGGTGTTCCCTGGGGCGGAGCGGGTCCAGCGAGCAGAGTGCTGTGGACGACAGGTGGGGACCACAGTTCAGCCTGTTCTGATGTCACGACTGGGGGCCCTCGGCCTCTGCAGGCCCAGTGCGTGGTTCTCCTGAGGCTGCATATCCAGTGCCTGTCCGAGGCACAAGGGAAGGCGGGTCCTTCCACGCCGGGCCTCAGGGCCCAAGATGGACCAGCTCTGCCAACCTGAGCCTACGACGGGCGCTGCACCCGGGGACCCAGCCTGGTCACACTCCTCCTTCTGCCTCACACACACGCAACTGCACATATACTTGCACTCACACACATCTGCATACATACACCCACATGCACTTGCACACACATTTGCACGTTTGCATACATCACACACAAATGCTCGCATGTGAGCACACACATCTGCAAACACACATCTGCACGTGCAACTTGCACATGCGGTCTGCACATGCACACACACACTTGCACATCCCACATGCACTTGTGCACACACCTGCACATGTTCGCACACACCACATACATCTGCACGTGAGTACACGTCTGCACAGGCAACACTTGCACATGCAGTCTGCACATGCTTGTACATAAGTGTCTCACATGCTTGTGCAGCACAGTCTGCACATGCACACACAAGCACATCTGCACACATCTTCACACGCCTGCACACACACATTTGCACAAGCACATCTGCACACACCTGCACACACGCATTTGCACACACAAGCACATCTGCACACGCCTGCACACACAAGCACATCTGCACACGCCTGCACACACGCATTTGCACACACAAGCACATCTGCACACGCCTGCAAACACACATTTGCACACACAAGCACATCTGCACACGCCTGCACACACGCATTTGCACAAAGCACATCTGCACACACCTGCACACACACCTGCACACACGCATTTGCACACACAAGCACATCTGCACACGCTTGCACACACGCCCCCCCACACATTTGCACACACAAGCACATCTGCACACGCTTGCACACACACATTTGCGCACACAGACACTTCTGCACACGCCTGCACACACAAGCACATCTGCACACACTTGCACACACGCTTGCACAGACACACTTGCACACACAGGCACTTCTGCACATGCACTCATGTCCGTAGGGGGAACGTGAGCATGCAGGCCTGCAGAGCCACTCTTCCCTGCTGCAGCCGTGTGGGGGCAGGCAGAGGCTGGCTGCTCCTCTCCGAGCGCCCCTCTGTGGGAACACCCGGGTAATTCCAGGCCCAGAGCCTCAGTCCCGGCCGCCGTCTCTCCAGAAGGAAGCCACCCCCACAGCCCAGATGCTCCTGAAGGGCCTCATGGGACAGAGGACCAGCGTCTCGGGCGGGGAGGGACCTGGAGCCTGGGAGGGAGCAGGGCAGGGCCCAGGGAGTCCAAGGGGCTGAGAAGCCGGGGGCCCAGCTGGGGGCAGGTCGTGAACATGTCAGGGACCGGCTCAGCCTGGTCCCAGTCAATTGGCTGAAGGGCCAATTGCCAAAACTGTGGGGGCAAACCGTGCCTGCAGTCAAAGACAGACCCCAGGAGCCGCAGGGTGACGGGGGCCGCAGAGCGGCCTGGGGACATCTCCTAGAGCAGACGGAGTGCCGCAGATCAAGGCACAGGGCAGCCAGGGCCATGCAGAGCCCCAGCGGGGACCCTCAGGACAGGTGCCCCAGGGACACGGTGCTCCTGCCCTGGGGCCTGCAGGGGGCGCCAGCTCCTTCCTCCTCAAGAGTCAGACGTAGCCTCCCACCCCTGGAGCCCCCCTCTGAAGATCAGCCACCTGGGGTCAGAGGAATTTGGGGCCAAATTCACTCAGATCCATGGCCAACAGGTGAGAGATGGGGCATTGCCTGAGCGCATTACACCCCAAAAAGCTGGTGGGCTTCACATGTGCCATTTCTCAGGAGCCTGCAGAAGACCCAGAGTTGGGCTCAACTGGCAGAGACTGGCAGCGTCCCTCCTGGGAAGGCCCGGGAGATGGAGCCTTGGTCTCATCTGCAGACAGTTCCTGAGTGCTTGCCCCCACTGGGCCCGAGAGGGGCCCCAGCTGGCTGGCCCTAGAGTGGCAGTGTCCACCCTCCAGGGCTACCACTCTGGAATTTTCCATCTCAGGAAAAAAGACAGCCTGCATGAGGCAGGAAAGAGGCAGGAGGGGCTGGGACCGAGGCAGAAGCTGCAGGCCCCGAGCCCGGACTCACTGCTCAAAGAGGACCCTGAGCTTTCCCCAGCATGCTCCTCGACTGGGCCAAGCACAACTTTGCTTGCTCTCAACCCTCTAGACCAGGGTCCCGAGGATGTGTGGAGGGTCTGAGTGGACCTCAGACCACTCAGCTCACCAGCCATGAGGGTCTCCTACGGAGGCTGTGTGTCCAACTGTTGACCCCGTGGATGTGTTTGTGTATATGCGCGTGTGCGTATGTGGTGCGCAAAGATGTGCCCCTGTGTGACACCTGAAGCTCTCTTGCAGGGATGAGTCACCTGGATGTGGGGCCTCTGCCCCTCCCACAAGGGCATGTGTGATTCTGGGACCCCTTTCTGCTCCCAGCACACACAAGCTCCAAAGACGGGGAAGCTCAGAAACGCACCCCTTCCAGACGCCTTTGCCGGTCCCCCCGCCCGCCCCTGCAAAACTGAGGACATGGACAGGCAGGGCGACCTTGAAGACACTGGGGCTGGTGGCCGGCACGCGTGCTTGGACTGTGGTGATGAGCGTGCCGCCCTCCGGAGTCTGGACAGATGGACGGGGACGCGCGGCGCTAATTGGCCCGGGATCACAGAGACCGTGTTGCTCCGCTCAATGCCCGCGCCCTTTGCTGCTCGTAAATTGCATGGTTCCCTTCGGAATAAACTGTTTCTTCATTTCCATTAACACATGAATCTGCTTACTTTACTCAACAGCTCGGAAAAATGAATCATCCAGAACAAAACCGGTGGGATTCTAGAAATCTCCGGTCACTCTCAGATGCAGTCATAAAGGGACTGCGCCCGTCCCAGGCAGGGAGGCTGCACCAGCAGCGACGGCCCTGGCCCCAGAGGCCCCCGGTCTCACTGGCGTGGAGGACCAGGCCACGCCCACACGCCGGGGAGGGGCGGCTGGCGTTTAATGTGAGGAGAGACAGCGACTCCACACACACACACCCCCCCACACCCACACACAACCCCCCCCACACAACCCACACACACACACATGCGCACGCACACACACACANNCCACGCGCGCGCACACACACACACACACACACACACACAAACTCCCCACACACACAACCCCCCCACACACACATACAACCTCCCACACACATGCACACACAACCCACGGGGGCCAGACGCAACTGAGATGTGATGGGTTTCCAGAGGAGTCCCCCGCACAAGGGGCGGCACAGGCCCTCAGGATGGAATCGAGATGCTCCTGCTGCAGGAATGCCGGGAGGGTCCCCGGGAGGCCCGTCCTTCTGCTCCTCAGGGCAGCACGTGGGAGACCCTCCTGGGAGTGGTCCCCAGCTGGGGCAGGATGGCTGGGGGGCTGGAGGTCAGAGGGCACCTGGGGTTGGGGTGTGCTGTTCGAGGGTGTCCCCTGCCAGGCCACTCTCAGGCCAGCCCTCCTGGGCAGGAGGACTCCGAGGATGGGGCTGGGGGCCCGCCCAGGGAGGCCCCGCCCAGCCTGGGGAGATGAGCCTGCCCAGTTGGGCCTCCCGGCGGGATCTGGTCTCCCTGCATCCCCCCCGGAGATGGTTGGCCCTGGACTCAGGAAAACTCCAGCAACCATAACACCTGCTGGGACCCTCACGCTTCTGGGAGAGATCCACTATGCCCTCAAACACTCAGAAGCAGCTTCTGTGTTCCAGAAACTCCCATTCGAAACGTCAAAGCCCAGCCAGGCACACCCGGGGAGCCCACCTGGCAGGGCCGAGCAGGCGGGGGCTCCTAGGGGCTCCGGATGGAGCTGTGGGGCTCCTGGGCTCCGCTGACCGTGGGGCCAGCTTGCCGCTCCTCCCGGGGACACACAGGCTTCCTTGCGGATGGACGGACAGCTAGCCATCACTTGCGAGGAGGCGATGTGACTGATCGTCTCATCACGCACGGGGGTGCAGAAGCTCGGAGAGGTCCAGAACTGTGCCAGGTCACAGAGCTGCCGGAGGGGTGAGGCGGGGACTGGAGTCTACTCAGCCTGACTGTGGCCCCAACTCTGACTCCACGTGGCCGAGGCCAGGACTCGGCTCCCCGGGCTGGTTGGCAGGAGGAACGTGACCCGCCCAGAGGGGAGGCCGGGGTGCGTTCAGAGCCCGACCCACCCCGCGGGGCTGAATCCCAGCTCTGCTGCTCACGGCTGCGCCCCCGGGTGAGCGGCCTGCCCTGTCTGGGGCCTCCATTTCCTCACTGTCCATGGGATGAAGGCGCCCACAGGATGGGGGTCAGGGGGCTGCTGCAAGGATGGGGCTGGCATGAGAGCCAATCGGAATGAGCTGGCCAAGGCAGCCCCGCCCCCGCCCCATCGCGGTCCACGCTCTCAGGGTTATCACAGGCTGGGACAGCGAATATAGCGGCCAGCGGCGTGCTGCGGGCGGGCGGCCCTGTGGCTGGTGGGAGGGTGGGGACGTCTGTGCCAGCGTCCCGCGCTCTCAGGGGTGGCCCAGCCACAGTGAGGACCCCAGCCCCGCACTGGGGCGCCCCCGCCCCCAGGCATGGTTGAGGGCCCCCATGCAGCCGCCCGGCCCCTGCTCTGCCGGCCCGCGGTCCTGCTCCACAGAGGCACTGGCCGAGACCAGCTCAGGCCCCCGCCGTCCGCCACGCCATACCCGAGAGAGCAGCTCAGCTCGGCCCTCAGCACAGCGTCCCCCTTGTTTGGCATTCTTTTCTCAGGATGCACTCCTGAGAGGGGAATGACGGGACCGAGGGTTTGAGCGTCTCCACGGCACTGGACGCGTGCGGGCAGGCTGCCCAGCAGGAGGATGAGACCCTGACCGTGATTCAGATGACCTTCTCGGATGTCCTAAGTATGGCCGGTCAGGCTGCAGGCCTCTCCGTGTCCTCTGTCCCCTGTCCCTGCGGGGAGCTGGCACCAAGTCGCGGCCGGCAGGCGGGTCTGTGGCCATCGCAGGAGGGGGTCGGGGGCAGCTTAACGACGGCCCCGGGCCTGGGGTGGTGGCTTGTCCCCCACTCTCTATCCCCAGCAGCGTCCGGAGGGCAGGGGATAGATGGGGTCCAGGGCCTCCCACTGCACTGGACACACAGGAAAACCCAGCAGCATCCCACCCTCGGGGGCCTCCAGGCGGGCTCTCCAGAGACCCGGGTGCCGGCTTGGGGCTGCTCCAGCCTGGGGCCGGCTGGGCCTGGGTCAGCAGCCTGAGAACAGAGAGCCACTTCCCAGGCTGACCGCCGGGGTCTGTGGCCACCTGCCAGTCTCACGAGGGTTTCTGGCGTCCACGCAGACGCGCGCTCACACTCGCATATCAGGAGCTTCTGAGCACTCCAGGGCTCCGCTGGGTCCCTGATAATCAGAGCACACAGCAGGCGTCTGCTGGGTCTGCGATCGCGGCGGGCTGAGCTCACAGCCACCGCAGTTTAGAGGGCTGATTTCACCCCCTCCGCCGCCCCCAGCGTCGGGCTGCGCATCTTGTGAGAAACGGGTACGTGAGATTGCCGCCAGTGGTCCCAAAATAGGCTCCGGGCCTTTGCCACGTTGATTACGGCTGACAGCCGGGAAGGGGGGGGTCTTTCCCCTTCCCCTCTTCCCGCCGCCTTGAATCCCAATCCCCTGCCACCCACCTGGCTCCAGCGTGTTCTGTGGGCCCAGACGTCCCCACTGGGAGCGTGGCGGGTGTCCTGATGCAGGCGGGGGAGGGCTGGGTCTGGGGGGCCGGGCTGTGCAAGGGGGCAGGAGAAGGGACACAGAACCCAAAAGGACCCGAGACCCCGCAGTCCTGGCCCGGGGCTCCCTGGGTGGACCCGAGGGATGGAGCTCCGGGCAGAGAACCCTTCCTGCCGCAGGGCCAGCCCCTCAGACTCCTGCTCCAGCCCCCAGCTCCGGGGCCCACCTGATGGCTGCTCGACCTTGGCCCCAGGCCGGAGGGACACAGGGTGGACCGTCTGTGGACCCCACATGGGAAGTGTTGTGGGTTCTGTTGGAAACGTCCCGAGGAGACGGGGAGGAACAGAGCGCCCTGGCGGGGACGTGGGAAGAGCTGGCGCAGCTACATGTGGCCGCTGACCCCACGGCTTCACTGGGCAGCACGGGCTCCGTGGTGGTTCAAAGGCCCCTGTGCTGCGGGGCACAGAGGGGTCCCTGAGGGCTCCAGGGCATGGAGACGGTCGGCCTGAGTCCACAGGAGAAGGTCGCCGGGACGAACAGCCCTCCCTGTCCCAGCCTTCTGGAACCTTCTCTGACCCTGCCCGACTTCTGCAAGCCAGCCGGGGCCTCTCTGCAGTCCAGGGGGGCCTCTGTGCCTGTCCTGTCCAGGGGGGCCAGGACTCAGGGACTTCTCAGGAGCAGCCTACCTCCTCCTTGAAGGGTTGTCCCTGGGCCTGGCTCCGGGCTCCCTGACCTGCCCTGGTCCCCTCGGTCACGCGGGACTGAGAGACGTCAGTGAGCCAGCCCAGAGCGCAAACTCCTCTTTCTTCACAGCAAAGGCTGGCGGCAGCTTCCTGGAGCCTTCTCAGGTGACCCGAGTACTGTCGGACCAGACGGGAGGGCCCGGTCCTCCCCTGGAACCGAGAATAGACCTCCAGAGAAGCAAGAGGGGTGGGAGTGGGCGCAGCTCAGCTGCTGGGACCCCTGAGCTCAGGTAGCCTGTCAGCCTCTACCCACCCCAGGCCAAGGGGGCCAAGGTCGCTGGCTCAGGCTGCGCTCAGCCCACCTGCAAGGTACACCCAGCTCGAGCACGCAGGCCTGCACTCAGAACAGACGGATAGGCAGGGAGACCCACTGTCCCCGGAGATGCCTGGGGTCCAGAGGCCCCAAGGCCATGCTCTGCCCTCCTAGTGGCGTCTGCGACAGAGGCCGAGGTTGTGGGCCGCACCAGGCTGGCACACGCCACACCCGAGACCCGGGGATTCGAGAAGAGGCGAGCCCTCCCGGTCACTCAGGCTGAATCTTTCAATCACCCGGCAAAGAAAAATCGGCAAAACCCAGATTATGTTTTAAAATTAGACAAAAATTTTCTTTCGACAACTTCTAGACAGTGTAATTTAGTGAGCACATTCTCGATAATTATTTTTTCTTTAAATAGTTACAGTAGAATGGATTAATTTTCAAGAAGAGTCTCTGATTAGCGTGATTCATTAGCTGCCTGGGCACTGTCCGCACCAGAGTGCAAGGTCAGAGAAGTCCCCTGGAGGACTGGACAGCGGCCCGCGCCCGTGGCCAACTCTCCAGATTTGGGTAATCAGATTAGATTGAGAGAAAAACCACAGTCGTCGCAAGCTACCTGTTTCATTATCTCATTAGGATCATGAAATGTATGTGGAGGGGGAAGAAAAAAAATCTTTCTTGGGCAAATTCCCATGAACTGACAGAAGCTCCTTGGGAGAGCAGACAGGAGAGGCAGCCAGGCTTCCAGTTTAACTCGTGGCCGGGAGAGCGTCCCCCCCACCCCCGGTTCCGGGAGGCTGAGGGACTCCTGCGGGGGCAGCAGGGGAGTGTCAGGCCCTGGCTGCGTGGGGACATCACATGTCCGTGTGCGCAGAGCTGGACACGCCCTCATTTAGGGCGGCCACCTGGGCAGCCGGATGCCCACAGGGCTGGGGGCTGTGCTCGGGGCCCATTTCCAGAAAGTGATGAGGCCGCGGTCCAGGGGAGAGGTCCGGCCTCTGCAGGAGAGACGCTGGACATGGCGGGAGATGCCGAGGCTGAGAATGTCGTTTGCTTTTAGGGAATCCAGGCCTCCACTAGGACTCAGACCTATCACCTTCCATGGACGACAAGGCCCATGAACTATCTAGGAAACCACTCTGCCCATTCATCTCTCCTTTCATCCTTCCCCCCTCCACCCATCTGCCCATCCACCCACCCATCCATTTATCGACCCACCCACCCTCCCATCTGTCCACCCA